>OX336351.1:2588073-2990024 GCA_946902875.1 Nematopogon swammerdamellus
TTCACATTAAATTATTTACTATAACAAAAACAATAATTATTGTATTAACAATACAATACAATACAATAAAAAATAAAGAAAAGAAAATTCTCTCCGGCGGGGAATCGAACCCCGGTCTCCCGCGTGACAGGCGGGGATACTGACCACTATACTACCGAAGACAGTGACAGCGCACGCGAAGAAACCGTATACGTGTAACGCCATCTATCGCATCGACTTTCCGTCGATGTTATTGCTTGCTTATGGTGTCAGGCGCTTCAATCTACTATAGAGGCACTTCATACAACTCAAACTTCAAATCAAGAGTTTAGTATTTTTGTATTCGATTTCGTTGAACGTAGAGAAGATAAGTACTATGGGGTTGATATTAACAAAATGTTTCTTAAAATTCCTAAAAATTATAATAAAAAACCGACCGAGTAAAGAGCGTAAAGCAAAGCGCGAGTCGAACTCGCGCACCGTGGGTTCCGTATCGCCATGTTATGGTCAGCGCCACTCACGCGATCTATGGATTAGTTAAAATGCTTCATACTGTTTTCGGTAGATATATAGCGCATACACTGTTTAGTTTCTTGTATGGGGCCCCTGATTTTTTATTTTTTCTTATTTTTATTATTTGTTGTTATATCGGCCTTAATAACACATATTCTGTGAAAATTTCAACGGGTTACTTAATACGGTTCAAGAGATACAACGGACAGACCGACAGACAGACGGCGTAGGCTTAGTAATAGAGTCCAGTACCCGATACGGAACCCTAAAAAGAAAGAGTTGAAGTTGTGAAGGCAAAAATAAATAGATGCCAGGTTAAATAGGGTATCTTTGTCTCAGGAAAGTGTACTGTGTGGATCCGATACTTAAAAATAATAGATAGCCCCACTGCATCTCTCCTCTTGCATGTCGTAAAAGATGACTAAGGAACAATGTGCCATCTTCTCAGGTCTCATCTTGGCATAGTGCTTCCGCCGAGTCATGCACTTGCTGCTTGATAGTTATCTTGTCCTAATAAATTGCTAAAAGTGGTGGCCGGTGTTCTGCTGTAATTTACAATAGCACTTGCAGCACAACACCGATTATTCTGCTTACCCCGAAAGTCAGGATACAGCATGTGGTATGTATGTAAGTGTTATTTTTTCATGAAAGGAAACTTTATTCAGTGCACTGTAGACTCTAATCAAATTAGTGATTAAAGCTGTTTTGTTTTACAGAAATGATGATTTTTTTTTCTTGGATCTGTGTCGGTTCGAAGGTGCAGGCGGGCGGCGGTTGGACACCCCACTTCCTGGTTCCTCTTATTCCTGGGCCTTGTGCTTCTAATTCTCGAGGAAATGTTTCACCTTTATTTTAAGCCATCCGACGATAATATGTCGAAATTGTTTTTTTTCCCACTTTTCATCGATTGCTCCGTCGTCGCATGATGTAATTAGAGGGGTGAATGTGGCTATTGGGAGGTTGGGGAGGCAAGTCTCCAGGGAAAAAATACGACCCAAATAGAATATCATGATGTACCGTGTGGGGCCGGTACTTTAAAAGAATAGCCCCACTGCATCTCTCCCCGTGTATGTCGTGAAAGGCGACTAAGGGATATGACTCCCTTCTTATATTACTAGGTGGTTGGGTTTAACCCGCCCGACCGCATTGAATGAAAGGTCGGTCGAAACAGCTATGTAAATAGTTTGTGTTTTCCGTCCAGTTCAGTGTAGCCGGCACGACCGAAGGGAAGCACTGACGTGGCACCAAGTTCACCCGGTGTTATGGGCTGACATCATGGATGTTGTAGGTGATGTAGCCAACCGTGTCAGTTTCAATAAAAAAAAAATAAAAAAAATCATACTTAATATTATAAACGCGAAAGTTTGTGAGGATGGATGGATGTATGGATCTTTGTTCCTCTTTCACGCAAAAACGACTGAACGGATTTTGATGAGACTTTACAGTACTATAGCTTATACATCAAACTAACATATACTTAGGCTATAATTTATAAAGACATAGTGTAAATTGACCCAAATTGAATGTGGTTCTGAAAGAATAATTTTGTCATCATCCACGCCATAGCCACGCGGACGAAGTCGCGGGCAACAGCTAGTTATGTGTTAGCTACCTATGTGATATTTTGGTGTTCTTGTTGGTGTTCCAATTCATCTTCACATCAAATACGCTCGATCGGTTCCTTCCTACTGACCATAGCTACTGACATTAGCCAAACGGTGGTGTATCTAGAGTTGACGGTCTGTCAGTCGCACGCTCGCTCGACGAGCGCAGGCGCCTCGATCGTAGTTTTCCACAAATATAATGCCTACGTGTCCCTTGCGACAATGTAAAAATCGTACCGGGAAGATAAACAAGGACGACGACGTCACATATCACAAAGTGCACTTACCTATAGCACGTAATTTCCAAAATATTTACAAATCGCCAAACGAGCAGACGACCCTTCGCCGAACGTTCGACAGCGCGGTCCTCTCCCAGCATACTACTTCACAAAGCGTTGCATTAGTTTACCGCTAGATGGCAATGTTTTATATTGAATACCAAATTGTATATGTACCGTGTGGGGTCGGTACTTAAAAAGAATAGCCCCACTGCATCTCTCCCCGTCGCATGTCGTAAAAGTCGACTAAGGGATAAGAAAATTCGTCAGCCTCGGTAGCTCAGTGGCGCGGTTGGTTAGTCAACTGTTTTTAAGCAACGCTGAGCGCGGTCAGTGATTGGATGGGTGACCGCTCGACCGTTGGAGGCTGACCGTGGTTCGGATTCCACGTTAAACTGTAGGTCCCTTCCCTTCTTACCTTACTAGGTGGTAGGGTTTATCCCGGCCGGGTTGATACCACCGCACTGAACGAAACGTCGGTCGAAACCACCGAGCATACCTACGGGAGTGGCAACCGTCGAGCGCTAATATATAGGAAAATTAGCCGCGTGTTAGAGCATTTGCACTAACACATAGCGCTGCTGCGGGATCGACCGTCAGTGCGCTCGCGACTTGGGAACGAAGAACACGTATATGTGCACTACGCAAAATTGCGATTTCTGCAGTTCGTGCGTGTCGAAAGAGCTCAAGATCATCAGGAATGACAAAAGATGGCGTAACCTTTCATAATTAAGTAATTTTAATGATAATACAATGCTTAAAGCGTGTAAAATACAAAAATTCCGCGAGTTAGGAGCACGACTGCGCGCCATACCGGGCGCGTACACATGATAGGCAAATTTTACAGACTGGAAAGAAATTTGAAATCAATTATTGTATATGGGTGTTGTTAGTTTTTTTATGGCAATGACATGGATGAATTCAATTTATAATATGTATTGTTATTATTTCTTTAATATTACGTTTTCTATTTTTTATAATTATAAAACAAATATACCTATACAAAACTAATATATTGTATATTATGTATTATTATAATAAGTATTATATTTATTTATTGTCACGTTTTCTTATTCTATTTACATATCTATACAATATTATTATCAGTGATAGGAATAGGTAGGACTTATTTACCTAAACTTCGAGGAACAGAGTAAAAAATTTGAGACTTCCTTACGACAATATTTTTTTCCGGTTTAATAATATTCATGGTGTTATAATTTCGCGATTTAAAAAAAGTGGCCGCCATTTTGAACTTTTTAGTAACTGGACAGATTGCTTTCAAAATCGACATCTGGGTGTCAGTGTGGACTCTGAATACGAATCTGTAGTCAAATTTAAAAAAAGTAGCCGCCATTTTGAACTTTTTAGTTACTGGACCGATTGCTTTCAAAATCGATATCTGCGTGTCTATGTAGGCTCTGAGTACGAATCCGTTGTCAAAATTTAAAAAAGTGACCGCCATTTTGAACTTTTTAGTTACTGGACCGATTACTTTCAAAATCGATATCTGGGTGTCTGTGTGGGCTCTGAATACGAATCTGTAGTAAAAATAAAAAAAAAGTGGCCGCCATTTTGAACTTTTTAGTAACTGGACAGATTGCTTTCAAAATCGACATCTGGGTGTCAGTGTGGACTCTGAATACGAATCTGTAGTCAAATTTAAAAAAAAGTAGCCGCCATTTTGAACTTTTTAGTTACTGGACCGATTGCTTTCAAAATCGATATCTGCGTGTCTATGTAGGCTCTGAGTACGAATCCGTTGTCAAAATTTAAAAAAGTGACCGCCATTTTGAACTTTTTAGTTACTGGACCGATTACTTTCAAAATCGATATCTGGGTGTCTGTGTGGGCTCTGAATACGAATCTGTAGTAAAAATAAAAAAGTGGCCGCCATTTTGAACTTTTTAGTTACTGGACCGATTGCTTTCAAAATCGATATCTGGGTGTCTGTGTGGGCTCTGAATACGAATCTGTAGTCAAAATTTAAAAAAAGTGGCCGCCATTTTGAACTTTTTAGTTACTGGACCGATTGCTTTCAAAATCGATATCTGGGTGTCTATGTCGGCTCTGAATACGAATCCGTTGTCAAAATTTAAAAAAGTGACCGCCATTTTGAACTTTTTAGTTACTGGACCGATTACTTTCAAAATCGATATCTGGGTGTCTGTGTGGGCTCTGAATACGAATCTGTAATCAAAATAAAAAAAAGTGGCCGCCATCTTGAACTTTTTAGTTACTGGACCGATTGCTTTCAAAATCGATATCTGGGTGTATGTGGGGGCTCTGAATACGAATCTGTAGTAAAAATTAAAAAAAGTGGCCGCCATTTTGAACTTTTTAGTTACTGGACCGATTGCTTTCAAAATCGATATCTGGGTGTCTGTGTGGGCTCTGAATGCGAAGCCGTTGTCAAAATTTAAAAAAGTGGCCGCCATTTTGAACTTTTTAGTTATTGGACCGATTGCTTTCAAAATCGATATCATATTTTTTATGTTAACTACATATTGTTATTCAGAGCCCACACAGACATGTAGACATGGGTTTTGAAAGTAATCAGTCCAGTAACTAAAAGTTCAAAATGGCGGCCACTTTTTTAAGATTTTGACAACGGATTCGTATTCAGAGCCCACACAGACAAACAAATATCGATTTTAAAAGCAATCGGTCCAATAACTAAAAAGTTCAAAATGGCGGTCACTTTTTTTAAATTTTGACAATGGATTCGTATTCAGAGCCCACACAGACACCCAGATATCGATTTTGAAAGCAATCGGCCCAGTAACTAATAAGTTCAAAATGGCGGCCACTTTTTTTAAATTTTGACAACGGATTCGTATTCAGAGCCCACACGGACACCCAGATATCGATTTTGAAAGCAATCGGTCCAGTAACTAAAAAGTTCAAAATGGCGGCCACTTTTTTTAATTTTTTACTACAGATTCGTATTCAGAGCCCACACATACACCCAGATATCGATTTTGAAAGCAATCGGTCCAGTAACTAAAAAGTTCAAAATGGCGGTCACTTTTTAAATTTTGACAACGGATTCGTATTCAGAGCCTACATAGACACCCAGATATCGATTTTGAAAGAAATTGGTCCAGTAAATAGGAAGTTCAAAATGGCGGCCACTTTTTTTAAATGTTTACTACAGATTCGTATTCAGAGCCCACACATACACCCAGATATCGATTTTGAAAGCAATCGGTCCAGTAACTAAAAAGTTCAAAATGGCGGCTACTTTTTTTAAATTTTGACTATAGATTCGT
Source organism: Nematopogon swammerdamellus (assembly GCA_946902875.1). Lineage (NCBI taxonomy): Eukaryota > Metazoa > Arthropoda > Insecta > Lepidoptera > Adelidae > Nematopogon > Nematopogon swammerdamellus. The sequence goes on from OX336351.1 coordinate 2,593,720, forward strand.
ATCCAGAGTCCACACAGACGCCCATATATCGATTTTGAAAGAAATCGGTCCAGTAACTAAAAAGTTCAAAATGACGGCCACTTTTTTAAATTTTTACTACAGATTCGTATTCAGAGCCCACACTGACACCCAGATATCGATTTTGAAAGCAATCGGTCCAGTAACTAAAAAGTTCAAAATGGTGGCCACTTTTTTCAAATCGCGAAATTAAAACACCATGAATATTATTAAACCGGAAAAAAATATTGTCTTAAGGAAGTCTGTAATCTTTTACTCTGTTCCTCGAAATTTAGGTAAATAAGCCCTACTTATTCCTATCACTGATTATTAGTACAACTTTTCAAAAATATTAAAACAACAGTCTTGTTTAATTTTTCAATATTTTTTTGGATTCAAACAATAATATTCGTTCAGTAAAAACTATTTGAAATAATATTACAAATAACAATTTCAAAATTCACAAATATACCGCACCATCATTGTCCGTCAGACTGGCATTCGTAGTGATCCCGTCAAGTTGCCGTCATGCAAGGCTTCCGATTGGTCGGACGGTCGGCTCTTACTCCCAGATACCCGAGCCAAGCCAGCGATAACAAACCTGTCGCTCGCCTTGCTCGCTCTGTCTCTCTCCATATCGCGGGGCGCGATATGGGTAACGGAGATAGACAAGTCACGTCCTATAAGATTAAATTGCGATTTCGATTTTCGTAGTAGTAGGGATTTTTGGCTAGCCGTGCTCCGATACAAACGCAGTAGCGTTGCGTCTCCCGTAGGTATTCTCCTTGGTCGAAACGGCTATGTAAATAGTTCGTGTTTTCCGTCCGGTTTAGTGTAGCCGACATGAAATGAAGGGAAGCACTGACATGGCACCTAGTTCACCCTGTGTTATGGGCTGACATCACGGATGTTGTAGGTGATGTAGCCAACCGTGTCAGGTACCATAAAAAAAAAAAAAAAATCTCCCCTATATTTTATAGAACGCTGAATCAATACTTTTAAAACATCATTGGTTCCAACTACATATTATTGCACTTATTTATTCAAGAAAATATAAAAAAAGTAATACAAATAATTAAATAATTCAAACTAACCTAACAAATATTAAAATAACTATCCAAAGGGGCTTTTCAAAAGTTCCCAGAACACTTGCGGCATTACCGCGCTGGATGGCAATACCCTTTGAATGAAGTAGGCCCTTGATTGCGGGACGCCAGTTGCGTCCACCAGCAGAGGGGCCAAGCCTCTTCAAGAAGCTTTTGGCTTCACTGCTATATGTACATCGAGGATTCATACATTTATCTACAAAACATAGATGCGCCTCCCTGAAAGAAATCGTGGCGGCGCCCATCCAAGTTACACCACGAGGAAGCACCAAAGGGAAGCACTGACGTGGCACCGAGTTCACCCGGTGTTATGAGCTGACATCACGGATGTTGTAGGTGATGTAGCCAACCGTGTCAGTTACCATAAAAAAAAAACCACAACACCGGCCATCAAGCAGCAAGTAGGTAAGGCACGAAAGCTTACCTACTCCATTGTGGGGCCCGTGCCAAGGTGAGAGGTGGTTACCCTCTCGCCTTTAAGCACGACATCTTGTCCATATCTCTTAGTCGACTTTCCTACATGCACGGGGAGAAATGCATTGGGAATATTAGTTTCTGTTACTATAGAAAACTGATGGCGTTAAATCTATTGCATTTTGTAGTTCCATGAAGTATTTTTTTTATTTATTTTTTATGGAAACTGACACGGTTGGCTACATCACCTACAAAATCCGTGATGTCAGCCCATAAGACCAAGTGAGCTAGGTGCCATGTCAGTGCTTCCCTTCGATCGTGCCGGCTACACTGAACTGGACGGAAAACACAAACTATTTACATAGCCGTTTCGACCGACCTTTCATTCAGTGCGGTGGTACCAACCCGGGCGGGTTAAACCCTACCACCTAGTAAGATAAGAAGGGAAGGGACCTACAGTTTAACGTGCAATCCGAACCACGGTCAGCCTCGAATAGTCAAGCGGTCACCCATCCGAGGACTGACCGCGCTCAGCGTTGCATAACAACAGTCGACCGACCGCACCACTGAGCTACCGAGGCTGCCATATATAGAGTATATATAGAAAACTGATAGTGTCAAGTTAAATGCATTTTGTAGTTCCATGAAGTAATTCACTCTGACTTTAAGTTTCATTCAAAAAACTTTTGTACTAAATAATTTTCTCCTTTCAATAAATATGGCACAAGTTCCCTAACACTTATGCTTCTCTGCGTATACTGCTATTGATTCAAGGGGCTTATATCTTAATACCCAGTTTATCGTTCTATCTGAATTCGCTCATTCCATTTTGAACTTTCAGCTTCATGGTTTAAAGACGTAAATTCTCTTATACATTTGAATTATTGTGAAAGCAATTTGTTTTCTCATGCTTATGTGTGTTTGCTTCGTTTAATTCCATACGCAGCAAATAAACTGAGCCGAAACTCGCGCCTCGATAATGTGGCTTGAGGATTTGTACGAGTATGTTTGAGGTGGTAGCTAAATAGTTTGGCGGTGAAATTCTTGCTAGTTATGGCAGGGATGCTGGGTAGCCGTATACTGTTTTTTTTTTTTGACGTGATAACGTCACGTCTTATAAATTGATGAACACCGGCTGCACGCACGAGAAAGTGTCACGTTCCATCTGAGCCTGTATGTGCAAGCGAGAGCGCGCAACAAGCGATAGAGAGGCACAATCGGTATAGTCAAAGTTATCATGGAAACGTCTTAAGAAGTAAAACTGTCAAGATCAGACAACAGAAGTTTATCGATGGCCAGTCACAAGATGATTTAATCTTTCTACTGGAAGTAGAATTACTGATCTTTGCTCTATGTACTACGATTATTCCACGTCATCACGTAAAACTATCGTCCGTAAACCGACTTTACAGTCAACCAATTTTTTTTATGTACGTAATCCGGTATGGGTTGCTGAGTCGGAGGGGCCAAAGCACATGCTCCGACCAGCCAATATCACCTCCGAGAAGGTAGGTGCCATACCGGAGACTTCCCTGGATAGCTGGCTATACTGGAATAGAGGAGAACACAACCGAGGCTTCTATGCGGCCATCTTACATCCAGTATGGTGGTGCCAACCCAGTCGGCTACAATTTGAGCCTACCACCTAGTAAGTAAGGGGCAAGGACCTACTAACAGTTTTACACTGGGCGTTTTTAAAACAGCTTTTTTATTGAATTTTTTCGGTTGGCTACATCACCTACAACATTTGTAATGTCATACCATAACACCGGGCGAACTATGTGCCATGTCAGTGCTTCCCTTCATTTCATGTCGGCTACCACTGAACTGGACTAAAAACACTAACTATTTACATAGCCGTTTCGACCGACATTTCATTCAGTGCGTTGGTAACAACCCGGGCGGGATATACCCTACCACCTAGTAAGGTAAGAAGGGTAAGAAGACTTACAGTTTTACGTGGAATCCGAACCACGGTCAGCCTCCAACACGGTCGAGCGGTCACCCATCCAAATACTGACCGCGCCCACGTATGCTTAACAACCAGTCGACCGACCGCACCACTGAGCTAGCGAGGCTGACAAGGCTGGCTTCACATGCAATTTGTCATCACAAAAAAAAGGCACATACAATTATTGCTTACAGACCATTTCAGGTGAGGACCATTTCACCATAGCTGAAAGGACTATATACGTGAAAGGAACATTTCACCATAGGTGAAAGGACCATTTCACCATTTCGCGTAGCAGACAGGGAATGCACCTGTATATAAGGTGCTTCGTTAGTCATGTCAAAAATTTCGGGAGGGTTACATACACACTCAAATAAACACGTTACGCAAAAAAAAAAATGTTTTTAGCATTACTTTTCGAGAAATTTAACAAAACATGTTTGCTACCTAAACATTAACCTGTGTGTAACAGTAGGTAACTTGTATTGTACGGGGTCAATGACCGTACTATGTTCATACGCAGAACAGCTGTTTGTTGTAAGTAAGTCGCAAGGTCACTATGATTGGTTTTTACAGCTACTTATTTAATTATATTTTTTTGTTGGGAGAAAAAATGCTCCTATAAACATATGTTTTTTTTACGTAAAGTGTTTATTTGAGTGTGTATGTAACCCTCCCGAAATTTTTGACATGACTAACGAAGCACCTTATACTGTAGAGCTGCGTAAAGTGCGGACTAAGCGCTTTAGTATTTCTTTTAACTTCTGTACTGAGAAACTGGAATGCACTTCCCCCCGATGTGTTTCCTTCAGTGTATGGCTTAGGATCATTCAAGAGAAGCGTAAATGCACCTGTCACGCCGGCACGGCATTCGCAGTCCCCGTTCTAAACCTAATGCTTTTGGGGCATCGTCGGCACAACAATCTACGCTGAGGGCGCAAAGTGTTTTGTATGGGGCCCCATGATTTATTTTTAATTTTTGCTTATTTTATTATTTGTTGACATATGCGCCACAATAACACATATTGTAGGCCTTCCCTTGCCCCTTACTAGGTTGTAGGCTCAAATTGTAGCCGACTGGGCTGGTACCACCCTACTGGATGTAAGACGGCCGCATAGCAGCCTCGGTTGTGTTCTCCTGTATAGCCTGCAATCCAGGGAAGTCTCCGGTATGGCACCTACCTTCTCGGAGGTGATATTGACTGGTCGGAGCATGCGCTTTGGTCCCTCCGACTCAGCCACCCATACTGGAATACATAAAAAAAAATTCTGTGAAAATTTCAACCGGCTTCCTATTACGGTTCAACGGATACAGTACTCGGACGGACAGACAGATAGGCGTCCGTATGGACATGGAACCCTAAAAAAGACGAGTACAATGTTTAATCGCGCTTTGACCCTTCTAGATATATTTTAGTTCGGTGGCTTAAGTTGTGTCACACGCAAGTTGTCATATTAGTGGACGTAGCTTATCCCTAGAGGGAATCATTCCAGCTTATCAGGGGGCATAAATCTATATTATATTATTTACACAGCTCTGCTAGGTAAACGCGTCGAAAATTATAGTATCTACCTACATTTTCATAAAAGGCCTGTATCATAAGAAACGGGCAGGCGTCACGCTTGACGAGGGTAGCGTTTTGTCCTCGGTACAGATTAGCGTCACTCGGGATATATTAATATTCCTTCAGCGCGATACATGTGTTGCGTCGAGCGACGCGGCAGCGCGTGTTAAGCTGTGCGGTCAGAGGCGTAGCGAGCCGGTGTGGAGAGGGACCGCGCAAATGAAATGAAATGAGTCTATTTATCTCATCCAATACATACACACACAATAGATACAATAAAAGCACAAGACAAACTTGACACAGCCTTTGTCCCTCACCACCGAGTCCGGGGCCAGTGAGAGGGACGCTGATTTTAAGTCAGGGCGAAGTACACAACAAAAATAATATTCTAATATACCCTTATTCCGTCCTCCTCCTGTTCGCCTTCGCCAAAACCGCCATACTCTCGCGGAGCACCACTTTGTAGTCGACAGAAGAGGCCTTCGAACTGCACGATTCTCTAAATCGTTCTTGTGCCGCACTGCGAACGGGCTCCCAGGGAATATCTTTCCCCACTCCTGTAATTCACGGATCTTCAAATCGCGGGTTAATAAGCCTTGCCCCAGCAACATTAATCCACCTCCAAGCCGGTCTGGCAGAGCCATCCAGTTCGGAAGCAATAAAAAAAAAACTAACATAAACATGTACACAACAACCAGAGAAAAAGGAGAAGAAGAAGTTTTATAGTCATAGTACACAAAACACAACACACACACAGACAATTCATCCGTCCGTCTGTAGGTCCGCACGTCATAATTATCAATGTTGGAGGCATAAGGCCTTAATTTCATAGCAATTACATTTTTAATTCTTGGTCAAATATACATTTCCTCAATTTACATTTGAATGTATTACAATTAGTAATCTCTCTGAGAGGAGGGAGGAGGTCGTTCCAACAGCGATAGCGCAACGGCTGGGTGGATGCATTTGAGCGGCCAAAGGGAATTTTAAGATAATTACAGCCTTTTCCTGATTTTATAAAAAAAATTTTTTTTTTATGTATACGCGACATATGGCATCGTTTCACCTACAAGTAGGTGTCTAACGATGCCCATAGACATTCTGTGATGCATGGGAATTGCGAATGCCATGCCGTCCTGACAGGAGCCTTTTCACGCCCCTTTTGAAAAACCCCAGGTTGTATTTGGGAAATAATTACTAAATAATGTTAAAATTCTCCCTGAGGTCTGACCTACCGCAAAATTTAAAGAACCGTATGTATATGATGACCAGTGAATCCTCCTAAGATTTTTCTTTTATCGAAACCGCGGTTAAGAATATGGAAAAAATAGTTCCTTGATCGAAATTAGTTCGAAGAACATTTTTTCCTCCTTCGGAACCAGTTACAAAACTCCGGTTGTGTGACGTGGACTCCGACGGTCGCTGTTGTCCAATAGTTGAAAGTTGCCCAGCGACAAATGCAACGCCGAGCGCGGTCAGTACTTGGATGGGTGACCGCTTGACCGTTGGAGGCTGACCGTGGTTCGGACCACGTTAATCTGAGGTTCCCTTCCCTTCTTTACTTACTAGGTTAGGTGGTAGGGTTTATCCTGGCCGGGTTGGTGCCACCGTACTGGGCGAATCGTCGGTCAAAACGCCTATGTAAACAGTTCGTGTTTTCCGTTCAGTTCAGTCTAGTCGGCACTACCGAAGGGAAGCACTGACATGGCACCTAGTTCACCCGGTGTTATAGGCTGACATCGCGGATGTTGTAGGTGAAGAAGACAACCGTGCGTCATCGAATTCAATTTTTTTAAACTGACAACGGTCAGTTTAAAAAAATACAATTCGATTATTTTCTTTTCCTCCAAACATTATGGGGGCACCTGTTCGCCTCAAACCACAGTATTATTGAAACTTTTTTATCAATTTCTGTATTGGAGACGAAGGCAATTTTTTGCTCGATGCATAATACCCCATCATATCATTATTCTTAAATTTTGTAATACACTACGACTTGTCCGAGTGTGCACAGACACCAAATGGATGCGTTATAAAAAAAAAATATCATTTTATAATCGCCCTCTCGGGAAAAGTATAGCTACGGCCCTGTCGTAGTATCTACGATAAATAACGACGCAGATCGCACACAACCTTGTGCGTTTGCTTGCGTGTCGATTATCGAAACTTCGTAGACGTGCCTGCTTGTTGGCACATCCTTACTTTGCTCGCGGTTGGGGGCGGGGCTTGTAGCGGAAGATAATACTGAGCTGTAAGTTTTGAGGTTGTAAACTTGTACATATGGCTTACTGTCTGTGCCCGCAGCGCCGCTCGCTGTATGTTTGGATTTGGGAGTTTTCTGAACTTTGCAGTTATAAACGGGGCGGGTGTACCGCCTAGACTCTAGCTAGAGTGACTGAGGTCCGAGGTTCGAACATCGTCGACGTGTACAGGTAGCGGCACGAGTTTTTTTTTTATGTAATCCGTTATGGGTGGCTGAGTCAGAGGGGCCAAAGCGCATGCTCCGACCAGCCAATGTCACCTCCGAGAAGGTAGGTGCCATACCGGAGACTTCCCTGAATTGCTGGCTATACTGGACTAGAGGAGAACACAGCCGAGGCTGCTATGCGGTCATCTTACATCCAGTACGGTGGTACCAACCCAGTCGGCTACAGTTTGAGCCTACCACCTAGTAAGGGGCAAGGGAAGGAACCTACAGTTTTAAACCGGTTCCGAACGGTGAAGCAGCAGATGTAGGTATGCACGTACATTTTTTCGTCAGAAAAAACTGATTGGTACACGCCGACCGGATTCGAGCCGCGGACCTCTCGCATGAGAAGCCGATGCCCAAGCCACTCGATATAGGATAGACACCTCTCACCTTGGCACGGTCTTTCCACAGAGTCATGTAGCAGGTGATAGGCTTGATAGTTGTTGATCTTGATACGTGTTGGTTGGTGTTGTATTGTAATGTACGAGAGTATCTACAGCACAACACCGATTACTCTGCTTACCCCGATTGGCGGGATACAGCGTGTGGTATGTATACCACACGCTCAGTTTTCACACGTTTCGTTAAAATTTCAAACTGCATACACGTAACAAAATTGCATTTAAAATAAAAAGGTAGCCATCATATGAAGGGCGATCTCCAATAATAACGTAGCTCGCACGCCTTTATTGGTTGTCGAACTTTTTTTTTTGAAAATCGAATTTCATGCGATCAAAGCGAGCAGAAGCAATAACAGGCAGTGCACACCACTTTAGCGGCAATTATAACGCAAATTATGAAGTTAAGTTGTTATGAAAAAACCGCCCAAGTGCGAGTCGAACCGAGGAGGGTTCCGTATCGCCATGTCATGGTTAGCGCCACTCACGCCATCTATGGCGTGTTATGAAATGCTTCATACTCTATTCGGTAGATGGCGCGCGCGCATACACTTTTTGGTTTCTTCTATGGGAACCGCCATTAATTTTTTGCTTTTTCTTATTTTTATTATTTGTTGTTATAACGGCCAAATTAACACATATTCTGTGAAATCAACGGGCTACCTATTACGGTTCAAGAGATACAGCCCTCGGACAGACGGACGGATGGACGGACGGACAGACAGGCAGACAGACAGAAAGACGGCGTAGGCTTAGTAATAGGGTCCCGTAAAGGATACGGAACCCTAAAAATGTGCACATAAGCGACAAATTACCTAGTGTATATACGTAACTAGGGTGTGTAGTGTAATTGTCAGCCTCGGTAGCTCACTGGTGCGGTCGGTCGACTGTTCATATGCACACCTGTTTTAAGCGGCGGGTGGCCGAGTGGTTTGGGCATCAGCTTCTCATGAGAGAGGTCCGCGGTTCGAATCCGGTCGGCGTGTACCAATGAGTTTTTTCTGACGGAACAATTTACGTGCATACCTACACCTGCCGTTTCATCGTTCGGAACCGGTGTAAAACTGTAGGTCCCTTCCCTTGCCCCTTACTAGGTGGTAGGCTCAAACTGTAGCCGACTGGGTTGGTACCACCGTACTAGATGTAAGATGGTCGCATAGCAGCCTCGGTTGTGTTCTCCTCTAATCCAGTATAGTCAGCAATCCAGGGAAGTCTCCGGTATGGCACCTACCTTCTCGGAGGTGATATTTGCTAGTCGGAGCATGCCCTTTGCTCCCTCCGACTCAGCCACCCATTCTGGATTACATAAAAGAAAACCTGAGCGCGCTCAGTCCTTGGATGGGTGACCGCTCGACCGTAGGAGGCTGACCGTGGTTCGGATTCCACGTAAAACTGTAGGACCCTTCCCTTCTTACCTTACGAGGTGGTAGGGTTTATCACGCCCGGGTCGATACCACCGCACTGAATGAAACGTGGCATGTCGGTCAAAATGACTATGCTTTTCATGTTTTTCGTCCAGTTCAGTGTAGCCGACATGAAATGAAGGGAAGCACCGAGATTGCACTTAGTCCAACCGGTGTTATGCGCTGACATCACGAATGTTGTATGTAGGTGATGTAGCCAAATGTGTTAGTTTCAATAATTTAAAAAAATCACGTATTATTTGCTGCCCGGAAGTGTGCACTACTGATTATACTTATCATTGGCTTCCAAAAATAACGCTTCCTCTCGATTCAAATGTCGCTGCGAAATCATCCATACTAATATTATAAATTCGAAAGTAACTCTGTTGTCTGTCTGTCTGTCTGTCTGTTACCTTTTCACGCCTAAACCGCTGAACAGATTTCGATAAAATATTGCACGGAGATTAATTGCATCCCGAGGACGGACATAGGCTACTTTTTGTCTCAAAAAACAACCCTTAAGGTGGTGAAATAGGGGATGAAAGTTTGTATGGGGAACTCAGCATTTCTTAAGTTAGGGATATGACAATTTATATTTGGGCTTTTGGTATGAAATAAAGAAATACGTGTTTCAGCGTTTTTGCTAAATCAACCCTTAAAATAAAATAGGGGTTGATTTCAAAATTAGATTTTAGGATTTTATGAAATTTTGTACGGAGCTGAATTGCATCCTGAGGAAGAATATAGGCTACCTTTTGTCTCAAAAAAACAACCCTTAACGGGGTGAAATAGGGGATGAAAGAATGTATGGGGAACCCATCATTTCTCAAGTTAGGGATATGAAAATTCATATTTAGGCTTTTGGTATGAAATAAAGAAATACGTGTTTCAGCGTTTTTGCTAAATCAACCCTTAAATTAAAATAGGGGTTGATTTCAAAATTAGATTTTAGGATTTTATGAAATTTTGTACGGAGCTGAATTGCATCCTGAGGAAGAACATAGGCTACCTTTTGTCTCAAAAAAAAAACAACCCTTAACGGGGTGAAATAGGGGATGAAAGAATGTATGGGGAACCCATCATTTCTCAAGTTAGGGATATGAAAATTCATATTTAGGCTTTTGGTATAAAATAAAGAATTACGTGTTTCAGCGTTTTTGCTAAATCAACCCTTAAATTAAAATTGGGGATGATTTCAAAATTAGGTTTTTGGATTTTAAATGATTTTAAATAATTTATCCATACTGGGGGTGGTTTTGAAGAGTGAGGGTTGAGGTACGGGGGAGGAGTCCGCGGGGAGAGGGGAAGGGAGGGTAATTTAATCTCTATCTTCTTTTCTCTATCTCTACTTCTTATAAAAGGAAACGTCTGTTTGCATGTATGTATGTTTGAGGTAAACTCGGAACCACTTAACAGATTTTTATGCGGTTTACACCAATGTAAAGAGTAGTTCTTGAGATTCACTATAGGCTATATATCATCACACTAAACTCTATCTCTACTTCTTAGAAAAGGGAACGTTTGTCTATATGTATGATGTATTGATGTATGTATGTTCGGGGTAAACTCCGGATTCACTGAACAGTTTTTGATGCGGTTTGCATCAATGTAAAGAGTAGTTCTTGAGACTCACTATAGGCTATATATCATCACACTAAACTCTATCTCTACTTCTTAGAAAAGGGAACGTTTGTCTATATGTATGATGTATTGATGTATGTATGTTCGGGGTAAACTCCGGATTCACTGAACAGTTTTTGATGCGGTTTGCATCAATGTAAAGAGTAGTTCTTGAGACTCACTATATATATCATCACACTAAACTCTATCTCTACTTCTTAGAAAAGGGAACGTTTGTCTATATGTATGATGTATTGATGTATGTATGTTCGGGGTAAACTCCGGATTCACTGAACAGTTTTTGATTGAAGAACTACTCTTGAGCCTGAAGAACTACTCTTTAGTAGTTCTTCAGGCTCACTATAGTAGGCTATATACCATAAAGTTAAATAGCCTTAAGGTTGAGCAGTATCAAAGAAAACGGAATTTAGTGTCGAATGGTCGTAATATATGGCGTTAGCAGTTCTGTTGCGTTGCGTTGGTGTAGTGTAGATAGATGCTTTTGGTAGAAGATACGAGTATGTAGAATAAAGAGTAGATATCTATACTTATAAAATTGTTTGTCCTGACTGACTGATCTATTAACGCACAGCCGAAACTACTAAGTCTAGAAAGCTGAAATTTGGAACATAGGTTTATTTCATAACGTAAGAATCCGTTAAGGATTTTTTGGAAATTACAACTTTAAGGGGGGAAATGGGGACGACGACTTTGTATGAAAGTTTTTGTTTTTTTTTTTATGTAATATTATGGTCTTATGGTCTTCCTGAACGTAGCTCGGCCTTCGGCCTCGCCCTTAATTACTTACATTCTTAGATAAGGTTTATCGCCTTCTTGAACGCAGCTCGGCCTTCGGCCTCGCCGTCAGTTACTTACTGTCTTCGAGAAGGCTTATGGTCTTTCTGAATGCAGCTCGGCCTTCGGCCTCGCCCTTAATTACTTACTTTCTTCGAGAACGTATATAGTCTTCCTGAACGCCGCTCGGCCTTCAGCCTCGCCCTCAGTTACTTACTTTCTTCGAGAAGGTTTATAGTCTTCCTGAACGCAGCTCGGCCTTCGGCCTCGCCCTCAGTTACTTACTTTCTTCGAGAAGGTTTATGGTCTTCCTGAACGTAGCTCGGCCTTCGGCCTCGCCCTTAATTACTTACTTTCTTAGATAAGGTTTATCGTCTTCCTGAACGCAGCTCGGCCTTCGGCCTCGCCCTTTGTTACTTACTTTCTTTGAGAAGGTTTATGGTCTTCCTGAACTTAGCTCGGCCTTCGGCCTCGCTTTCAGTTACTTACTTTCTTCGAGAAGGTTTATAGTCTTTCTGAATGCAGCTCGGCCTTCGGCCTCGCCCTTAGTTACATACTTTCTTCGATAAGGTTTATAGTCTTCCTGAACGCAGCTCGGCCTTCGGCCTCGCCCTTAATTACTTACTTTCTTTGAGAAAGTTTATAGTCTTTCTGAACGCAGCTCGGCCTTCGGCCTTGCCCTTAGTTACTTACTTTCTTTGAGAAGGTTTATGGTATTCCTGAACGTAGCTCGGCCTTCGGCCTCGCTTTCAGTTACTTACTTTCTTCGAGAAGGTTTATAGTTTTTCTTAACGCAGCTCGGCCTTCGGCCTCGCCCTTAGTTACATACTTTCTTAGATAAGGTTTATCGCCTTCCTGAACGCAGCTCGGCCTTCGGCCTCGCCCTCAGTTACCTACTGTCTTCGTGAAGGTTCATGGTCTCTCTGAACGCAGCTCGGCCTTCGGCCTCGCCCTTAGTTACTTACTTTCTTCGATAAGGTTTATAGTCTTCCTGAACGCAGCTCGGCCTTCGGCCTCACCCTCAGTTACTTACGGTCTTCGAGAAGGTTCATGGTCTTCCTGAACGCAGCTCGGCCTTCGGCCTCGCCGTTAGTTACTTACTTACTTTGAGAAGGTTTATAGTCTTTCTGAACGCAGGTCGGTATTCTGCCTCGCCCTCAGTTACTTACTTTTTCGAGAAGGTTCATGGTCTTCCTGAACGCAGCTCGGCCTTCGGCCTCGCCCTTAGTTACTTACTTACTTTGAGAAGGTTTATAGTCTTTCTGAACGCAGGTCGGTATTCTGCCTCGCCCTCAGTTACTTACTTTTTCGAGAAGGTTTATCGTCTTCCTGAACGCCGCTCGGCCTTCGGCCTCGCCCTCAGTTACTTATTTTCTTCGAGAAGGTTTATAGTCTTCCTGAACGCAGCTCGGCCTTCGGCCTCGCCCTCAGTTACTTACTTTCTTCGAGAAGGTTTATGGTCTTCCTGAACGTAGCTCGGCCTTCGGCCTCGCCCTTAATTACTTACTTTCTTAGATAAGGTTTATCGTCTTCCTGAACGCAGCTCGGCCTTCGGCCTCGCCCTTTGTTACTTACTTTCTTTGAGAAGGTTTATGGTCTTCCTGAACGTAGCTCGGCCTTCGGCCTCGCTTTCAGTTACTTACTTTCTTCGAGAAGGTTTATAGTCTTTCTGAATGCAGCTAGGCCTTCGGCCTCACCCTTAGTTACAAACTTTCTTCGATAAGGTTTATAGTCTTCCTGAACGCAGCTCGGCCTTCGGCCTCGCCCTTAATTACTTACTTTCTTTGAGAAAGTTTATAGTCTTTCTGAACGCAGCTCGGCCTTCGGCCTTGCCCTTAGTTACTTACTTTCTTTGAGAAGGTTTATGGTATTCCTGAAAGTAGCACGGCCTTCGGCCTCGCTTTCAGTTACTTACGTTCTTCGAGAAGGTGTATAGTTTTTCTGAACGCAGCTCGGCCTTCGGCCTCGCCCTTAGTTACATACTTTCTTAGATAAGGTTTATCGCCTTCCTGAACGCAGCTCGGCCTCCGGCCTCGCCCTTAATTACTTACTTTCTTCGAGAAGGTTTATAGTCTTCCTGAACGCAGCTCGGCCTTCGGCCTCGCCCTCAGTTGCTTACTTTCTTTGAGAATGTTTATTGTTTTTATCCGTGAATCCAGTTCGCCCTCCGGTCCCGGCCTAAGTTACTTAGTTTCTTCTTTTGAAATACGAATTTCACGCGAGTGAATCCGCGGGAAAAAGCTATCGATATTAAAATAAGAAAATTCTATTAAAATAAATCAAGTACTTTACATACGCAACATACTAAAGGCGAGGCCGAAGGCCGAGCTGCGTTCAGGAAGAGGTTAAACCTTTTCGAAGAAAATAAGCAACAAAGGGCGAGGCTGAATGCCGAGCTGCGTTCAGGAAGACCTTCAACCTCCTCGAACAAGTTCTCGAAGAAAGTAAGTAACTAAGGGCGAGGCCTAAGGTCGAGTTGCGTTCAGGAAGACTATAATCCTTCTCGAAGAAAGTAAGTAACTAAGGGCGTGGCCGAAGGCCAAGCTGTATTCTGGAAGACACTAAACCTTCTCGATGACAGTAAGTAACTATGGGCGATAGTTACTTACTTTCTTCAAGACGGTTTATAGTCTTCCTGAACCAAGCTCGGCCTTCGGCCTCGCCCTCAATTACTTAATTTCTTCGAGAAGGTTTATGATCTTCCTAAACGCAGCTCGGCCTTCGGCCTCGCCCTTAGTTACTTACTTTCTTCGAGAAAGTTTATGGTCTTCCTGAACGCAGCTCGGCCTTCGGCCTCGCCCTCTGTTACTTACTTTCTTCGAAAAGGTTATCGTCTTCCTGAACGCAGCTCGGCCTTCGGCCTCGCCCTCAGTTAGGTACTTAGTTTCATCAAGAAGATTTATAGTCTTCCTGAACGCAGCTCGGTCTTCGGCCTCGCCGTTAGTTACTTACTTTCTTCGAGAAGGTTTATGGTCTTCCTGAACGCAGCTCGGCCTTCGGCCTCGCCCTCTGTTACTTACTTCTTCGAAAAGGTTATCGTCTTCCTGAACGCAGCTCGGCCTTCGGCCTCGCCCTCAGTGACTTACTTTCTTCAAGAAGTTTTATAGTCTTGCTGTACGCAGCTCGGCCTTCGGCCTCGCCCTCAATTACTTACTTTCTTTGAGTAGGTTTATCGGCTTTCTGAACGCAGCTCGGCCTTCGGCCTCGCCCTAAACCTTCACACTAAACCTTCTCGATGACAGTAAGTAACTATGGGCGATAGTTACTTACTTTCTTCAAGACGGTTTATAGTCTTCCTGAACCAAGCTAGGCCTTCGGCCTCGCCCTCAATTACTTAATTTCTTCGAGAAGGTTTATGATCTTCCTAAACGCAGCTCGGCCTTCGGCCTCGCCCTTAGTTACTTACTTTCTTCGAGAAAGTTTATGGTCTTCCTGAACGCAGCTCGGCCTTCGGCCTCGCCCTCTGTTACTTACTTTCTTCGAAAAGGTTATCGTCTTCCTGAACGCAGGTCGGCCTTCGGCGTCGCCCTCAGTTAGGTACTTAGTTTCATCAAGAAGATTTATAGTCTTCCTGAACGCAGCTCGGTCTTCGGCCTCGCCCTTAGTTACTTACTTTCTTCGAGAAGGTTTATGGTCTTCCTGAACGCAGCTCGGCCTTCGGCCTCGCCCTCTGTTACTTACTTCTTCGAAAAGGTTATCGTCTTCCTGAACGCAGCTCGGCCTTCGGCCTCGCCCTCAGTGACTTACTTTCTTCAAGAAGTTTTATAGTCTTGCTGTACGCAGCTCGGCCTTCGGCCTCGCCCTCAATTACTTACTTTCTTTGAATAGGTTTATCGGCTTTCTGAACGCAGCTCGGCCTTCGGCCTCGCCCTTAGTTACTTATGTACTTTCTTCGAGAAGGTTTATGGTTTTCCTTAACGCAGCTCGGCCTTCGGCCTCGCCCTCAATTACTTACTTTCCTTGAGTGGGTTTATCGCCTTACTTAACTTAGTTACTTACTTGCTTTCTTTGAAATACGAATTTCACGCGAGCGAAGCCGCGGGCAAAAGCTAGTGATACAATAAAACATTTCACTCGAAATACGTTAGGTATACATGTTAACTTTGTGAATACAAGCACTGAATCAGCACAGCGCGCTACTGCGTAGCGGCTAAATTCAGGTTTTATGCAAATTAAAATGTCGCCCTAACTCCTAATGACAGCCAAAGTGGTATTATGTACTAGAGTACATAATACCCAGTACTGTGTGGGGTCGGTACTTAATAAGAATAGTCCCATTGCATCTCTCCCCGTGCATGTCGTAAAAGGCGACTAAGGGATAAGCGGCCTGCAGACACCCCGGACGACTTGTGGCTTCCATGGAAGACATAGGCTGGCTGGGGTAGCTGGAGACTGCGGGGTCTTGCACGAAGGTCCCCAACCAAGCGGGATTAGTTTGCAGGCCTAGAGCCAACCCCAAACCAAAACAACAACAAGTAGAGAACTCACTCGGTCAACTATCATGTTCCAACGAGTTGCGGTTCACGGTCCCCAGTCGTCGTCGCCTGCCTGCTGCGATCGCGCCAGGCCGACTTTAAACTAATACATTTACAAATCTTCGTCTGTGCGCTCACGCAATATGCACACCGACGCACGAGTGCGATCGTTCTCCCTGCCGCTCTGGCTTACTTCTTACCTCTTGACTCTCTCCCGAACGCTTCCCGCCCCGCGCGCGCTCCCCTCTTCCGCTCGGCTCTGCCCTCCCCCTCCCCGCTACCTTACCCCATACCTCAGCCGCTGGGACACCGCTTCTCTGTATATTTATTATTCGGAGCGATAACTCTAGTACGCTAGTACATAATGCCTCTTTGGTGACAGCCGAAATGTGCTCGCTAGAACATCCCGAAACTCTGGAGAGCGCCACCCAAGGCACAGGGCGTCCGCGTCGACCTTCACCAGCTGTGTGCCTAAGTGCCTGGAAATAAATATAATTTGTTTTTAAAGTTGTTGTACTAGCACAGTCAGTCAGTCAGCGTGTAAGCGTCCACTGCTGGACATACGCCTCTCCAATTTTCCTCCAGTCCTCCCGGCCTTCAGCGGTACGGGACCACAGCTGTCCGCAGACTTAGTTGATGTCGTCGTCCCACCTGGCGGGTGTACTAGCACAATCCTACCTCAATAACAAAACGCAAAAGCTGCAATGTCACCCCCCCCCCCTCGCCCCCCTTTCACACCTTACTAAGTGGTAGGCTCAAATTTTAGCCGACTGGGTTGCTACCACAGTACTGGATGTAAGATGACCGCATAGCAGGCCCGGTTGTGTTCTCCTCTAGTCCAGTATAGCAAACAATCCAGGGAAGTCTCCGGTATGGCAGTTGGCACCTACCTTCTCGGAGTTGATATTGGCTGGTCGGAGCATGTGTTTTGTCCCCTCCGAATCAGCCACCCATATCGGATTACATAAAAAAAAATCACAGATCTCTTGCATTACACGTCCTTCGAGGTACATTGAAAATCAACTCAACAAAATAAAAAAAAAGTATTACATTTATATATTTTTTATTATTTTTCAAAAACGCAAGCAGCTTAAAAAATGTAAACTAAAATTTAGACAGAAAAAGAGATAAGCTTGACATTATGTCTAACTAAAGTAACAAATTAATAAATATCAAATATAAAAATATAATATAGGTTAGGTTAGACGATGCGTCGCTACGCCACGCATCTTCTAACCTAACCTGTATTCCTATGGCCTTCTTCCGGCTCTATCATCAGGACCCTGGAAATCATATATGACTAGAGTATTTGCGAAGACAAATCAAACGAGCCCAAACATGGTGGATTTATCATGTGTAGTTTAGGAGTTGCTATGGCTTCCTTTCGGCTCCATCATCAGGACCCTGGAAATAACATATGACTAGAGTACTTGCGAAGACAAATCCAACGAGCCCAAACATGGTGGATTTATCACGTGTAGTTTAGGAGTTGCTATGGCTTCCTTTCGGCTCCATCATCAGGACCCTGGAAATAACATATGACTAGAGTACTTGCGAAGACAAATCCAACGAGCCCAAACACGGTGGATTTATCATGTGTGGTTTAGGAGTTCCTATGGCTTCATTCCGGCTCCATCATCAGGACCCTGGACATCATATATGACAAGAGTACTTGCGAAGACAAATCCAACGAGCGGAAACACTATGGGCTTATCATGTGTAGTTTAGGAGTTCCTATAGCTTCCTTCCGGCTCCATCATCAGAACCCAACTAACAAACTCACAAAGTCACCCGAGGTTCTGCAGAGCCGTGATTTGATATTTCACAATTTATTTCATACATTCGGATATTCCTCCTCGCTCTCTACGCTGTTGCACTTCCAAGAGTCGATTTCACACTCTCAGCGAAAATGGGAAAAATTTGAGGGACCACCTACAGCACGAACCATCATCGATAGACGAATACTTTTTTTTTAATGTAGCCCAAAGTCCAAATCTAAACAGGTTTTTTAAATTTTTCGATATCACTTTTAGTTTTTGAGATATAAGAGATTTAGTTCGAAAAAAAAATTGGTTGTCTGTAAAGTCGGTTTACGGACGATAGTTTTACGTGATGACGTGGAATAATCGCAGTACATAGAGCAAGATCAGTAATTATATTTCCAGTAGAAAGATTAATCATCTTGTGACTGGCCATCAATAAACTTCTGTTGTCTGATCTTGACAGTTTTACTTCTTAAGACGTTTCCATGGTAACTTTGACTATACCGATTGTGCCTCTCTATCGCTTGTTACGCGCTCTCGCTTGCACACACAGGCTCAGATGGAACGTGACACTTTTTCGTGTGTGCAGCCGGTGGTCATCAATTTATAAGACGTGACGTCATCACGTCAAAAATAGAATTTTTCATATTTTTGCGTTTAAAATTTTTACCATCTTGTAGCCCTAGCCGATACGCATCTTTTGAGCCCTCAACCACTCGCCTAGCCCCAAAACTCGTGACACCAGGACTATTTCACACTCTCAGCGAAAATGAGGGGCCATACTGAAGCGATAGAAAAAAGATTTTCAATGTTAAAAAAAGGTAACGCTTTCAATCTTCCACGGTGAGTGTCATATTTTTCAAAGGTCTTGAGATGTTGACGCTTGACCTGGTACAACGCCGGCGCGGTTGTCTAGCGGGATGCTGCGAGCTGGGAGCGAGACGAGATGCAGAAGAGTTTGTCAGCTGAGATGCATGGTTTTTTGATTTTTTTTATGGAAACTGACACGGTTAGCTACATCACCTACAACATCCGTGATGTCAGCCCATAACACCGGATGAACTAAGTGCCATGTTAGTGCTTCCCTTCATTTCATGTCCGCTACACTGAACTGCTTGATAGCTGATTAGTATTTTATTTTTTTATATTTTAGAACGGTATTTATTATTATACAGTAGGTATTTGTAAAGTAGGAAGCTGTTAGGAAAGCTATTTGTAAAGTAGGAAGCTGTCAAGCTGGATCCAAGTACCCTCCGGAGTTCCTCAAGGTTCCCTATTAGGCCCTTTACTATCTATCTATCTTTTTTTTATCTTATCCATTAATGAAATGACATTAAATTATCCTTTCGTCATGCTAATATACTACTTTTTGCAGATGATATGAAAGTCTTAATGGAGATAAAAAAACCATCTGATAGTGATCGTCTTCAAGAGGATTTAAACCGTTTTGAACATTATTGTATTGTTAATCGCCTCGATCTGAACGTGTCCAAGTGTGAATTCATATATTTACAAGGAATCGTAAAAATTATAGACACAACATACAGCTTGTTGGGTCATCAGTTGAATAGAGTGAGTGTTGTAAAAGACCTAGGTGTCGTGCTCGACTCGAAACTATTATTTGATTCACACATTGATTACATTGTTAAAGAAGCGAGCAGGGCACTCGGTTTTATACTAAGAATCTCTCAAAATTTCAAAAATCCGAATTCATTGCGAACCCTTTACTGTACGTATGTCCGCAGTCACCTCGAGTATGCCTCTCAGGTGTGGAATCCGAGATATTCAACCTACAAGCTTAGATTGGATCGTGTTCAAAAAAGGTTGATCAAATTTCTCAATTTCCGGCCAAACGTTGGGTTCCCAACACTGAAATGGCATGTCAATTTCATAAACTGCTTCCTCTAGACAGCAGGCGGGAAATGCTTGACATAACGCTATTACTGAAAAAAAAAATAAGCAGTGGATCCATCGATTGCCCGGAACTTTTGGGTCACATAGATCTACTTGTGCCGAGACTTGCGACAAGGAGTAACGCTATAATACACCTCCCCCTTGCCCATTCCAATTACAGACAGAATGCATTTTTCTGGCGTGCTCGTAGCTTATTCAACGACATAAGCGACGATGTTGATTTGTTTTGTACGAGCCCTACTGTACTGAAGAATAAATTTAGAAGTGCTTTCGATGCAGTATAATGATTTAGGATTATTTTAGTTTTTTTTTAAATAGTAATTTATTTATTAATATTTAAACAAATAACAGCTAATATTTAGTTTTTTTTTAAATAAACTCAAACTACCTATCAAATATAATTTACCCACAAATATAACTAATTAAAAAACTTGCAGAAGAAGAACTTGTGCAGAAGGGCAATGCCGCCAGCGTTATGGGCACATTCCCGTCATGGGGCCATTTGGATGAAAGTTTTATGGATGGAATTTTTATTTTTTATTTTTTTTATTTTTTATTAGTTTAATTATTTTAATTTGTTCGTATTTAGTTATAGTTTTTTAGTTTTTAAGTACTAATTTGTGTAAGTAATGTTTTTTGAGTAACTAGTTATCTATTTTGTTTTCATGATTTGTGTTATGTTTTCGTTTTTTTTCCGTTGCCCAAACTACTATAAATGTACATAAATGTGTGAACTTGTAATTGGTGTCCTGTGAATTGTATTTGCTTCACACTGTAAGTTTACCACAATAAAGAAAATAGAATAAAAAAATATCTACTATGCACCTTCAATCAAGTACGTATAATGTCATATAGGTACGTATAGGTTTTATTTTTATTTTTTTATTTATGGACACTGACACGGTTGGCTACACCACCTACAACATCCGTGATGTCAGCCCATAACACCGGGTGAACTAGGTGCCATGTCAGTGCTACCCTGCGGTCGTGCCGGCTAGACTGAACTGGACGGAAAACACAAACTATTTACATAGCCGTTTCGACCGACGTTTCGTTCAGTGCGGTAGTACCAACGCGGGCGGGTTGAACCCGCCCGGGTTGGTACGGTATTTTTATTATTTAGTAATTAGTAGGTACCTATTACTATTAATTTTTCATAGTTAATTTTGCGCTACATATCAAACTACTTAGCCCACAACCCTACGCTTGACTGGTAGAGAATGCCTCTAGGCGGACATTACGTCCGTCTGGGTTTTTAAATTACCGTGGTTGTTAAAATTTTTTTTTTTAAACTCATCAGCTTTACTCACGGTTCTTCCGAGCTATGTGGCTCGACGTATCGGGCCAAGCGTCTGGCCCATCGTCATGAGCGCTCTGCCTGGTGCGACAGTTGGCAGAGAACTGGCACCACCAGGCAGAGCGCTCATGAGGATGGGCCACACGCTTGGCCCGAAACGTCGAGCCACATAGCTCGGAAGAACCAGGAGTAAAGCTGTTGTGTTTAAAAAAAAAATTACGTCCGTCTTTTGTAAACTTTTTTGTGTCCAATAATGTATATTTTCATTTCATTTCAATTAGTTTCGTTTCATTTCATTTCTTTTAATTCTTTGTCCCTTTACCCCTTCGCAAAATACCGCAACACCTCAGTTAAATGGGGTACGAATGAGGCTCGACGCGAATCGACCGAATGACGCAATTCGTTAATTAGATTTGGCGCGGTGCGTCAACGCACAGAATGTACAAATGAAATAGAAGGCTCATGACAGTGTGAGCGCCCGCGCGCTCGAGAGTGTGTGTGTGTGAGGGTGAGAGGGTGTGTGTGCGTGTGTGTGAGTGAATTTGTGTATAACCACTTTTATTCTTTTCAGTTTCAGCCAGTCAGCAGTCGCGATCCATGTGTTGTCTGTCTGTGACACAATGCGTCAGTACGTCAGCTATATTGCTTACATGTTACAACAAGCAGTGCTTCCGTACCAAGCCCGGGAGGACTGGAGGACAATTGGAGAGGCGTATGTCCACCAGTGGACGCATACACGCTGACTGACTGACTAGAGATTTGGTTAAAGATTGATTGGAAGAAATCCGTGTTGGGCCGGTACTTAAAAAGAATAGCCCCACTGCATCTCTCCCCGTGCATGTCGTAAGAGGCGATTAAGGGATAAGGACAAGATACTGCGCTAAAGGGCGACAGCCTAACCACTTCTCACCTTGGCGCAGTCCTTCCACCTAGTCATGCAGCAGGTGGGTTCTTCGTGCCTTACTTGCTGCTTGATAGTTGTCTTGTCCGTATACTGTGCTAAACGTGGTGGTCGGTGTTGTGCTGTAATTTACAAAAGTCCTTATAGCACAACACCGATTACTCTGCTTACCTTGATTGTCGGGATACAGCGTGTGTTATGTATGTATGTATGGAAGAAATCCGCTTCTACACCACACTGTGTTCTACTTTTATAGCGAAACTGTTTTTTATGTAATCCGATATGAGTGGCTGAGTCGAAGGGACCAAAGAACATGCTCTGACTAGCCAATATCATCTCCGAGAAGGTAGGTGCTATACCGGAGACCTTGATTGCTGGCTATACCGGACTAGAGGAGAACACAACCGAGGCAGGCCTCACGCACTCTATGTACTTGCGCGCGCTAACTACCTATCGCCCGACGGGCCGCCGGCGGTCTTTTTCAGTACAAATTCGTCAGCCGCGCGAAGTATACATAGACGCTCGCCCACGCAACTGCGCGCAGCTGCAAAGCAATAAACACTTTACACTCGATCGTTAAGGTACATTTTCGCACGCAGCGATTGGCGATGTGAAACAGTAGGCTATTAAAGCCCGAAGGTAGGAACATTTTCTATGGAGTGATTTATCTGTTACGAAGTAACTATTAAGTAATCTGTGACCGAGGCTGATATGCGACCATCTACGAGTAACATCCAGTACGGCGGTATCAACCCAGTCGGCCACAATTTGAGCCTACCATATCTAGTAAGGGGCAAGAGAAGGGACCTACAGTTTTAGAATAGAATATAATAGAATAGAAACTCTTTATTGCACACAATGGAAAGAAGAACAGTACACCGGTTTTACACCGGTTCCGAACGGTGAAGTAGCAGGCGTAGGTATGCACGTAAATTTTTCCGTCACAAAAAACTCATTTGGTACACGCCGAACGGATTCGAACCTCGGACCTCTCGCATGAGAAGCCGATGCCCAAACCACTCGGCCACACGCCGCTCAGAGAGATCTTAACATTATTGCCAATACACCCTGGACTTGTTGAATGGCCGCGGGACTTCTATCGAACTGTTCGTTCTACGATGAGACCACCGGTGTCACGCAGTGACATAACTCCCGAGGGGCATGCCGGCGGGATAGACCGCGTGGTCCGATGGCGGACGCGCGTAGCGAATATATACTAGTATATTTTTCTTGTTGTGGAAATTTTCTGTACAATTTTGTACCGTTCAAAAAGTTTAAAACTTCATACAGTTTAGACACACCTCGATAGCTCAGTGGTGCAGACAGTCGACTGTCGCTATTGATTGTTAAGCAACGCTGGGCGCGGTCAGTCCTTCGATGGGTGACCGTCGGAGGCTGATCGTGGTTCGGATTCCACGTTAAACTGTAGGTCTCTTCACTTCTTACCTTACTAGGTGGTAGGGTTCAACCCGCCCGGATCGGTACAACCGCACTGAATGAAACGTCAGTCGAAACGGCTATGTAATTATTTTGTGTAGCGCTGACCATGACATGGCGATACGGAACGCTCGGTGCGCGAGTTCGACTCACACTTGGCCCGTTTTTTTTTTAGAAAACCACATGAAAATCGGTCCACATATTAAAGATAATTTTTTTTATGACTTAATTACTTGATTACAAACATAGCTCAGAACCATTTCTAATAAAAATACTGCAGTAAATACAGTCCGCGCGCGAGCTCCGAGGAATATAGAATTTGTATAGAATTTTAATATTATACATTTGTATAATATTACTCGCCTAGTATAGTATAATCATCACAAAATGTGAATCTCTATAAAAATTCTATACAAATTCTATAATAAATTAATTTCCACAAATACCGATTCCTCGGAGCTCGCGCGCGGACTGTACCTATACAGTATACATAAATGGACATACGCTTGTGAACACAAACACACACACTACTACAGCAAAAGTGTCGTGACGGTCTCAGGTCTTACATTTTTTTCGGCCTAGCTCTCATTCGCCAAGTGACTGGAGTGTAACTTGCGACAAGGAACTTCCATAAAAAAAACATACCTACTTATAAATAAAACATTATCTACCGACTTCCCAAAAGGAGGACGTTCTCAATTCGACTGTATGTTTTTTTTGTATGTTTGTTACGCGATTACTCCGCCAATAATTGTGGGCCGATTTTGAAAATTCTTCTTTTGGTTGGTAGGTCATACTTCAGAGGTGGTCCCATATACATTTTATCGAAAATGATTCAGCGGTTTTTGATAAAATCAACAAAAAACTATGGTTTGTGGTTACCTTCAGCAAAACTTTTGATGTGGACTTTTTCAGCAATAAGAAAACAAAAGCATGTCGGTACGTCAGCACTATACCACAGATGAGATACTAGTTTGATTAAACTGCAACAGCTCAATATTCTTTGCAGTTTGACACATAGAAGAAAGAAAGAAAAATGTTGTTTATTGTCATTAAAATCATAACAAACAAAAAAAGAAAACATTACAAAAAAACATGAAATTATACAAGCAAAACCTAAATTAATAACACAATTAATGACAATATGGACCCATCTCAGCATGTGCTATAGGTGCACAAGGCGACCTATAGCGAATGCGACACATGGCGAATAATTCTGTACCACTTCAACCGATTTCGATTATTCGATTTCGATTTCGATTATTCTTTTTTATGTAATATTACTAAAAAGATTGAAATAAAAACTGTTATAAAAAACATAAAACCGACTTAAAAAAAAATAGAACTAAAAAGGTTTTATGTTTTTTTATCGTATTGACTAAATATAAAATAAAAATTAACATCTCAATCGTATTATATTTTATTAGATAATCTGGAAAAGTTGAATAATAAGAACACATTTTTCAAAAGCATAATTTTCAAAACATTTTACGTACCTACATTTACAATAATACAAAAACGTTGCGTGGAAGCGACGATCTAAGAAGAAGGAACGAAAACAAATGTTACGAAATTTCTCAATTCCGGTATGGATCCCCTAATTGACACCCTCCTCTACTGTCAATGGGTCCGGATATGTTCGGTGAAGCCATCGCAAGCTCACTTCGACATCTTCAATACATATTACCCAGTTATTTAAAAAAAATCTTATTATTAATACATTATATCTTTATCGTATTGTCTAACTGTAAAATAAAGATAAAAATCTCAATCGTATTTTATTTTATTAGAATATCTGGAAAAGTTGAATAAAAAGAACACAATTTTAAAAGCATAATTTTCAAAACATTTTATGTTTATTAACAATTACAAACACAAGTATTAATACACGGGAAAGGATTACGGTAGTCCACATATTTCGCCTTATCAGAGTCGGCTCCTCCTTCTGAATCGACCCGATGATAATTGATATATTCTTCGGAAATGTCTGGTTCCTCTGTGGTTTCCTCAAGGCTAACTGGGTGCTCTGTTGTGGTGCCTTCTCCGGAGTTGTCAGGTTTCTGTGTCATGGTTACTTCCTCAGAACTGCCAGTCTCAGCAGTTGTAATTATCTCCCTGTCGACTACGTCAGGATATATTTTGCAGTTTTCCGTTTGGTTACGATTACTCATATAACGGTACGAGTCAATTATAATACTTGAGCCTTCAGGCGGGCTGTTTCGGAAATAAGCCTTGTAAGCAATCTGTAATAAAATTTGTTGATTAATTTAATCTTATGATTTATTTTATTTATTTTATAGTAGCTGTTGGCCGCGGCCTTGCTCGCGTGAAATTGTTTGAAAATAATTATCTTTCGGCCTCGCCCATAGTTACTCACATTCTTCGAGAAGGTTTATCGTCTTCCAAAACACAGCTCGGCCTTCGGCTTTGCACTTAGTTACTTACTTTTTTAAGAAGGTTTATCTTCTTCCTTAATGCAGCTCGGCCTTCGGCCTCGCCATTAGTAAATTTTCTTGGTGAAGAATGTAGATTACCTGAACGGTGCTCGGCCTTCGGCCTCGCCCTTAGTTACTTACTTAATTTGAGAAAGATTCATCGTCTTTCAGAATACAGCTTGGCCTACGGCCTCGCCCTTAGTTACTTATTTTCTTCGAGAAGGTTTATCGTCTTCCTGAACGCGGTTCGGCCTTCGGCCTCGCCCATAGTTACTTACTTTCTTTAAGAAGGTTTATCTTCTTCCCGAACACAGCTCGGTCTTTGACCTCGCCCTTAGTTACTTACTTTCTTCGAGAAGGTTTATTGTTTTCCTGAACGCAGCTCAGGCTTCGGCCTAGCCCTTAGTTACCCGCACTCATTTACTTGGAGAAGTTTAAATTCAAATTCAAAAGTTATTTTAGAGAAGGTTTATTGTCTTCCGAAATGCAGCTTGTTACTTACTTTATTCGAGAACGTTTATCGTTTACCTTAACCTAGATCGGCATTCGGCCTCGCCCTAATTACCTACTTTCTTCTTTTGAAATACGAATTTCACCCGAGCAAAGTGGCGGACAACAGCTAGGTCTTGTATTTGCTGCCAGTTCTCAATTGACAATTGATTCACATAATATGTGTTTCTTTATTTTTGTCCATAATTTTGTCGACAAATGTTCGGGAAAGCATCCCTTGAATTAATTTCAACGTCTTTTTTAGTTTTTCTAATCTTTGCGGGCAAAAAAAACCCAGCAAAGTTTCGTCGTAATCGGATGAACGGTTTACGAACGCATAGCAGACGAACGAACGGCGCGGCGAACGAACGACCTTTCCTTTTTATACATAATATATTTGATTTCGTCGCCGGCCATCTGACGCCAAGGTCACAGTTCTTCGTTGTGAAATTGAAGTTTTTATTTCTTTTATGTTCCATGAATCAATTACCTACACCCGCTGCTTCACCGTTCGGAACCGGTGTAAAACTGTAGGTCCCTTCCCTTGCCCCTTACTAGGTGGTAGGCTCAAATTGTAGCCGACTGGGTTGGTACCACCGTACTGGATGTAAGATGGCCGCAAGCAACCTCGGTTGTGTTCTCCTCTAGTCCAGTATAGCCAGCAATCCAGGGAAGTCTCCGGTATGGCACCTACCTTCTCGGAGGTGATATTGGCTGGTTAGAGCATGTGCTTTGGCGCCTCCGACTCATCCACCCATACCGGATTATATAAAAAAAAAAAAAAATACCTAATTGGTCACCGACCACTGTCAAGAAACCTTTACTTTGGACTACGTGATTTCACGTGATGCACAATAATATTTTTAATAATCTTAATTTATCTTTATTTACACATTTTCTTTTTATAACAATTTTAAATTTTTACATTATTTACAAATAAACATTAAAATCTAAAATTGATCCAAAAACAAATGTTGTTTCCACCGGTGGAGGCGCGGGGCGAACCCAAGCTACCGATGGTCGGGCCCTAGGGAGAGAAACCTCCGGACGATGCGTGCAGTGTTGAGCAGGGCTGCCTTCTGGATCTGGCCCTTGACCCAATCACTCAGCGAGAGCCTCTCAAGGTGGTCGTCGGGGCTCTTCGCTATCAGCCCATGCGCCGAAACGACTATGGGCACAACGATCGTCGAGTCGACAGGCCACATTTTGGTTACTTTGTGCTGCAGATCCAGGTACTTTAACATCTTCTCTGCTTCCTTATTGACGAGGTTACCATCATGCGGCATGACGATATCGACGAGCGTTGCGCGCCTTGCCTCCCGGTCTACTATCACAATATCAGGTCTGTACGCGAGAATAGTCCTGTCTGTGATAAATGATAATGGACCGGTCCCATTAGAGCGTGACATGAACGTTTTCGAGAACTGGCTGCGGATTGTACTTATAGTAAGGCATTTCGGTACCTACAAGGTTGTACTTTAAAGCAAGTTGCTGATGGATGATCCTGGCTACTAGGTTGTGTCTATGCAGATACTCGGTTTTGGCAAGATGCGAACAACCAGAAATCACATGTCTGAGGGACTCGCCAGCTTGGTGGCAGGCGCGGCAGATGTCAATGCTCCCGTCCTTCTTTATAAATTTAATTATTATTTTTGTATAATTATTATGTTTTTCCGGGATGTACTGTCACTATACAAAGTTTTGCCAAATCACATACAGTGGTTTATACGTAATGCGCGTACAGACAAACAGATACAATTGAAAAGGCTAGGAAAATAGTTATGTAGTTCATTTTGGGTTATCCGGCAAGAACAAAAGGAAAACACTGATCTGGCACCCACTTCAATAAGGTGTGATGTATACACTGAAATCGCAGGGTTTCCAGGTGTCGACGTTTACCATGGACAATCCAAATTGTTGAAAGCAGTTGCAGGTGATATCTTCTTACTGCCCCGTGCTGATTGAACAAATTTACGTGCATACCTACACCTGCTGCTTCACCGTTTGGAACCGGTGTAAAACTGTGGATTCCTTCCCTTGCCCCTTATTAGGTAGTAGGCACAAATTGTAGCCGACTGCGTTGGTCCCACCCGTTGGTCCGCATAGCAGCCTCCATTGTGTTCTCCTCTAGTCCAGTATAGCCAGCAATCCAGGGCAGTCTCCGGTATGGCACCTACCTTCTCGGAGGTTATATTGGCTGGTTGGAGCATGTCCTTTGCCCCTCCGACTCAGAAACCGATACCGGATTACATAAAAAAATCATTGCTGATTTTAATAAAATGGTCCCTCAAAAAATCTAAGGTATTTTTCGAAAAAATCTAACCCGAAAAACCAAAGGAACATTTTTCACCCTTGATTGAATTTGAATTTGAAGAAGAAGAAGAAAAATGTCCACCTTATTCATCTGGGTTACCTGACAACCCTCGCACATCCTCTTTTTATCTAATCCACCATTAGAGCTCATTTTTACAAAGGTAAGAGTAAAGCTCCTATTTGAAAATTCCGCATAGTTTAGGAGGAATAAAAATTCAAAATTAATATTTTTTTAATTTTAGAAAGTGAAAAAAAAAATCTTACTCTATAACTAATAACATTTTATTTGGAAAAATATTGGTAATAATCGTTTAATATGCTTCGTAAATGCCAGTAGTTAATTTAAAAAAATGTTTTGTGTATTTTAGTTCTATTTTTTTCTCTCTATTATACCATGATATAAGCAATAGTTTTTTATTGTAACACGTAACCTGATATCTATTCTATTTGCATAAAAAAAGAGCTTTAAATTCCGTGGTATATTTGAGAAAATAAAATTTGAAAATCTGCATCAGGGCTGTCACATGATCTAGAGTGCGCGAGAAAGATAGGTAACAACCATTGCATGCATATGCATATCGATATCACTGGACAATGTTCCGAAGATCAGGTCGACGAACAAAACGATGATACAACACTTCACGTGAAATTAATATGTTTGGTGACTAAAACTATCTTTATATAAATATAAAGTAAATAAATAAATGGCTAAACAAGCGGATATTATGAGTTCTTACACTCTGCAATACTTTAAACGTAGCAGGTGAGACCCATTTAATATTGTTTTAATATTTTTTTTAAAACGAATTTATCCCTTTCAAAAGTGACAGCCCTAAACGCGTAAAATCATTGTGAAAAAAAAGGTTTATTTCTCAAATATACCAGGGAATTCAAAGCTCTTTTTTATGCAACTAGAATACATATCAGGCTAAGTGTTACAATAAAAAACTATTGCTAATATCGTGGTATAATGGAGAAAAAAAAATTTACTACTGGCATTTACGAAGCATATTAAACGCTTATTACATGTAGTTTTAAGAGGTCTATGAAAAATTGTAGCTTTTCCAAATAAAATGTTGTTAGTTATCGAGAAAGATTTTTTTTTTCACTTTCTAAAATTAAAAAAAATTATTAACTTTGAATTTTTATTCCTCCTAAACTATGTGGAATTTTCAAATGGGAGTTTTACTATTAAATTTGTAAAATGATCTCTAATGGTAGATTGGATAAAAAGAGGATGTCCGATTTTATGGTCTCCATAACACACTTTGCCCTGGTTGTAGGTGATGTAACCAACCATGTCACATTCCTATATCACTAAAATAGTCATACTCACGTGGACTGGGCCTGTATTGTACTGTATTTCGGCATTCATAACGTTCCACCCGTTGCCATGTGACTTTGTAGTTGCCCCATAAGCTGCGACGGTGTTGCGACCTTTCAGTGCGTCAATTAATATCATATATAGCGCATAGTCCGATGCATTTGCATAAAAATTAACTTGGAAGATAGAGCCACGAGTCACTGTAAGCAATTTGCTGTTTTTTACGCAAGCGCCTGTGATTGCGCCACTACCAAAGGCAACAACGAAGGAGGTACTCTTCGGGTGAGGAGGATTCAGGCCGTAACTCCTGTACGTTCCCGGATACCAAGAATGGGCATATGTTGCACATTTTGAGAACTGCCCCTCAAAACCGCCCTCCAAATTTTCGGTGATGCAGACATTTTGACAGTGCACGGAAAAAAGAGTCAAGAGCAAATTGTAAATCAACACAGTGCACTTCGCGGCGACCATCTTGCGAGGCGTCTGGACGCGGAGTGCCGAATTATTGCACATAGGAATATGATTACACATGCAGGGTTCCGTTTAATATTTCTATTTATTTCAATGTTCACTAAAATAGTCATAGTCATTTTTGTACCGTGTGGGGCCGGTGCTTTAAAAGAATAGCCCCACTGCATCTTTCCCCGTGTATGTCGTAAGAGGCGACTAAGGGATATGACTCCCTTCTTATATTACTAGGTGGTAGGGTTTAACCCGCCCGGGTTGGTACCACCGCACTGAATGAAAGTGCGGTCGAATCGGCTATGTAAATAGTTTGTGTTTTCCGTCCAGTTCAGTGTAGCCGGCACGACCGAAGGGAAGCACTGTCGTGGCACCAAGTTCATCCGGTGTTATGGGCTAACATCACGGATGTTGTAGGTAATGTAGCCAACCGTGTCAGCTACCATAAAAAAGAAATTATAACATTTATATGTTTTTATTTTTCTCTTCTATCACAAAAACAATAAGAATCAGACAAAATAAATACCTGGAATAGCCTTTTTAATTTACAATCTAGCTTGAGGAGCTGGTTTTATGTCAGATCTAGGTACACAATGTATATTATAATTTTATTTTATAGCATACAAGGTATGTGCGCGGAAGCGACGCTCTAAGAAGAAGGAACGAAAACGAAGGTTACGAAATTTCTCAATTCCGGTATGAATCCCCTAATAGACACCTCAACGGGCTCGGATATGTTCGGTGAAGCCATCGCAAGCTCAGTTCGACATCTTCAATACATACTAACCAGTTATATAAAAAAAAAACTTCTTAATAATACTTATTATCTTTATCGTATTGTCTAATCTAACTGTAAAATAAAGATAAACATCTCAATCGTACTTTATTTTAATAGAACATCTGGATGAGTTGAATAAAAAGAACACAATTTCAAAAGCATAATTTTCAAAACATTTTTCGTACATTTACAATTACAAAAACAATTATTAATACACCTCAAAGGGTTACCGTGGTCCACATCTGTCGCCTTATCAGAATCGGCTCCTCCTACTGGATCGACCGGATGCAAATTGATATATTCTTCCGAAATGTCTGGTTCCTCTGTGGTTGTACTTTCCTTAAAGCTAACTGGCTGCTCTGTCGTGGTACCTTCTCCGGAGTTGTCAGGTATCTCTGTCTCGGTTACTTCCTCAGAACTGTCAGTCTGAGTAGTTGTAATTATCTCCGTGTCGACTACGTCAGGATATATTTTGCAGTTTTCCAGTTGGTTAGGATTACTCACATAACGGTAAGAGTCAATTAGAAGACTTGAACCTTCAGGTGGGATGATATCGAAATAAGCCTCGAAAGCAATCTGTAATAAAATTTGTAGATTCATTTTATTTTATGATTTATTTTATTTATTTTATACTAGCTGTTCGCCGCGGCTTCGCTCGCGTGAAATTGTTTCAAAATAATTGTCCTTCGGCCTTGCCCTTAGTTACTTACTTTTTAAGAAGGTTTATCTTCTTCCTGAATGCAGCGCGGCCTTCGTCCTCGCTAATTCCGATATCACTAAAATAGTCATACTCACGTGGACTGGGCCTAAACTGTGCCGTACGTGGGCATTCATAACGTTCCACCCATTGGCATGTGGCTTAAAATTTCCCCCATAAAGTACGAAGTAGTGACCTTTCAGTGCGTCATTTAATACGATATTTATCGTATAGTCCGATGCATTTGCATAAACATTAACTTGGAACATAGAGCCATCAGTCACTGTAAGCAATTTGCTGTTTTGTACGCAAGCGCCTGTAAGGCCTGCGCCACTACCGAAGGCAACAACGAAGGAGGTGCTCTTCGGGTGAGGAGGATCAAGGCCGTAACTCCTGTACCTTCCTGGATACCAAGGATCTAACCGGATAATAGCTGTAGTATCTGGACACTCTGAGAACTGCCCCTCAAAATCGCCCTCAAAATCGTCGGTGATGCAGACATTTTGACAGTGCACAGAAAAAAGGGTCAAGACCAAATTGTAAATCAACACAGTGCACTTCGTGGCGACCATTTTGCTAGGCGTCTGGACGCGGAGTGCCGAATTAGTGCACACTGGAGTATGATTTACAAGTGTAGGGTTTCGTTTAATATTTATATTTACTTGAAATGAAATGAAATTAGTATGATTTTATTTTACGCATGAAAAACAACAACACAACAATAGCAATAAGACAAAACTATGACCTGACGCTTTTACAACTTACCATCTAGCTTGAGGAGCTGACTTTATGTCAGGCCTAGAATACACAATAAATATTATTATTTTATTTTATAGCATATAAGGTATTATATTTGCGTGGAAGCGACGCTCTAAGAAGAAGGAATGAAAACGAAGGTTACAAAATTTCTCAATTCCGGTATGGACCCCTAATTGACACCCTCCTCTACTGTCAATGGGTCCGGATATATTCAGTGAAGCCATCGCAAGCTCAGTTCGACATCTTCAATACATACTAACCAGTTATATAAAAAAAACTTATTTATAATACATATTATCTTTATGTTTTGTCTAACTGTAAAATATAGATAAACATCTCAATCGTATTTTATTTTATTAGAATATCTGGAAAAGTTGAATAAAAAGAACACATTTTCAAAAGCATAATTTTCAAAACATTTTACGTACATTTACAATTACAAAAACAATTATTAATACACCTCAAAGGGTTACCGTGGTCCACATCTGTCGCCTTATCAGAGTCGGCTCCTCCTTCTGGATCGACCGGATGCAAATTGATTTAATCTTCGGAAATGTCTGGGTCCTCTGTGGTTGTACTTTCCTCAAAGCTAACTGGCTGCTCTGTCGTGGTATCTTCTCCGGAGTTGTCAGGTTTCTCTGTTTCGGTTACTACCTCAGAACTGTCAGTGTCAGTAGTTGTAATTATCTCCGTGTCGACAACGTCAGGGTATATTTGGCAGTTTTCCAGTTGGTTAGGATTACTCACGTAACGGTAAGAGTCAATTAGAAGACTTGAACCTTCAGGCGGGCTGTTACGGAAATAAGCCTCGAAAGCAATCTGTAATAAAATTTGTTGATTCATATATTATATGATTTCTTTTATTTATTTTATGTTTGCACGTAACAACTATTGTAGAGGAAGTAATGTGTTTCTGGAATGGTACACGAGCGGACTTTGCATAGGGGGCTTTCCGACCGTTGAAGCTGGCCGTGTTCCGAATTTCACATAAAATGTGCATTCCCTTTCTTTCTATGTGGTATGATTTAAGCCGTCCGGATCTATACCACCGCACCGAAAGGAGGTCGATCGAAAAGGCTAGGAAAATAGTTAGATTTGTCGTTCATTTCGGTTTAGCCGGCACGGACAAAAGGAAATCAAGATCTGGGACCTACTTCAATAGGGTGTGATGTATAAATTAGGCGTTGTTGGTGATGTAGCAGAACATGTCAGATTCATGTATCACTAAAATAATCATACTCACGTAGACTGGGCCTGCATAGTCCACGTATGCATTCATATCATAACGTTCCACCCACAGAGCTTCAAATGCGCGCGCCCGCCCCTCCTAGAGGCGCCCTGAGCGCGATTTCCCTACAAGGCCGTTGAAGCCTGTGAGCGTGGCTTACGACGTACATATCGCTAGCTGAAAGCGATAGTGGGTTATCTTAGAAAAGGTAGTTTTGAGATAAACAAATTTTTAGTTTTCGTAAGTTCTAACTTTATTATATATTTTTATTTTGAATTAGAATCACGATTGTTTAATAGATAAAACGCTTATTTTCTTGATTTAATGGTTTTGAAAAATATAAATCTTCATTTTCATAGTTAATTTTATGAAAATCTGAATAAATCGGGAATAACACACTGTTGCACTGGAACCAGCCTTGAAAATTTGACGTAGGGATGGGCGTTACCGTTATTTTTCTAATGCAACAGTGGGTTGTGAGAAACTGTGGGTTAAGTTTGTAATTGCATAAATAACTCAGTGTTGCTTTTAACTTTTAGCAATTTATTGTAATGCGCTATGGTGTTGTGTTTGAAATTGTATTGCTTTATTATTTTTAGAAATTTTTTTTTTAGAAGTTACCATTAACCCAGTGTTGCATGAAATGAAATGCATGAAAACCTAAAATTCAACATAGAGTTATCGTTATAAGGGGGATAAAAATGTTTTTTTTCTGGAAACCCACTGTTGTCTTGGATGGAGCTCGATTTACTCGATATTTCTGTATACTTAACTCAAAATCGACTTTTGGGCAGATAACCCACTATTGCTTTCAGCTAGCGATATGGGTGTTGTGCGTGTGCATTTGTTTTGTGCCTGTGCCTAACTTGCTCCTCTTTGTGTATAGTGTCGATACTAGCACACACACACACATACGAAGCGCTAGCAGCACTGCGTGTAGTTTTTGGGTTTCAAATATTATCGCTTAGGACGTCTCTAGTAGGGGGCGCGCGCGGTAGGTATTTGATGCTCTGTGGTTCCACCCATTGGATTGTGACTCTTCATTAGTCATCAGTTCCGTCATCCAAGTTTTGGAGTTGTCACCTATCGGTGCGTCAATTAATACCATACATAGTCTATAGTCCGATGCATTTGCATAAAAATTCACTTGGAACATAGAGCCATTAGTCACTGTAAACAATTTGCTGTTTTGTACGCAAGTGCTTGTGCTTACGCCACTACCGAAAGTAACAACGAAGGAGGTGCTCTTCGAATGAGGAGGATCAAGGCCGTAAATACTGTACGTTCCTGGAGACCTAGGAGTTGACTGGATATGTTCACACTCAAAACCCCCCCTCAAAACTTCCCCTCAAAACCGCCCTCAAGATCGTCGGTGATGCAGACATTTTGACAGTGCACAGAAAAAAGAGTCAAGAGCAAATTGTAAATCAACACAGTGCACTTCGCGGCGATCATATTGCGAGGCGTCTGGACGCGGAGTAAATTAATACCATTAAAAGGTCTTATGACCTCCCAAAGTCCCGAGAACGAGTATAAATATGACAGAATCTTAATTTCTTAATTCATTTAAAAAAAAAACTGAAAGCAATTGATAGCTTCATTTTCTTTTAAAAAGTTTGCTAGTTTACGCCCTTTCCAACGGTATACCACATGTCACACAAATAATTCCCTATGTGGTCAAAATTAGGGATAATTTGCAAGAGTAACAACGTTAACAATGGAGAATTGAACAAAGTGCCCGTGCGACCGGTACATGTTCTAAATTTGAAAATGCTCCCGAAAACACTCTCAATACGGGAAGCGACCACCGATATGTGCCCGTGTTGTCGTTCTGTTCTGTCTCTGTCCCTAATTTGACCACATAGTGAATTATTTGTATGACATGTGGTATACCCTTGGAAAGGGCGTAAACTAATGAACTTTTTAAAAGAAAATGAAGCTATCAATTGCTGTCGGTTTTTTTTTAACGAATTAAGAAATTAAGATTATGTCATATTTTTACTCGTTCTCGGGACTTTGGGAGGTCATAAGACCTTTTCATGGTATTAACTTAATCAAATAATATTCTTTCTAGAACAAGGATACATCGTGAAATTCAATGAATTTTAGTTCGTGCTGATACAATCATAAACAAAAAAGTTACACGGGTTTATAGCTGGCATTTTGGTAATTTTCAAAAATAAATGAAAAAAATCGTATCTCGATACCACGTGACATCCGACAAAAGGTGTCTTATGTCAAAACGTTGCAAATGACCCCACTTACCTACAAAAAAAATTTGTCGGTCGATGTGCCGAACACCCTGTATATTTAACTGTTAAGCATTTTCGTCGACTGATCTAAGCGCGAATGCGAATGAAGAACCATAAGCCCTTAATAATACTTTAAGAACGGCTGTATCCCCAACGACACCCTGCGGTGGATTGGAGTTGTGCTATATCACGAATTATTGTAATCGACTCGAACATAACCCGGTCGCAGACGCCTTATCGCGCATAGCGGAAGTGTGTTGTCCGTCAGCCATAGACTGGAAAGAGATCCCGAAAAAGCAAATAGAGGTCGAGTACTTACAAGGCATCGTGAACAGGGACCCGTGCCCAGTTGCCAAGATAAATGTACCTGGAGTCAAGACAGATTTGTGTTGTAACACCCATGACGGAAATATCAGACCGGAACGGAACCAACGGAGTTCAGGACATCGGTAATCGATACGGTGCACAGTGTGGCACACCCAGGCATCCGAGGAACTCAAATAGGGCAAGGGCATTTATGGAAAAAAAATGAATAGAGACGTCAACGCTTTGGCATGCGCTTCAGTATAGTCCCGAAGATCGTAGTGGGTCGAAGTTCGACCGCGCAAGACGTTTTCAACACTTCCACGTGATGTTGCGGGACCCTTGGTTTCCAAATTCCGGTATGTTGCATGCAAGCATGATAGCTGATCGCTTGTCGTCATGGCCTGAATCAGTGCCAGTGCCGGACATCACAGAGGAAACTATTATTAATTAGCCGTAATAATTAGGCTCAACCAAGAATTAGGAACATAAACTCTCTAACTTTTCTACTATAACTACCGCCTAACTGTCTATCGATCTGTAATTAGATTCTAAGATACTGCTATAATTTAATAAACTTGTTAAAATAAAGTCTGAACGTCTCTTCATTGACTTCACCCTTCTCAAGATCTAGATACCATGCCCGAGAGAACCCGAGCCTGAAACCACTGAGAGGCTACTTGCGCACTTAACCAGGGTCACGCTCTGTAAGGTGTGACAACGAGCACTAGATAACACGTTTTGAATGTACAGAAATAATCTCAAGAGCCCAAGGGATACAGTTCGAGTTAGCGCTATTTCAGAACTTTACCTAAATCCTTAACTCCTTATGTACTTAGGCATAAAGAAAGGAACGAACGACGCGGAGGGTCATGCGAAGCGCCGCAGGTCTAGGGTGCCTCCGAGCCAACCAGTGTTTGAAAAACTCCAAAGTGCACCGTGCTCCGTGCTCATGGATTGTGGCCATCCTGCTGGGCTGTTTAGTTTCGCCTCAACCTAAATGTTAGCTAAATGTATTGCCCCTAAACCGCCGACTGTTATCAATTTGAGAAATAGATAGCATCAAAACGGCCTTCAGCCAACCTTTAGCATCCTCAAATGTATTCCTTTCGGCTCGTATAAAATTTATTTTCATAACGTACAGTCTGTCCGTAAGCACGCAGCAGGCGCTGTCGTAGATCCCAAGCACATCCTTTCTTGTTCTTCGTAGAACACTTGGAGTTATGCAAGTGAGAACTTTCCATTGCAGGACTTGGTGCAAGTGTGCAGGATCAACGGTCCCAGTTTAGCCGGTGCAAATAGATAGTAAGGCTCAATAACCTGCGTCAGAACTTTGGCCGAATGGTAGGAACAACTGGACTACGACCGGTATTGTGAAGCTGACTGTGGACCTGCATAAGGTTACTGCGAATACATCGGGTTCTGTTAGTCTATGAATACATTGGTTCTGTTAGTCTGAGATACCCAATCTAGCTAGTTACTAAATACTTGTAATAATATGTATAAAAAAATATTCCCTGCGTAGTTTCTTGTCGGATCTTCTACGTGGGTGTAATCGAACCGGATAGAACAAATTGTGACAAGCTCGAGTGCAGTCTAACTACCATATGAATGATCAATAAACAATACAATACAATACAATATCCCGGCCGCGTTGGTACCACCGCACTGAGCGAAACGTAGGTCGAAACGGCTATGTAAATAGTTCGTGTTTTCCGTCCAGTTCAGTGTAGCCGGCGCGAAATGAATGTAAGCACTGACATGGGACCTAGTTCACCCGGTGTTATGGGCTGACATCACGGATGTTGTAGGTGATGTAGCCAACCTTCGATCACGTAGCCAACCGTGTCCGTTTCCATAAAAAAAAAATCGGGTGACCAAAGAGTTTGTATTACGTCGCTGCGCTGCGACCATGATGTATCGTGGCTGCGACTGCTGCGACGTAATACAAACTCTTTGCGGATGACAGATAAAGTTTTTGGAAGAAATTAAATTTAGATGAAGACGAAAGCGTTTAGATAAATATAGTTGAATACATCTGTCGAAGTACCTATGTGAGAATGAAGTGTGATACGAAACCCTCGGCTCGCGAATCTACACCACACTTTTCCGTTTTTTTAGGTTTCCGTATCCCAGACGGAAGCCTATTACTAAGACTCCGTCGTCCGTCCGTCCGTCCGTCCGTTCGTCCGTCTGTCTGAGGGCTGTATCTCTTAAACCGAAATAGGTAGCCGGTTGAAACTTTCACAGAATATGTGTTACTATGGCGGATGAAAGAACAAATAAGAAAAATAAGAAAAAGTTAAAAATTAAGGGGGGCCCGCATACAAGAAACGTTTTATTAAATTATATTAGTCACAGTATTGAATAGCAGATGGCGCCAACGGCTTTTATACATTGCATGCATTGTTAGGTGCTGTCATTTTCCCACCGTAAAGTGCTATCGACCTCATTGAGGCTTCTCTAAAAGATAGCCGCTTCTTAATCTTTGGTCGTTAAAAAAATAATTTTCAGAAGTTTGATGTTTGGCAGATCACTTTTAAAAAATAAAGTGACGTTACTATGGTAACAGCTGTCAGTGGGCAAACATGGAGACCTGACCTGTGTACAACAATGACGTAGTAAAATAAACAAATATCAAATAATTCAAATTCGAAGACCATGCCAACTGAGCGGATAGGCGGATATTATTGATAGCGGATTGATACGGAAACCTCCGCGCGCGAGTAAAACTCGCACTTGACAGATTGTTAACTGAGCTTTCAAACGACACCGAAAATTGTTTCCAAAATTTAACAAAATTTCCTCTATTTCGCTTATTCCATGGGGATCGGATCTGTGATCGGAGGAGCTGCTTAATGCGCGATCCCGGCGTCCCCTTTTCACCTCCGCACCACGCGCACTGGGCAGGGATTGCATCCCTACACGCTGCACTTACCGCGGATGCGTACCAATCGATTCTGCAGATCTTTCCTCTAAAGAACTGGTTAACTCTGGAACGCTCTCCCTGGCGACATATTTCCCCACAAGCGTAGTCTCGGGTCCTTCAAGGGAGGCGTGAATATGCACCTGTTAGGCCTGCATGGCATTCGCTTCCCACGACCGAATGTCCATAGCCGTCGTTAGACATCTTATGAGTGGCTCGGCGCCACAAGTCGCGTTTCTATAAAAAAAAATTCAAAGGATATGTATGTATGCGCTGGACTCTCCTCAATCGCGTATACAAGACGATAACGTGAACCATAAAACACCGTCCATACAACATTCGTCAGTCTCGGTAGCTCAATGGTGCGGTCGGTCGACTGTTGTTAAGCAACCCTGAGCGCGGTCAGTACTTGGATGGGTGACCGCTGTTAAACTGTAGGTCCCTTCCCTTCTTACCTTACTAGGTGGTAGGGTTTATCCCGGCCGGGTTGTTACCACTGCACCGAGCGAAACGTCGGGCGAACCTGCTAGGTATGTAATAAATAGTTCGTGTTTTCCGTCCAATTCAGTGTAGCCGACATGAAATGAAGGGAAGCACTGACACTGCACCTAGTTCGCCCGGTGTGACATCACGGGTGTTGTGGGTGATGTAGCCAACCTTGTAAGTTTCCATAAAAAAAAACAGCAGCAGTCATTGTGGACTCAGCTTTTAAGCTGATTTAGTTGATGACATGCTTTTTTCTGGAATGATATATGAGAAAGGATTATCTAATATTATAAATCAGTGGTGGTGGTAAGTAAAACTGGTTCAACTGTTGCAGCCTGCCTGCCCCCTATTGTCTCATAGTTAACGCTAAAATCGACAGAGGGCGTTATGGACGAAAGTGCAACACGAGATTACAATAGTCACGGAACAGGCGAGTTCACACTTATGGAATTTAGTCGCAAAAGTGATTCCGTGTGGGCCCGGCGGCACAAAGGCCCGGCCCAGCCTAGCACGCACTGTGCAAATCATCCGCGTGCTTTTTTGCGCCCGGATTTTATTCGGCGCGGGAAGAAATCCGCACCTGTGCATATAATTTCCAAGTTCAGAATTTGTAAAAATAAAAAACGTGGAGCCGAGTCACCAATAAGGTGTCTAACGACGCCCATGGGCATTCGGTCGCACGCGGTGGTTGCGAATGCCATATCGGCCTAACAGGTGCCCATTCAAGCCCCTCTTGAAGGACCCGAGACCCGTACTTGGGGGGAAATTGTGAACAATGAGAGCGTTCCAGAGTTCTGTGGAGGAAAGATACATAAGCACATACTGTAGGTAACTTCCCTTCTTACCTTACTAGGTGGTAGGGTTTATCCCGCTCGGGTTGGTACCACCGCACTGAACGAAACGTCGGTCGAAATGGCTATGCAAATAGTTCGTGTTTTCCGTCCAGTTCAGCGTAGCCGATATGAAATGAAGGGAAGCACTGACACGGCACCTAGTTCACAAAGGTGTTATGGACTGAAAGCACGTTTGTAGCACGTGATGTAGCCAACCGTGTCTTATTGTATTAAATTATGAGTACGCCCAGCTTTTTAGAAGCCAGCTTGGCCTTGTCCTCGATATGGCGACGAAAGTTCAGGTCGTGCGACAGTTCGACTCCGATGACCCTGAGGTGGTCGCTTTATTTAAGCGACTTGCCTTGGAAGGAAGGTGCTGGTGTGAACGCCGCTCTCTTTCCACTGAACATGCAAACCATCTGTCATAATAACACATATTCTGTGAAATTTTCAACAGTCTAACAGGGTTCAGCACTCGGACAAACGGTCAGACCGACGACGTAGGCTTATGGCGTTGTTTGTTTGTTTGATTCCCTCTCTCCCAGCCTCTTGGGAAGGCGGGTGGGCCATTCTCCGCACTGAGACCTCAAGATGTTCCGTTGTACGTTGGCGCCCGGGTAGTGCTACTCCAGCCACCCGAGCTCTTTCATGAAGTGGTGCACTCTTCTTGGTCGCTTCAACACTCCATGGGCAGTTCCCACGTTCCCAAGACACTGCAGTCGTTCTTCCGCCACCACCGGGCACTCCAGGAGCACGTGGGTGGCTGTTTTGTACTCCGCCTTGCAGCCTCTGCATAGGGGGCTGTCGGTGACACCTATGATGAACAAGTGCCTGTTGAGTGGGCAGTGACCTGTAAGGAGTCCCACCACTGTTCGGAGTTGATCCATGAGGAACTTTAGCAGGCGCTTCCTGAGTCGCAGGTCCAGTTTGAGAATAGCGTCCCGGGATTGCCTCCAGTCCCTGGTGTTGGCCCAAAGATTTTCATGTTTAGTTTTTGTTAGTTTATGTAGCCAACATTTAAACTGGCTGATTGGTAGGGGTACACACGGTTCTGGGGCTTCTGGACTCCAGCTAGAGGCTCATGGTGTATGGATACGGAATGCTAAAAAAAATTGGTTATCTGTAAAGTCGGTTTACGGACGATAGTTTTACGTGATAATGTCATAAAGAAACATTGATATTCTAAATTTGAAATCTTTTCCGACCGGCCAGATGCGCTTAATATAATTATTATGGTACGAGTAACCTCCTTTCATTTCTGCTGCCCTGGTACTTTAGAACCAGAGAGATAAATGTGTACAAGCCGACGCTTGGGCCGATTGTGCCTCTCTATCGCTTGTTACGCGCTCTCGCTTGCACACACAGGCTCAGATGGAACGTGACACTTTTTCGTGCGCGCAACCGGTGTTCATCAATTTATAAGACATTATCACGTCAAAA
This sequence comes from Nematopogon swammerdamellus, assembly GCA_946902875.1. NCBI lineage: Eukaryota > Metazoa > Arthropoda > Insecta > Lepidoptera > Adelidae > Nematopogon > Nematopogon swammerdamellus. The sequence continues at coordinate 2,635,951 of OX336351.1, forward strand.
TCCATTTAAATAAAAATAGGGGTATTTTCATCAGAAATGTAATATAGGCGTAGCGCCGAGCTTTGCATATGCTGGCAGTATTCTGTTTCGGAGTGATGCGTTGTTTATCGCGTTACTAACAATGGTTATGCTTGTCAATACAAAATGCACAGTCTATTCGCATTACATTTAACAGTGGTGAAGCTATTTTTGAAATTCTAGCAATAAAGTTCCTTTCGAACGTTACACTCCAGACACTTGGCGGATGAGAGCTAGGCCGAAAAAAGTGTAAGACTTGAGACCGTCACGACACTTTTGCTGAAGTATGTGTGTTTACAAGCGTATGTCTATACATAGGTATATTACTGCAGTATAAATATTAATTTATTTTTTATTTTTCATTTAATCACTCTCAAACGTTATTAATTTATTTCATTGTGCCTGTTCTTTAATACAAGCGGCGGATGGCCGAGTGGTTTGGGCATCGGCTTCTCATGCGAGAGGTCCGAGGTTCGAATCCGGTCGGCGTGTACCAATGAGTTTTTTCTGACGAAAAAAATTACGTACATACCTACACATGCTGCTTCACCGTTCGGAACCGGTGTAAAACTGTAGGTCCCTTCCCTTGCCTCTTACTAGGTGGTAGGCTCAAATTGTAGCTGACTGGGTTGGTACCACCGTACTGGACGCAAGATGGCCGCATAGCAGCCTCGGTTGTGTTCTCCTCTAGTCCAGTATAGCCAGCAATCCAGGGAAGTCTCCGGTATGGCACCTGCCTTCGCGGAGGTTATATTTGCTGGTCGGAACATGTGCTTTGGCCCCTCCGACTCAGCCACTCATACCGGATTACATAAAAAAAATTACATAATATAGCCAAAGGAACTTCGTTCCAACCGGGTGTCCCGCGACACATCTCAATTTTTTTGTTCTAGAGTGAGGCGATCGTGGTTCGATCATCTTACCACAGCTGGGAGCGATCAGAAGTTGAATGGTGACCGTTCGACCGTGGCCGACTGTAGTTCGGAGTTAACGTAAAACTATAGGCCCCTCCTCATCTTACCTTCCGCCGCACTGAACGAAAAGTCTGTCGAAACGGCTATGTAAATAGTTCGTGTTTTCCGCCCTGTTCAGCATAGCTGGCACGACCGAAGAGAAGCACTGATATGGCACCTAGTTAACCAAGGTGTTATGGGCTGACATAAAGGCTGTCTTAGTTGATGTAGGCAACCTTGTCAGTTTACATAAAAAAAATTATGGCTACATGGCTATGATGTCAGCCCTAAGATTTTCAAATTAATCCTGTTCAAACAAGGTGCATTTTTTTTTATACTAAGCGCGACATGTGGCGCCGAGTCACCCATAAGGTGTCTAGCGACACCCATGGACATTCGGACGCAGGCGGGGGCTGCGAATGCCATGCCGGCCTGACAGGTGCCCATTCACGCCTCTCTTGAAGGACCCGAGAGTATACTTGGGGGGAAATATGTGGGCAGGTAGAGCGTTCCAGAGTTTGCCGGTTCTGTTGAGAAAGGATCTGCAGAGTGCATTTCAGTGTTTCTTTTCGTGGTGTCGGATAAACCTTGGCTCGATGTTCAAAAACCGACACCGGTCTAGCAAGTAGTTCGTGGGCAAGTATAATGCTTTTTGACTCTTCAGATATACGTTAGGTGTAATGGTTTTTTTTGCCGCCCACGTTCTTGCAACACATCACTAATTACTCTTGCCCCGATTGTCGGAATACTGCTTGCAGATATTGTATAAAAAAAATATGTTTGACCCGTTTAATTTTTAGAATAGAATTGAATTGAAATTTTTTATTTCACAATAAATCATTAACAAATAAATTAACGTGAAAAAATCTTACTGAAGAATATGTGAATTTTGAACAGATACAAATTTCATCCATATTTCATCAATAATTTCATCCATAGGTAGGTAACCTACGCTTGGATGTGTCGAAAATTCCGCCAGTTCTAAATGCAAATGCGAAGAAGAACTGACAAACAAATTTCGCAAGTCACAATGTAGTAGTACCTTATAAGTATTATATTAAAATAATTAAAAATAATTAACCCATACTACCGCTCACAAGAACATTAATATCCTTACCTATAATAAAATCCAACGTCTGCTTTCTGTCTGAGTGTCTGAGTGTATGTCTGTCTGTCCGCTTGTAACTCGAGAACCACTGAACCGATTTTGATAAAACAAAATTCTACGGATAGCTTGATTCTTCCCATCAACTGTAGGCTACTTACTATCACGCTAAATGGCTTATGAGGTTAGCAGTGAAGTGAAATATGAGAGCGGGCGGAGCCGCGGGCACAGCTTTTACAGCATAAACATGAATACTGAATACAAGAATCTGACCACTCTGCCTATTTACATTACCTATGTCTGGTGTATAGTTCCATCGTCAATTTTGATTTTTGATACTTCATATATCAAGTAAAATAAAAAACAACTAACTAGTTTACGTTTATTATAAAGAAATGTAATAAATAAGTCATATTAAAAATTTTATGATTCAAAGTTTGTTAGTGTGGAAAAACATCAGTCAGACTCCTAGATAAAATTACGGTCAGTTAATGCATTCTTAATTAAAAGTGTAATAACTCTTTCCAATTAACATTAGTTTAATCCGTCGTTTAAAATTATTATCATCTAATTGTTTTATGTTATAAAGACAATCAAAGTCTATGAATGTATTTAAGATACATTTAAACAAACTTCTCCTTTCCTTACCGAAGTAAATGCAATTTTATATTATATACATATGTTTACTCCCCTTCTCTTACTCTCCTGTCATTCAGTTGATTGTGTTGCACAACGGTACCACCGATTAATGTACATAATAAGTAAGTTTATTATATATATATATATATATATGCTTATTAAAGTATTTATGTAGTATTCATATGTAGTTTATTTCTTTACAGTCTAACACATTGCCACAAACAATTCTTGTTCGCCTGCGTGTACTTCTCCCACATCCCAAAGGTTAGTTAGAATAGAATGCCTCGCGGCATTAAGCTCGCCTGTTGTACCTAATTTTATAAATTGGTGTTCAATAAAGAATATATACATACATACATACATACAATATTTTTAAACATGTACCCAATTATGCTTTTGTTATTTTGCTATTGTTGTTTTTATTTATACGAGTATATACATACATATGACATGCACAAATCAATGCAAAGTAGATGCCTGTGTATGCAAAACGATATAAATCTTACACACCAAAATAAAAGAAAGCAAGCATCACCACTGATCGAAATATACTGTGTCGGTTCATATCGGTTAAGTATTCTGTGATATCGGTGACAGCGCGATATGTCTCTCTGCGCAGACAGTGGCGTCTATTCTCTGTGGACGGTGAAAGGATTTGGCGATGCTGTTGGCCGACAGTTCTGACCATCTCTATCTCTTCCCTTCTATCTCTCTGTCTACTTTCTCTTCTATAAGGGAACGTCCGTCCGTATGTATGTATGTTTAAGGTAAACTCCAGAACCACTGAACAGATTTTGATGTGGTTTGCACCAATGTAAAGAGTCGTTCTTGAGGCTCACTATAGGCTATATACCATCACGCTAAATAGCTACAGGGCTGAGCAGCATCATCAAAGAAAGTATAGTATGAACAGAATTTAGTGTCGAATCGTAGTGTAGGATGGAGAGGGGAGAGAAGGACGGAGGGGAGGAGTAGGAGGGAAGGAGGCGAAAGAGGAAAGGGGGGGGGGGCAATGGGGGAGGGAGGGAGAGAGAGAGAGAGAATATAAGAGAAGCGATTGTCTATTATATTTGCGTTTAATCGTATTTGCTATTAAGCCGAGTCTACCGCGAGCGAAGCCGCGGGCAAATGCTAGTGATACATATATCAACAGAACTGTAGGTTCTGCAACTTCGTAGTGATGCCGGCGCCCTAAGTGTGTTCTATGGCTTATTCCGCGGGGAAGACACGGACGCTAACCCGCCGTCCCCTTTCCACCTCCGTACAACGCGCACTCGGCAGGGATTGCATCCCTATATGCTGGACTTACCGCGGATGCGTAGGTACCAATCGGTTCTGCAGATCCTTCCTCCACAGAACCGGCAAACTCTGGAACGCTCTTCCTGCCCACATATCCAAAATCCATTGGATTTGGATTTTGATTATGTCGAAAGGCTCCACATTCAGTTTTCAGTAAGTCTCGTATGGTTAAAGGCTTTAAAATAAAACCTAAAATAAATAAATAAATAATTATATCCAACGAATCATTATATTTCTATAAGTCACTGAGGAGTGATAAAGTGAGTTTGTGGGATAAATAACTTTAATTACCCAGAATATAAAGCATTAATTGTTTTAGAATCCCTTTTTTTACACGAACAGTTACAAACACATTTATTATTACACTCAGAAGCGTTTCCATCTTCCACATTCGTCTCTTCATTGGAGTCAGTTTCAGGGTCAGGGTCAACCGGATGCTGATCAGTATCTTCTTCAGATAAGTCTGGTTGCTCTGTCGTGGTGTCTTCTCGGGAGTTATCCGGCTTTTCTGACGTGGTACCTTCTCCGGAGTTATCCGGCTGCTCTGTCGTGGTACCTTCTCCGGAGTTATCCGGCTGTTCTGTCGTGGAACCTTCTCCGGAGTTATCCGGCTGTTCTGTCGTGGTACCTTCTCCGGAGTTATCCGGCTGTTCTGTCGTGGTACCTTCTCCGGAGTTACCCGGCTGTTCTGTCGTGGTACCTTCTCCGGAGTTATCCGGCCGTTCTGTCGTGGTCATATCCGTGTCTTCACCGTCAGAATAGATGTTGCAAGTTTCCAATTTGTCCCAAGATCCAACATAACGGTAAGAATCTAACAGAAGAATCGATCTTTCAGGCACAACGCCGATGAATAATATCTGAAATTGATCAGTTGGTTCACTTTCGTTATTTTTTAGGAGACCATTTTGAAATTGCGAGAAGAAATTCTTGTTAGATTTTGTTGTGATTTTCGATGTGTTCAAACGACAGTCATTAACTATTTATGTACATGAACGATTTACGAGGAGTACTTGGAAACACAATTATTTATTATAATTGCAAATTTAAATTTTGTATATTGTCAAAAATAAATAAGAAATAATTATACTCACAAAAGCTTCGTCGTCATTTTCATTTATATCGATGCTGATGGTGTGCCATCCATCGGAATGAATATTCGAATTGAGAAAAGTTGCGCCCAACAAAAGGCCACGAAGGTTTTGGACTAGGACGCTGCAATACGCTACTTCCCTCTCTTGTTGGGCCATCTTAAGGTACAAGTTGAATTCAAAGATTCCTCCATTGATCACACTCATTAATTCTGCAGTTCTAGTACAACTCCCAATCGCTCTAGGTCGTATAAACTTAGTGCCCATAACATCTAGTGTGATGTTCATGTTTTCGTATGAATCATGATCCCAAGCCCCAAAAGGAAATTGGTCACAATCACGATCGCTAACGAGCTTATCATGTAAGTCTTCCTCAAAATTGGCTGTAATGCATCCAGATACTATCTCCCCACCTTCCTCGGAATATTCCTCTGATTCTACTTCTGGATAAATGGAGCACATTTCAATTTGATTGTCACTATTAATGTAGCGGAAGGAATCGATCAAAATAGTCGAATCTTCAGTCGCACCACCAACGAATACAATCTGCAAAAAATTAAAATTGTGCTATGCTTAGAAGATAAATGCTAACAGCAATAAGTCGTTACGTCAGAACAGTAATGTCTGCTTTAAGGAATGGGGATCAGTACAAGTTCAAAATAATTGGATAAAATCTAGTACATACTATAAAATTTCATCTATTTATAGCGACAATCATTTTCAATTACCACATTGTGCACATAAAATAAACCGCGTACTCACATAAGCTTGTGTCACGTTCTGTCTAATCGGAACATTCAAAACATGCCAGCCATTTGTAAACAATGGCGGAAGAACTGTTTCAACGGAGACGGGGATGCCTGATTGGCTATCACTCATACCGTAGACGTACACAAACAGGTAAGTATCCGCCGACGTCGTGTTCAAGAAGAAATTCACTTGTAGATTAGATCCGGCAGTCACTGCAAATAGATCGTTCGTCCTCGCGCAGCTAAAGACGTTTGCGAAGATGAAGGAGTTACTTCCCGGATTTTGAGGATTCAAGTCGACGTCTTCATATTTTCCCGAGTACCAAGGGGTTTGACCTGCGCAATCTCGGTCCGTAGAGAATGTTTCTTCAAAATCACGCTCCAAATCGTTGGTGATACAAACATCTTCGGAAAGTACAGACATTAGCGTCAAAGAAAATGTGTAAATCCACAAAACAGTACATTTTGAGACGACCATCTTGCAGACCGTCTGCGTGCGGTGTGCCTTAATGTTCTATAGATTATGAGAAAAACTTAGGATTTCGTTTTAAAATTTAATGTATCCTATTACTTTAAGTGAGCTAAACTTGTATATATATATATATATATATAATTGGTTTCTCGGAAACGGCTCTAACGATTTGGATGAAATTTAGTATTTAGATAATGTTATTTTTTTTAAGTTTATCTAGATAGGTGTAGACGCCGAGCGAAGCTCGGTCGCCCAGGTACTTTATATTTTATGTGCTCCCATTTATTTAGTATTCATGTCAGTCAGTCAGTTAGCGTTTTTGCTTCCATTACTAGAATGTCTAGGACCGCTACTTCCGATTCTTCCTTAGCCTTCAGCATCCACACACAGGAGCGGCGGGTGAGTGGTTTAGGCATCGGGTTTTCATGTGAGCGGTCCGAGGTTCGAATCCGTTCGGCGTGTACCAATGAGATTTTTTTCTGACGAAAAAAATTACGGGCATACCTACATCTAATGCTTCACCATTCGGAACCGGTGTAAAACTGTAAGTCCCTTCCCTTGCCACTTACTAGGTGGTAGGCTGAAATTTTAGCCGACCGAAAGTAGGTAACTTGAGAGAGAAAGAGAAGAGAAGCGATGAATTATAAATAAATCTGTAAGGGATGGTCATTTTGTATGTCATTTATTATGTACTTTGTTTTATGTATGAGATACTGCGTTTATAGACTCTATGTATGATACTAAAACTAAATTTATGATTTTTAGAAATATTTTCTGTATGTATGTATGTATGTTCCTCCATAACTCTTAAACAGATCAACCGAATTCGATGAAACTTACAAAAAATAAAATGTATGCAGTTCCGGTTACGCTAAGATCTGGCTCTCATACAAACCGAATTGCTCCGCGCGCCGAAATAAAGGTACGGTAGCGGGCTTGCTTACTTTCTTCTTTTTAAATACGAATTTCACGCGAGCGAAGCTGCGGTCAAAAGCTAGTCAGTAATAAGTCAGACACACTTACCAAGTGTTACCGATCGTATGCATGAAGTTACAGTCGTGACCCTAAAAACTGTGACGAAATAGACGCGGCCGGCGCGGAGGCGGCGGCGTAACAAAGAGTGTAAGCAACTGATAGATAGGATCTATAAATGTCAATTTATTGTACATAGATAGAGATAGTGGATTAGAGTTAATTGTTAGATAGAATATTGGAATTAAGATAGAAGATTAGAATTAAGTGTTAGATTTAAATGTTTCTTTTTATGATCAGATACCTATTATATTACTACAGGGTGTTAAAACGGCGAGTACATTAATTTCGCCAGCGCAATCCTCATGTTTTTCCTAGACAAAAAAGCAATTAAAGTTTTTTTCTAAAGTGTCTAGTTTTCGAGATATGAATTTTTGAAATGTATGTTTTCGTCTAGTGTAATTTAACGCGTTGTTGCCGCTCCGCACCCTCCGCCTGCCGACCTCCAGTCTTCCACTCACAAAGCTAACCCCCGCCCCTCCCGCCAACACCTCCGTCCGAGGCGCTCACGTCTCACCCGCTCTTCCCCCCTCCGCACCGCCCTGTTGTCATTAGATAATTTTTACACTAAAATAATCAATTAGTTTGTATGAAAACTGTAACTTTTTATTTAAAGGGAATTAAGAAAAAAGTTATTTGACTTTTTTGTTACTCTTGATCCCAATAATCATTTTCTAAATTTAATGTACTCGCCGTTTTTACACCCTGTATATCCTTATTGACACGTTTTATATCTTATGTATATATTTATATGTCCGTCAGCGTGTAAGTAAGTGTCATACTGGACATACGACTCTCCAATTTTCCTCCAGTCCTCCCGGCCTTCAGCGGCACAGAACCACTGCTTTCCGCCGATGTACTTGATGTCGTCGTCCCACTTGACGGGTGGTCTTCCCACACTCTTTCCTGTCCACGGCCGCCGCCAGTGTAGGACGCGGTTACTCCAACGGTCGTTGTCTCTGACGTATTTATATGAATTAGCGGGGGCGTAGCGGGGGATTATATTATCACATAGGCATTCATGCATAGAGAGAGGTCAACTGCGTGTGGCGGTAGGACTTCTTACGGGTCATGGCCCACTTAACAGACACTCGTTTACAATAGGTGTCACCGACAGTCCCCTGTGCAGAAGCTGCATGGCGGAGGATGAATCAGCCACCCACGTGCTCCTGGAGTGCCCGGTGGTGGCAGAAATACGACTGCAGTTTCTTAGGAACGTGGGAACTGCCCATGGAGTGTGGAAGCGTCCAAGAAGAGTGCTCCACTTCATGAAAGAGCTCGGATGGCTGGAGTAGCACTACCCGAGCGCCAACGTACAACGGACCGTCTTGTGGTCTCAGTGCGGAGAATGGCACGTATTGACTCCACCACGAAAGCACGTGCTTTCGTGGTGGAGTCAATACTGTGTCTGATAAGGTCAACAGGCTAGCCAACTCTCACCTTGCCGCGGTCTTTCCATGAAATATTTTCTGTAACGTACTCGAAGTTACAGATAATATTTTCTTAAAATTTTTGACAGTCGCATGTGGTGAAATCTACGAATTTAAGAGCAAAGTCTTGAAAGTTAGAAATATAAAATAAACATATACAGGGTGGCCCAGTTATAGTAGTCCAAAAATTTTTTTTAGATGGAGGACATTATGTTACCTCTTTTAAAATAAACATTAGTTCCGCGAAAATCAATCGTTTAGAAGTTATGATTTTTTAAACCTTTTTTTGAAATTTCTCTATTTTAGTCACATTAACCGCTTTTTTTATATCTATTCCACAAAATCGAATAAAATTTGGTATGGAAGTATAGGAGACATGTAGCTAGTACGTAATCGAAGTAGAGGAGACATGTAGCTAGTACGTAATGAATAGTTTTTAGGTTTACTCCTAGACTGTACTGTTGCTATAGCCCTTTCAGTGAATTTCTGTTCAGTTTACATAAAAACTGATAAATTTTTGAAAAATCACAGTGAAAAAATAAGTACTACCGGAGATTTGCCCATGCCCTTAAAAACTACCTATACATATCACAATTCTCCAGACCAAAAATTGTAGTGGTGTTACAATTATTGTAACATATTCAAAATTAACATCATTTGTATAAAGTCACTACAATAAAAAGTGACGATTACATTAATTTTTAAAATCTTATTTTTTTCACAACGTTAGTTCAACCACTATTTCACATTATTCACAAACCTGTCTCTAACAGCGCTAATCTATACATAAAAAAACTGTTTAGTAATGGTTTACATTTTTTTATTTTTTATTAAGGTAATCGTCACTTTTTATTGTAGTGACTTTGTACACATTAAGTTAATTTTAAATATGTTACAATTGTTACACAACTACAATTTTTGGTCTGCAGAATTGTGATATGTATAGGTAGTTTTTAAGGACATGGGCAAATCTCCAGTAGTACTTTTTTTTCACAGTGATTTTTCAAAAATTACTCAGTTTTAATGTAAACTGAACTAAAATTCACTGAAAGGGCTATAGCAACAGTACAGTCTAGGAGTAAACCTAAAAACTATTCATTACGTACTAGCTACATGTCTCCTCTACTTCCATACCAAATTTTATTAGATTTTGTGGAATAGATATCCAACTAGAGCGGTTAATGTGACTAAAATAGAGAAATTTCAAAAAAAGTTTAAAAAAATCATAACTTCTAAACTATTGATTTTCGCAGAACTAATGTTTTTTTTAAACGAGTCAACATGATGTCCTCCATCTAAAAAAAAATTTTGGACCACTATAACTGGGCCACCCTGTATAAAACATACCTTGCTCTTATTGTCTAATTGTAAATAAAGATATACATACATCTTAATCGCATTTTATTTTGTAAGTCTATCTGCTATAAATTTGAAGAAAAGTAAACACGAACCATCGTTATCAAAGGAATTTACTTACATTGACAATTACAAACACACTTATTAATACACATCAAAGGGTTTCCATGGTCCACATCTGTCTCCTCATCAGAGTCTGTTCCACCTTCTGGATCAACCGGTTGCTCTGTCGTGGTACTTACTCCGGGATTATCTGGTTTCTGTGTCAGGGTTACTTCCTCAGGCTGAGTAGTTGTGATTATCTCCGTGTCGACTACGCCAGGATATATTTTGCAGTTTTCCAGTTGATTAGGATTACTCACATAACGGTAAGAGTCAATAAGAATACTTGAACCTGCGGGCGGGTCGTTCCGAAAATGAACTTCGAATTCAATCTGTAATAAAAGTTTATAGATTTGATTTGATTTCTTTACTTGGTACAGTAATTAATGCGATTCGTAAACGGCACATAGTCGGACTTTTTATCATTCTAGAGTCGGACCATAGATGGGCGAGAGTCGGACCCACAGAGCACCGAATACCGCGCGCGCCCCCTCCTAGAGACGCCCTGAGCGCGATTTCCCTACAACGCCGTTGAAGCATGTGGGCGTGGCCTATGACTTACATATGTGTGTTGTGCGTGTGCATTTGTTTGTGCGTGTGCCTAACTTGCTCCTCTTTGTGTGTAGTGTCGATACTAGCACACACACACACACACACATACGAAGCGCTAGCAGCTCTGCATTCGGTTATTGGGTTTCAAATATTATTATTGCTTTCGCCTCTAGGGGGTGCGCGCGGTCGGTATTCGGTGCTCTGTGGTCGGACCAATGAGGCTGGCCGTGATTCTTTTACCCGTCAGCCTTTTTATTCGTCAGCCTCGGTAGCTCAGTGGCGCGGTTGGTTAGTCAACTGTTATTAAGCAACGCTGAGCGCGGTCAGTGATTGGATGGGTGACCGCTCGACCGTTGGAGGCTGACCGTGGTTCGGATTCCACGTTAAACTGTAGGTCCCTTCCCTTCTTACCTTACTAGGTGGTAGGGTTTATCCCGGCCGGGTTGGTACCACCGCACTGAACGAAACGTCGGTCGAAACGGCTATGTAAATAGTTCGTGTTTTCCGTCCAGTTTAGTGTAGCCGACATGAAATGAAGGGAAGCACTGACATGGCACCTAGTTCACCCGGTGTTATGGGCTGACATCGCGGATGTTGTAGGTGATGTAGCCAACCGTGTCAGGTTCCATAAAAAAAAAAAAAAACCCGTCCGGATCGTTATCACCACACTGAATGAAGTTGGGTCGAAACGGCTATGAAAGTTGTTTGTGTTCCGTCCAGTTCAGCGTAGCCGGCACTTCCAGAAGGGAAGCACCGACATGGCACAGGTGTGATAAGCTGACATCACGGGTGCAGTAAGTGATGTAGCCAAACAGTTCAGGGTTTTTTTTTTATGGAATCTGATACGGATGGCTACATCACCTACAACATCTGTGATGTCAGCCCATAACACCGGGTGGACTTGGTGCCCCGTCAGTGCTTCCCTCCGGTCGTGCCGGCTACACTGAACTGGACGGAAAACACAAACTGTTTACATAGCCGTTTCGACCGACCTTTCATTCAGTACGGTGTTATAAACCGGGGCGGGTAAAACCCTACCACCTAGTAGTATAAGAAGAGAGTCATATCTCTTAGTCGCCTTTTACGACATACACGGAGAGAGATGCGGTGGGGCTATTCTTTTAAAGTACCGGCCCCACACGGTACAGAGAAATTCCTGTTCCTTAAGAAACACAAAATGAAAAAAATACTCACGTAGACAGCTCCACTAGGTGTTGGCCTGAGAGGGTTGGAGTTGGTATACAGTGCTTCCATAACGTTCCACCCCATGGGATGTGTCGCTGCATTAACCGTCCAAGTTCGGGTGTATTGGTCAGTTGTGGCGTTAACTAACGCCATATATAGTAAATAGTCCGTTGCGTTTGCGTAAAAATTTACTTCTAACTTAGAGCCGGGAGCCACTATAAAGTGTTGGCTGTTCATTACGCAACCGCTGCTGCTCACGTCACTGCCGGAGTTGACAAATATGAAGGAGGCGCTGCTCGCATGAGGAGGGTCAAGGCCGGAACTTCTGTACGTTCCTGGGTTCCAATGTTGTAAGCGGCTGAGTGTGCAGTTTGAGAACTGCCCCTCGAAACCGCCCTCCAAGTCGTTGGTGATGCAGACGTTTTGACAGTGCGCGGAAAAAAGATTCAAGAGCAGTGTGTATAATAACAGAACGCAATTCGTGTTGGCCATCTTGCGAGGCGTCCGAACTTAGAGTGTCGAAATTAGTCCACATAGGAGTATGATTTACAAATGTAGGGTTCCGGAACAGATTAACTTGTAAGTATTGGTCTATACTTTAGCATTCCTCACCAAAATGCTAAAATGGAACCCTTATAGTATGACTTCGATGTCCGGCCGTCTGTCTTCAATGACTTGCTTAAAGAATTGAGGTTCAAAATATTCAGCCCTAGGACGGACGGACGAACGGACGGACAGACAGACAGCCAGACGGGGGCGTAGCCTTAGTAATGGACTTCAGTTTGGGCACGGAACCCTAAAAAAATAGCGTTTTCGTCGGAAATGTTTCTGTCCCGTGATAAAAATACCTACTAAATCAGTATGAACAAATTTCCTACGACAGGGGTTCAGCTTTTGTGTAGTACACACTAAAAGGAATAATAATAATAGTAATCCGGTATGGCACCTACCTTCTCGGAGGTGATATTGGCTGGTCGGAGCATGTGCTTTGGCCTCTCCGACTCAGCCACTCATACCGTATTACATAAAAAAAAATATGTCGTTCTCTATAGTAATTAGTCTTTTTTTTTCAGAATTTTAGTTCAATAAATAATAAATAAATAAAATAATAAAAAACCATTTATTGAGTGTGATAAACATTTGCATACAGAGCAGTAATACTTAGTCTTACTTAATACATTTATTTACATGATTTATGTTGTTGCTGACTGTTGTAACGGTTCTTACTCAAAAGGCAAGGGGTATTGCATACGAGCAATCTCTTACCCCCTTCCTAAGTGATATAATCTGATAGTTTAGTCTTGCTAGTAAGTACCATAATTCAGGTAGACAAAATATCTTTAATGAAATACGTTCGTATTGACAAATGCCGCGCCGCCCGCGTATATCATAGGCTCTATAATCCTAGCTATAAAAGACATGACGGGGCCGTTCCGCCATTTCGTTCAAATTTGCATGTTTCGGCGGAATTTTTATTTTTTTATTTTCTGAAATATATTTATATATATATGAGTTCCTGTACTTATTAGATGTAGTAACATAAGAGAGGCACCTATGTACAACTTTTAGTTTTGGAGAAAATTGATGGAAGGTAATGAAGGTGTGGATGGTAATGAAAAACACCTGGATGGTAATTTATGCGGTTGGATGGTAATGAAGCATGCTAGTATGTCTTAATGAAATTTGCTTTATTATATTATTATTATTGTGATAATGATAAAGATATAATTATTTAGCTGATGGTAGTAATAATGTTAACGATTATCAAAAGTTCGACACTATTAACATCAAAATTAAATTAACATCAAAAAAAAAAATCGATAAAATTTTTAGCTAAGTAATTTATAATTCATAGTGTAAAAAGTTTTAACTGAAATAACAAATCCCCTTTCCACCTTCGCACCACGCGCACTGGGCAGGGATTGCATCCCTACACGCTGGACTTACCGCGGATGCGTACCAATCGATTCTGCAGATCATTCCTCTACAGAACCGGTAAACTCTGGAACGCTCTCCCTGCCCATATATTTCCCCCCAAGTACAGTCTCGGGTCCTTCAAGAGGGTTCCGGTTCCTTCATTACAACCAGCAACAAAACAAAAATACATTGTAAAAAACTTTTTAACAAAAAATTCAACCGGCAAAAAAGTGAAAAACGAAAAATATAATTTCGGCGGGTAATAAACCCTTTTAGTCTTAATAGCTACGCAAGTGACTAATTTTGAGACTGTTAGTAAGACTAGGAAGGTTTATTACCAGCCAAAATTGGATTTTTCGCTTTTCAGTTTTTCGTCGGTAAAATTTTTTGTTAAAGCTTTTATTTATTTTTTTTTTTCAAATAAAAATGGGACTAACTTTGACGTATACCCTATCCAATAAAAAAATTATTGGTCATATACATATAAAAAAATATATGAGCTTCGAATTGAGAACCTACTCCTTTTTGCTTTCGTCAGTTAATAAGAGAAGAAGAAAAAAATAGGACTGGCCACAACCTATGCTGAATCTAGTGAATATTTCACTAGACTCGGCGCTGTATTGAAGTCCAACCGTTGCTACGCAATTAAAATACAGTAACTTAGTGAACACACACACTATGCACTGAGTGGAAACAACTATACTCTTACATATCACTGAATTGAACCGGCTACACTTAACTGGTCAAAAACATGAACAATTTTTATAGCATTTCGACCGAACTTCAGTCAGTGCGTTGGTGCCGACCCGGTCGGGTTAAACCCCGTACTCCAGTATACGTTATGTAAATACTTTACGTGCCAAATAGAATTAAAAGTCCAGTTTTATTGGATTTTTATTATTTATGTACTACACTATGTGCACACAATTTTTTTTGTGAACACTGACATGTTTACATCACCTACAACATCCGTGATGTCAGCCCATAACACCTTGGTGAACTAGGTGCCCTGATGGTACTTTCCTTTCATCGTGTCGGCTACACTGAACTCGAGTGAAAACACGAAATATTTTGCTTTATTTAAAGCCCGACATATGGCGTCAAGTCATCCATAAGGTGTCCAACGATGACCATGGACATTCGGCCGTTTACATAGCCGTTTGGACCAACGTTTCATTCAGTGCTGCGGTGGTACCAACACGAGCGGGATATAACCTACCACCCAGTTAGGTAGGAGGGAAGGAAAATCAAGTAAACATTTCATTACCATCCGAACCCCTTCATTACCGTCTGGCAAACATTTTGAGGTTAAAGGAGGGTAATGAAAAAGAGGGTAATGAAATTTTGATGTATTTCTTCAATTGCTCCCTTATTACTGATATTACAAATTTATTATATTAATTAACGAATATTCTGACTAAAATCTGATTCATTAAGATTTAAATGAAATTTTTATATCGTGTACTTATGTTAAAAAAAGCCGGAAGGTAATGATGCCTAGACGGTGACAAAGTAGTTGATGAGCACGAAGATCGTGAGTATTTTCTTCCCCAGCGATGCTCGTCCTCTCCTGTCTAGATCCAGGGTCACAATGAGGGGCGTTCGACGTGCGGAGCGTAGAGCGAAGGCTAAAGTCGGGTCACACTCTGTCTAATTTGTAATACCACTTCTGCGGAAGGTAATGAAGTTTTTCCACGGACAAAAATGAAATATTAATTCTTTTTATGATATAATGGCTCTAAAAATCAATGAATTCCAAAGAAACATGCGTTATTAGTTACACTATAGGTGGGTTTATTAATATACTCATTTTACTTGAAGAAACTAAAAAAAAAAATTATACTAAATACTTATCCTTCGTTTGGAAGAGGATAGGAATGAGAATTTTGAAGGTTTTTATTTTTTTTTATTTAATTGAATGGACAAATGTCTGATTCGTTAAATACTACTTTTTCCTTTCATCTAAACCTATATATTTCAATAAAATTATTTTAAAAAACATACATTTTCACACGCTTTTATTGTGCGGGAATGCAATTTGAACGAAATGGCGGAACGACCCACGAAACTAACACGGCACATCAAAAGAATCACCCAAAAACTGATAGGATTTATAACAATGTAGATATAGAGAATGGATTAGATTCGAATGTTTTTTTACAAGTACGCATTAGATAAATACATTAAGTGACGCCTCTATCTGAAAATGAGTCAGGCAGAGACAACGATTCCACAACTGCCACGGTCCCGACCATTAACAACTCGGACACTTCTTCCGCGCTCATAATATTTTACATACATTTTTTTTTATGTTATCCGATATGGGTGGCTGAGTCGGAGGGGCCAAAGCACATGCTCCGACCAGCCAATATCACCTCCGAGAAGGTAGGTGCCATACCGGAGACTTCCCTGGATTACTGGCTATACTGGACTAGAGGAGAACATAACCGAGGCTGCTATGCGGCCATCTTACATCCAGTACGGTGGTACCAATCCAGTCGGCTACAATTTGAGCCTACCACCTAGTAAGGGGAAGGGAAGGGACCTACAGTTTTACACCGATTCCGAACGGTGAAGCAGCAGGTGTAGGTATGCACGTAATTTTTTTCGTCAGAAAAAACTCATTGGTACACGTCGACCGGATTCGAACCGCGGACCTCTCGCATGAGAATCCGATGCCCAAACCACTCGGCCACACGCCGCTTTACGCCGCATACATGCTCATCGACTTCCGGTAGTACGTACTTCACACTTTTGAAGCAGGTGTTCGATCTGGTCTCGGTAGGTACAACTGCGACGACCCTTCCCGATCATTCAAGTCATACTCGCTCGATAAATAGCTTTCGTTAGTCACCTCACAATTTCATTCTTCAAACCAGATGCGCTGTCGGACGAACCAAAAAAGTACATACATATCGCACACGCTGAATCCCGACAATCGGAGTAAACAGAGTAATCGGTGTTGTGCTGCAATAACTACAGGTAAATTACAGCACAACACTGACTACCACGTTTCGCAAAGTATTCGAACAAGATTCAATTGATCAAGCAGCAAGTAAGGCACGAAGGCCGACCTGCTGCATGACTCGGTGGAACTACCGTGCCAAGGTGAGAGGTGGCGAACCTGTCGCCATTTAGTACAGCATCTTGTCCTTATCATTTAGTCGCCTTTAGTGCCATGGACTAAGGGTAGTTCTTTGATGTGGGACGCCACTTTTGTTCTCACATTGGCTCCAAGTCACGTTAGGACATCTTCAAGAGCGGCTGGCGCGGCCGAGGCTGGGGCGGAGAGCCTCAAACGCAGCAAATATAGAAATATAATTCAAGATTTCGAATTTATTGCGTTTGCTGTTGAAACCCTCGGTCCGTGGAGCAGTGAAGCCAAAAGAGGCTTGAGCTGGTTGACGCAACTGGTGTCCCGCCATCAAGGGCTTATGTACTTCATTCAAAGGGTAAGCCTTGCCATCCAGCGGGGTAATGCCGCAAGTGCTCTAAGAACATTTGAAAATGCCCGTTTTGATAGTTATTTTAATGTTTGTTAGGTAGGTTTAATTCTTTAGTTATAAATATTACTTTTTTATTTTTATGAAATAAATAGATTGAGTAAACGATATTATATTATATCGAAGAAAGGAAGTCTTCAAGGGCGAGGCCCGAAGGCGGAAGAGGGTTTTTGGTTTACCTGAACGCAGCTCGGTCTTCGGATTCGCAATTAGTTCCTTCCTTTCTTCCAGAAGGTGTATCGTCTTCCTGAACGCAGCTCGGCATTCGGCCTCGCCCTTACTTACTTCCTTTATTTGAGAAAAGTTTATCGTTTACCTGAAAGCAGCTCGGCCTTCGGCCTCGCCCTTAGTTAGTTACTTTCTTTAAGAAGGTTTATCGATTACCTGAACGCAGCTCGGCCTTCGGCCTCGCCCTTAGTTACTTACATTCTTCTTTGGAATACGAATTTCACGCGAGCGGAGCCGCGGGCTCAGCTAGTTTTGAAATAAATGTTAAATTTAGTAACGGACAGACATGCATTTGTTACGGAACCCTACATTCATTTTGCAGAACTTAGTAGAATGGACAGACATAAACGTGTTACCGAACCCTACTTAACAGTTGCACTCCGAGAGTGCCGGCAGATCCCGTGCCACTCTAACTTAACCCTTAATGCAATGAGTTAAGGTTTCATTTTAAAAATGACGCTGACGCGATGTCGGATTGTCGCGATGTCGCGAGTTATAAATTTTTTACCCACCTAAAAAAGTGCCAAGCGCCGCTAAAGAAGTTTTCACTTCAAAAACCTCAGGGTTATCGCCCTTCAAATAAAAAAAAAGAATTTTTAAAATCGGCCCACAATTTGACGGAGTAATCGCGTAACAAACATCCAAAAAAAGAAAACATACCGTCGAATTGAGAATCTCTTAGATCTAAAGTAAATTGCTCGTGAAGACAAATGCAACGAGCCCAAACACGATGTGTTTATCATGTGTAGTTTAGGAGTTCCTATGGCCACTTTCTGTCTCCATCATCAGACCAGCTCGACTGGTACTCGGGCTCGGGCTGGTACTCGTACCATAATAAATTAAGCGCACCTGGCCGGTCGGAAAAGATAAAAAATTTCTAATTTAGAATATTCATGAAACAAGGGTCCGAATATGTATCACTAGTATATCGAATCATGTATTTCAATAGGACAGAGAAATTTTCAAAATATTAGGTATTTAATACTTTTTAGTTCTTTTTTTTTTGTTTTTTGGAAATCGGTTTTATATTTTTTAAAACAGTTTTTATTTCATTCTTTGTAGTAATATTATTAGTAATATTACATAAAAAAGAATAATCGAAATCGAATAATCGAAATCGATTGATGTGGTACAGAATTATTCGCCATATGTGTCAGACTGCAAATTGCTGAATAAGTCCACATCACAAAAGTTTTGCTGAAGGTAACCACACACCATACTAATTTATCAAACTGAAAATAGCCGAAAACGACCACATCACAAGTTTTGCTGAAGGTGACCACACACCATAGTATTATGTTGACTTTTCGAAAACCACTGAACCGATTTCGATAAAATTGAAATGGGACCACCTCGGAAGTATGACCTAACAAACACAAAAATAATTTTCTAAATCGGCCCTCAATTGACGGAGAAATCGCGTAACAAACATACAAAAAAAAAAAAATAAAAAAAAAACATACAGTCGAATTGAGAACCTCCTCCTTTTTTGGAAGTCGGTTAAAAATGATAGTGTTGCAATAAGAATTACCCACCACCAAAACATTTATAGATAGGTATTTATCACGTGTCTGTTTAAATTAGTGACAAGTAATCTGGAGGTCTACCATGCAATTTAAATGAAAGTCTCCGGTATGACACCTACCATCTCTAAAGGAAAAAGTTGATTTTGCCCCTCTGACTTCGTCACCTTTAACCAAAGACATTAAACCCACTTTAATCTCTTTGCCTTTAACGGATTACATAAAAATATATACCTATATATTTTGGGTCACCAACAAGACATCTGTCGTGGCGTAAATGGCAATAAATTATTTAATTTATTACCGATAACCAGAGGATTTTAAAAGGATTATCGTCCAAATAACACTGTGCCCTACTTAATACTATCAGTCGCAGCGCTTTTTGTTTTATAAGCTCTGCAAATCGGGTCGGCAGTCAGTCAGTCAGCGTGTAGGCGTCCCCTGCTGGACATACACCTCTCCAATTTCCCTCCTGCCCTCCCAGCCTTCAGCGGTATGGAACCACTGCTTTCCGCCGACGTAGTTTAAGTCGTCGTCTCACCTGGCGGGTGGTATTCCCACAATCCGTTTTCCTGTCCACGGTAGGACACTGTTACACCAACGGTCATCGTCTCTTAGGCTGACGTGTCCAGCGCACTCCCACTTGAGCTAATCCACCCGGTGTCCAATATGGACTTGGTGCGTCGGCGAATTACTTCGTTACGCACCATATCACGCAGCGATATTCTCAGCATGGCTCGCTCATATTTCAAGGCAATTTAAAAGGAGAAACAAAATATTATAATTTTTATAAACTTCTAGGTATTTACTTCACATCATAAAGGACACAGGAATGTCTTTATCCATTGCGATTAGGGTTTGTGGCAACGATTTAAATGTTTGGTTTGTTGTAAAATTTGGTTTAGAAGTTATAGCACAACACTGACCAAATATAGCAAAGTATTAGGACAAGATAAATAAAAAGAAGCAAGAAAGGCACGAAGACCCACCTGCTACATGACTCGGTGGAAGGATCGTGCCAAGGTGAGAGGTGGCTACCTTGTCGCCATTATGCACACCATCTTGCCCATATCCCATATAGTCGCCTTTTACCAAGACCTTTTACGACATGCACGGGGAGATATGCACTTTGTTTTTATATTAATCTATATTTGTAGTTTATTAAAATTTTTTTTAACTACTAACAAATAATTTCCCATAAAACAAACCTATTAAACTAACCTATTAAACTATATTAAACTAACAAACTTAAACTAACTTAAAAATGTAAATCTAAACCTAAAAAAAAATCAAATGCTATTTATTATTTATTCCTTTATTAACACATATTCTTAAAACTAATTTTGTACATATTCAAAACCTAACATTAAAAACATATACAAAATTAACCTTAAAAAAAATGGAGTTTCCACCACCGGCGGCGGGGCGAGCCCAAGCTACCGATGATCGGGTCCCAAAGAGAGGAACCTCCGGACGATGCGTGCAGTGTCGAGCAGGGCTGCCTTCTGGATCTGGCCCTTGACCCAACCACTCAGCGAGAGCCTCTCAAGGTGGTCGTCGAGGCTCTTCGCTATCAGCCCATGCGCCGAAACGACTATGGGCACAACGATCGTCGAGTCGACGGGCCACATTTTGGTAACCTCGTGCTGCAGATCTAGATACTTCAGCATCTTCTCTGCTTCCTTACTGACGAGGTTACCATCGTGCGGCACGGCGATATCGACGAGCGTTGCGCGCCTCGCCTCCCGGTCCACTATCACAATATCAGGTCTATTCGCGAGAATAGTCCTATCTGTAATAATGGACCGGTCCCAGTAGAGTGTGGCATGACCGTTCTCGAGAACTGGCGGCGGATTGTACTTATAGTAAGGCACTTCGGTACCTACAAGGTTGAACTTTAAGGCAAGTTGCTGGTGGATAATCCTGGCTACTAGGTTGTGTCTATGCAAATACTCGGTGTTGGCAAGCTGCGAACAACCGGAAATCACATGTCTGAGGGACTCGCCAGGTTGGTGGCAGCAGGCGCGGCAGATGTCAATGGTCCCGTCCTTCATTATTATTTATTTATTATTATTATTTATAGCACTAACAGCTTGAATCTGATGCATGCATATCATTTTTATTTCTTCAGAGTGCACTTGTTTTTATTTTAATAAGTTCTAATTTAATTAAGTTTTTAATTTAATTAGGTTTACTTGTGTATCCACGTAACTACCTACGTGCCAACAAATATTTACTAGATAATATGTACATACATGTCATACAATATTTCATCAATTATATAATAGTAGAAATAAAAAAAAGTACCACAGTTTTAAAGTATATTGTTTTATTTTATTCTCTGCCAAAAATAAATCATTGAAGAATAAATAAGAACATAGTACTCGTATTTTCAAACATTATAGCACAACAATTTTATTTACTTTGGAAATTACAAATACGTTCTTAATATTTTTAAAAGCGTTTTCATGATCCACATCTGTCTCGTCATCACAGTCTGTTCCACCTTCTGGATCAACCGGTTGCAAATCGGTATCTTCTTCGGAAATTTCGGGTTCCTCTATAGTTGTACTTTCCTCTGAGCTAACCTGTTGTTCTGTCGATGTACTTTCCTGGGAGCTTACCGGTAGCTCTGATGTGGTGCTTTCCTGGGAGCTATCTGGTTTCTCTGTTATGGTACCTTCTGTGGAGTAGTCAGGTTTCTCTGTCGTGGTACCTTCTGTGGAGTAGTCAGGTTTCTGTGTCACGGTTACTTCCTCAGAATTGTCAGGCTGAATAGTTGTGATTATCTCTGTGTCGACTACATCGGGATATATTTTGCAGTTTTCCAGTTGGTTGGGATTACTAACATAACGGTAAGAGTCAATTAGAAGACTTGAACCTGCAGGCGGGCTGTTGCTGAAAAAAACCTGGAATTCTATCTGTAACAAAAGTTGATGCATTTAATTTACTTAGTGACCTCTTTTTTACGTTTTATGTTTGCACGAACAACTTGTAAAGTAATATTTATAAGTTTACTATGTTACTAATTATATTCATTTTTAAGTTTCCGGATTAACATTAGGTGTACTAAAGACTTACATAAGTCGACGTTTTGCCCGCTCCAGGAACTCCCGCAGTTCCTGAAGAAGCCCGTGACGTAGCGGGCGAAACGTCGACTTATGTAAGTCTTTAGTACACCTACTGTTAATCCGTAAACTTAAATGAACTTGTAGAGTAACTAATGCGATTCGGAAACTGTACATAGTCGGACATTGCATGGGTGACAGGTCAACGGCAGTGGTTCGGATTCAACATAAAAATTTCCGAGCGCTTCCCGTGCCTCACTAGGTGACAGGGTTTTTACCCGTTCGAATCGGTACCACTGCACTGAATGAAGGTCAGTTGAAAAGGCTTTGTAAGTTGTTTGTGTTCCATTTTATTCTTTCTTTCTTATGTCAAGTTCCTTAAGAAGCACAAAAATAAATTTAATACTCACGTAGACGACTGCACTAGGAAATGAGTTGCCGTACTGTGCTTCCATTACGTTCCACCCCTTTGCGTGTGTCGATGTATGAACCCCCCAAGCGTCAATGTATTCGCCAGTCAGGTCGTTAACTATGAGTATATATAGCGTATAGTTTGGTGAATTTGCGTAAAAATGTATTTGGAACATAGAGCCGGGGGTCACTGTAAACCGTTGGCTGTTTCTTACGCAACTAACGCTGATTTGTGCACTGACGGAGTTAGCAAATATGAAGGAGGTGCTGTTCGGGTGAGGAGGATCCGGGCCGGAGTTCCTGTACGTTCCTGAGGACCAAGGGTGGAGGCCGCCTGTGCAGTCTGAGAACTGCTCCTCGAAGCCACCCTCCATGTCCTTGGTGATACAGTCATTTTGACAGTGCGCGGTAAAATAAGTCAAGAGCAAAGTATAAATCAGCAGAGCACACTTCGTGTCGGCCATCTTGCAAGGCGTCTGGACCCGGAGTGCCGAAATTAGTGTGCACATAGGAATATGAATAACAAACGTAGGGTTTTGTAAACTTGTAAGTGTTGGCCTTTAATGTTTTTTTAATTCGTGTTTGTGTGTACATATTTTCTGATTAAGTTTTTTTACAGAAAATATCTATGTTTTTACTGACTATTTTATCATGGCACGTGGATATTCGTTGTCTCTGCCTACCCCACTGAGAAACAGTCATGACCTTATAGGAGATTCATAGTATGAGAATTTTCATACAAGACCGCTCCGCCCTAATATTTAGTCTATATATTATCTGGTAAATATTTACATCATATGTAACTATTCATATTTATGTTTGTTTTTATAGAAATCGAGACATGGCGCGTCGAGCCACCCATAAAGTGTCTAACGACGCCCATGGACATCGTACTAATCGTACCCGGGGGTTGCGATTTCTATACCGGCCTGACAGGTGCCTATTCACACCTCTCTTGAAAGGCCCGAGAAAAGACTTTTTTCTTATGTAATCCGGTATGGGTGGCTAAGTCGAAGGGGCCAAAGCATAAGCTACGATCAGCCAATATGACCTTCGAGAATGCAGGTAGCATACCGGAGACATCCCTGGATTGTTGGCTATACTGGAGTAGAGGAGAACACAACCGAGGCTGCTATGCGGCCATCTTACATCCAGTACGGTGGTACCAACCCAGCAGACTACAATTTGAGCCTACCACCTAGTAAGGGCCAAGGGAATTAATATGTAGTCAGGGAGAGCGTTGCGTTCCAGAGTTTATCAGTTCTGTGGAGGAAAGATCTGAAGAAACGATTGGTGCGCATCCACGATAAGTTCAGCGTGTAATGATGGAAAGGGGTCGGCGGAATCGCGTCAAACAGCTCCTCTGAGTACTCCACATGGAATAATCGATTGAACACACGTAGAGAGCCGCCATGCCTACGAAGGTGCAGTGATTCTAGACGAGTTCACTCACTATTCGCACAGCTCGACGCTAGAACGAGTTCTGACGCGAAAACTGGTATTTAGCTGAGCCATCCCACAAGTGCGAGCAGTATTCCAAGCAGGACCTACGTACAGAATCTACGATTTATACAAAAGCAATTTTTGGCCCGGCGTTAAAGTACTTTCGCAACTTATTGACTACCCTCATCAGCTTTTCAGGCATTCTCCTTAATTTTATCTTTATTTATTGTATTTCTGTACATCTGTCAATTATGTATATTACTTTCCGCTATTTTAGCAGATATCATACCCTAAATGTATTCTGTTAGAAAATGCCTAAAGGCATTAAGTGTTACCTTTTGCCCGTATTTTAGTTGAGTGTAATAAATATATACAATACAGTACAATAAGAGGAGCGAGCCATGCTGGGAATATCAGCAGTCCAGCAGTGGACGCCTACACGCTGACTGACTAACTGCCGACCCTATTTGCAAAGTCTATAAAACAAAAAGCGCTGCGAGTGATAGTATTAAGGAGGGCACAGTGTTATTTGCGCGATAATCCTTTTAAAACCCTCTGATTATCGGTAAATAATTTATTGCCATTTACGTCACGACACGACAGATGTCTTGTTGGTGACCCATGTATATACAGGTGTCCAAGGTTGGGTCAGGAATATCGAAGGATTGTGATATGTATCGTGTGCATAGAGCAGTGATGAAAGAATTTTTTTTTTACCTGAATAATTTCCAATTTTACCATTTTCTAACAAAGTAAATGCATACGACAGTGTGAGCGCGCTCTATACTCGCGCGCGGCGGCGCAGGCAGGGCTAGCCTTATCCCACCCGGCCGCCTCCGCCGCGCCGCTTGCGCCTTCGTGGTGCGGTGCGAATCGCTTAGAGCGCGCATACATTTAGTAAAATTAAAACTTTGAAAATTCTTGTCTCGAAAATTAGTATAGGTAGGACCATTTTTCTTTTTTGTAATGTGTTTATTAGATTATATACATTGGCTCATTTCGATATTCCTGACCGAACCTTGGACACCCTGTATATATATATTTATGTAATCCGTTATGGGTGATGAAGTCAGACGGGCAAAAGCATTTTTTTCCTTTAAAGATGGTAGGTGTCTTTGACTTTCCTTGGGATTTCTGGCAACCCTACCAACCCCGGGCGGGATAAACTCTACCACCTAGTAAGGTAAGAAGGGAACGGACCTACAGTTTTAAGGAATCCAAACCACGGTCAGCCTCCAACGGTCGATCGGTCACCCATCCAAGAACTGACCGCGCTCAGGGTTGCTTAACAACAGTCGACCGACCGCACCGCTGAGCTACCGGCACAGATTACTTAATAGTTACTTCGTAACAGATAAATCACTCCATAGAAAATGTTCCTACCTTCGGGCTTTAATAGCCTACCCTTTCACAACGCCAATCGATGCGTGCGAAAATGTACCTTAATGATCGAGTGTAAAGTGGTTATTCACACAGTTGCAAAAAAGTAAAAACGTGACAGGTTGACAAATTGAGGTTAACTTTTTCAATTTTTTTTTCAATTTTCTAAAATGAATAAAGACGACCCAGGTGGGTCCCCGGAAGCTTCGGAAGTATGTGTGGACGAACTGGACGTGCAGAGCAACATCGAGGACGAGCTTCTTCAATCGGTAGATTGTGAGTTGGAAGCGAGGCGCCACAGGCACATTCCTGTAGGAGAAAAGAGACACAGAGAGCCATCAAGCAGAGAGCTGTCTGCTGATGAGGAGGTATTTACCTTCGTCGGAAAAAGAGGTAAAAAGAGTCCAAAAAAATTGGGTAATTCCCAAAATATTGACACGACTAAGCATGATATATCTAGGCAGGTACAGATTTCAAGCAAGGAAAAATTACCGAAATTGATTAGCCTAGCTAAACTTCTTAATGCAGCTAATATTAAAGAAGTAGTAAAAGTAAAGTATTCCTCCCCGTATAGGGTGGTTGTACACTGTTCAACTGAAAAGCATGCTTCAGAATTAGTCGGAAATGAATTTCTCAGTGTGAAGGGAATGACGTGTGCCCGACTTAATGAGATGTCATATTCTTATGGGGTTATTAAAAATATCGATATCGATATAAGTGAAGAAGAGCTCTCTCATATTTTAAAAAGCGAACATGAAATTTTTTCCGTAAAACGCCTGCAAAAGAAAATTGCATTTGGAGATTGGAGAATTAGTGAAGCTGTAAGAATTTGTTTTAAAGGGCCTGTACTACCTAAATATGTAAACATTTATGCGAGCAGATGCAGTGTGGAGCCGTTCACATTTCCAGTCACGCAGTGCTCCGGATGCTGGCGATTTGGACATACGGCCAAGACATGTCCCACTGGTAAAATACTGTGCCCTAAATGTGGAGGAAAGCATGAAAACTGTGACATTCTTGAATATAAATGTATAAACTGCAGTAACAACCACATGGCCCTCTCAAAAACTTGTCCAGTTTTCCTAAAAGAGAAGAAGATTCGTAAAATCATGTCAGATTCTAACTGCACATATAAAATGGCATTGCAAAAATTCTGCTCCATGAAAAACACAGACAATTTATTGACTGAATCAGAACATGTCACCAAAAGACAGAGCACCTTGACACAGTCTTCTACATGCTCTTACCCTACGTCTTCCCCAATACTATCCACCCCGTTCCATTTCAATGCATATTCTCAACTGCCTAATACTTCTTCACAAGCAATAAATTCTGTTCCTCTTCCATTACGTCCCCAGTCTGAACGTGCCCCAACTTCGACTATGAAACTTGACTATGCTGGCGCTGTAAAAAAGAAAGTGAAAAACAAAACTGTTGTCGTTCCCTCAAATATTGAAATCCCCATAAACATTATCACCGAGCCAGAAATACACACTCAGTCCGAATCTAGAGAGTCAAAGGAAAAGTCAAAAGGTAAATGGCATAGGATTATAGAGGGAATTCAAAAAGTCATTACATCATCTGAAAACTGGGAAGAAAAGTTCACAAACCTAATGAAATTAGCAATAAAAGAGATTAGCAAAATTGTAATGGAGTATGTTACGGATGGCTCGATATTAAACTTATTTTCATTTGGCGAAGAATCTACCAGCAAACTACTAAGCTGTCATGGCTAGATTGACCATTAAACGCCAGATCAACTTAGTACAGTGGAATGCTAATAGCTTGATGTCTAAACAAACAGAGCTAGATCAATTTTTAAATCAAGAGAAAATTCATATTGCACTTGTATCTGAAACCTGGCTAGATGAGAAAAAAACTGTGAAAATTAACGGATATAATATTTCAAGGAAAGACCGACCTGATTCATATGGTGGAGTGTGCATAATAACCCATAAATCAGTAAAATCAAGAAGTATACTGATACATAACAGGAACCCCGGAATAGAAATATTAGGACTTGAACTTTATAATTGTTATCCTATTAAAAACATTGTTGTTGTATACTGCCCTCCATCTGTGCAAACATCGGAAGCAGACTGGGACCACATATTTTCTCAGTGGAATACAGGTACACTTATCGCAGGTGATTTTAATGGCCATCACACAAATTGGTCTTGTAAAACAGATTCTAGAGGAGAAAGTATACTCAATGCATGCCTAGATAACAGGTTCATCACTCTTAACGATGGCAGTGAAACAAGAATAAAAATGGTGAACAATAACCTCCAAAGATCCTCCCCTGACATTACCTTCTGTACTATGGACCTTGCCTTAATATGCAACTGGAACACCACAAGTGAAACCCTTGGTAGTGATCACATTATTTTGAAGACATCAGTAGGAACCGAACCTTCAAGAACTATTTTAAAAAAGCGAAATATTAAAGAAGCTGATTGGAAAAAATATAGAGAAATCCTGGAAATATCTCTTGATAATCTAATTTTATCTGAAGACATACATGAAGCATATAATCTTCTACTTTCTAAAATCAATGATGCGGCAGACGAGTGTATACCCTGGATAAAAACAAACCAAAATCCACAATCACGATTCCGGCCTAAACCGTGGTGGAACAGCTCTATTTCCAAAAGTATCGCTGAAAGAAGACTTGCACTTTCTCAACTTAGACGTAACCCTATACCTGAAAATTACAACAAATATCAACAAGCAGTAGCAAAAGCACGAAAAGAAGTTCGTGCAGCCAAGACTAAAGGCTGGACTGATTTCTGTGACAGTGTGGATAGCCAAACCTCTTCTTCTGAAATGTGGCGGAAAATGAAATGGTTAAAAGGAATCAGAACCAACAATCTACACATCGATGAAGAGAAAGCGGAAGCTCTGCTCTGTAGTCTCGCTCCGGACACTGTCGCTGACCGGCCAATACGTTTCGACTCGACACTCGGACTTCTGGATTCAGACTTCACTGTGGCAGAGTTGGAGAATGTTCTTAAATCTAAAGATACTGCACCTGGGTCAGACAATATTACTTATTCAATGTTGAAAAATCTTCCTCTAACAGGTAAAACCATCTTAATTAAAATGTACAATAGAATATTTCAATCTGGTGAAGTACCCATGCAATGGAGACATATTAGAATTATTGCCATTCCTAAGCCAGGTAGAGATCCATCCTTAGTGTCATCCTTGAGACCTATATCTCTTATATCATGTCTATGCAAAATGTTTAATCTGATTATAATTAGAAGACTTGAATGGTACGTAGAACGAAATAAATATTTATCTGATTCAACAGTAGGATTTCGACGTGGACAGTCGTGCTTGGATAGTGTTTCTAGACTGGTCACAAGCATTCAGATTGGTCAGTCATCCAATGAACCGACTCTAGCCTGCTTTATTGATATTGATAATGCCTATAATAATGTAAATGTACCGGCACTCATTTCTTATCTCATTAAAATGAGTGTTGGAAAATATATATGTCAATATATTTGGAATTTTCTCAGGGAAAGGTATTTACAAATTATGATGGATGATAAAGTAATTTCCAGATGTTGCAATAAAGGTCTTGCACAGGGGGATCCTTTATCTCCACTATTGTTCAATATTATTACGATAGAAATATGCCGAAAAGTTACTAATGTCTCAGCTTTACAGTATGCAGATGACTTTGCATTCTATGTTACTGTTCCGAAATTGACGATAGCTACCATTTATATAAAACAATCTTTATTGACACTAGTAGCATGTCTTTTAGAAATCGGTTTGGAGATCTCACCAGCCAAAACTAAAGTGTGTGTTTTTGCTAGAGGTCACAGAAAATCTATTATTGACTTGAGTGTAAATGGAATTCCTATAGAAAAAGTGTCAGTAATTAAATTTTTAGGCATGTGGCTAGACCCAGCCATTAAATGGAGAAAACATGTAACCGAAACCTGCATAAAGGCTACCAAATATTTAGATGTTCTAAAAGTTCTAGCAAGTTCATCATGGGGGGTTCATCAAACACACATGAGACGTCTATACATAGCTCTAGTCCGCAGCCGAATAGATTATGGCTCATTTTTATACGATAATTGTGCTCAGTCTCATATTCAAAAATTAAATATTCTTCAAAACAGAGCTTTGAGGATTTGTGGAGGATATATTAAGACAACCCCAATACATGTAATGGAAAGCGAGTTATGCATTCCACCATTATCTGTACGCAGACATTATTTAGCTTCTAAGCATTATCTACGATGCATATCTCGCACCAATAATCCACTTGTTAAACTTTTACACGAGCTTGTACCATTAATAGCAGATAGATACTGGCAAAACAGAAAATGCCCTATTCTTGTTAAATGTCATGAACGGATGAAAAATTATAATGTAGAAAATAGCTCACTTCTTAAAATGTATTCTTTAGATACCTGGGTCTCTAAGATTCCTATACGGGAATGTGTAAAAACCACTGTAAACGATGTACAGGGCCCAAAAAATAAAACCATGGTTCATGAACTTCTCACTAAAACTGAAATCATGTTGGAATTGATGTATAAAAACCATTTCAAATTATACACCGATGGGTCTAAAGAAGTAGATGGCATAGGTGCGGCCTTTTGGGACCCACAGAACAATATCGGTATGAAGTTCAGTATTAAAGAAGAAGTACCAATCATGACCGCTGAGCTCATCGCCATATCAGAAGCCCTTTCATGGGGCTTATCAACTGATGCAAAAGAAATTGTTCTACTTACAGACTCCAGAAGCGCTTTGCAACATTTGGTGGGCTGCACGAGTGGGGCTAAGGGAAGAGCTATAGCTTATGATATAATAAAAGATTTCTGTAATGCAACTGCCGAAAACAGATCGGTTGTATTACAGTGGATCCCCTCTCACATTGGGTTAAGGGGAAACGAAATAGCAGATAAATTGGCGAAAGAAGCTATTTACAGTGTATGCCCCACTATAATGTGTAAACCATTCTGTATGGATCGATTGTCAGATGTAAAAACATTCTGCCAAAATCTATGGAAAGAACATTTTGACAGCCGTTCTTTACAGAGTGGTATATGGTACAAAACCTTGCAATCGGAACCTCCACATGTTCCCTGGTTTCAGACGTGCAATTTCCAGAGGCCTAAAATAGTTTTAGCTCTAAGACTTCGTTCTGGCCACATGCCATTAAATAAATTTAAATTTCTGATGAAAAAGAAAGAGTCACCAAATTGTGATTGGTGCAATAAGGAGGATGATATATACCATGTGTTGATGGAGTGTGGTCAGAATGAAGAATTACGAAGGAAATTGCAGGTTTCACTCAGGGTGGACAGACTTAATTTGTTTTTTTGTATTCATAGGCTGTTGGCGTGCCCAAGTGGGAAGGATTTAACATGTGTATTGGAGTTTGTTAAACGTTCTCTATCCCTTAGGGACTCTGAGCCCTGAGGAATCGAGAGGAAAGGTACCATGGGGCTGATATTGACGAATTGCTTTGTTAAAAGCCCTAAAAATAAATTAAATAAAAAAAAAAAAAAAGTGGTTATTGCTTTGCAGCTGCGCGCACTTGCGTGGGCGAGTGTCTATGTATACTTCGCGCGGCAGACGAATTTCTACTGAAAAAGACCGCCGGCGGTCCGTCGGGCGGTAGGTAGTTAGCGCGCGCAAGTACATAGAGTGCGTGAGGCCTGCTACCGGGGCTGACATACGTGCACGTTACGTCGAGCGCACAGTATGAAATTTGACCTGATTTTCGGACATGGTATTTTTATTCCCAAACTAGTTAGTCTTTACTATTTTAAAAGCTAGAGTAGAACTCCCGTGTGTCAGTTACGTATAGTTGCAAAGTTATGAATTTTTGAAAAAGGTAAGTTTTTTTTGGCCGAAAAATAAAAAAAAAATATTACTCCGAGATTATGGAAAATATTAATAATAATATTTTTTTATATACAAGAATGACTATAGCCCCATTTTTTGAAGCAATTTCGAACCTTCTACAGTTAGTACAAAACGAGCAATAATTTTTTTTTTATTTTTCATTTTTATTTTTTTTCTCCTAAACCAAGTCGCATTAGCACAAAATTCTTACATTACAAATAACCCCAGACCTTGTTTAATAAGTGCTAAAAAAACTAAAAGATAATCCCGCTTGGTATAGGAGTTTTAACTAAATAATGTTTAGGCCGACAATTTTACAGTCAGGGTTGGCACTTTTCGAATCGTAGTTTAATTTTATTTTTTGGCCGAAAGTGAATTTTTTATTAAATTATGATTAATTATCATGATCGGATACGGTAAAGCGATTTTTTATAATTGCGTTATGCAGTCATTATATTGATATGGTCCCTTTTGAAAATAATGAAAAATTCCCGGGATTAAAAAAAATATTTCTAGTAGTGATATACCTAGTTAGTAACTTTCGATTGTTTTAACGTGCTCTGATGCACGTAGGTATACGTTAGCTATTGTAAACATTCCAAATTATATCAATAAAAACATTGGTAAGAAATTAGCTGTCATACCCCAAAGCTTTTCTGTTAGAAAATGCCTAGAGATCCTCTCATCTCCAACATTAGGTTGCGCCACAGACAGAAAAAGTTGCGAAAGTTACCACTTCCAGCTCAGGCATTAGCATTGCTAAAACCGGCAGATGCCAACACTTTCGCCGAAGAATCTGCACCGAAGGATGCTGAGGAAATCAAAATCGATGCGGAAAATCAGGCGCTTGATGAGTGTCTAGGTCTGGGAGAAGGTGGCCTATTTCTCAATGCTGAGGATTAACATCATCATCATCATCATCATCATCATCAGCCCGTATCGGTCCACTGCTGGACATAGGCCTCTCCCAAGGCACGCCACCACACGCGGTCTTCCGCTCTTCTCATCCATCCACTTCAATTGGATTAAGAGGATTAACAATTGTTTTCATTTCGGAAATATTCGTAGCCTATACTCCGTTCATCCTAGCAACTAATGCCGAGCGGTTTCTCGCTCTCGCAACGGTTATTACCCTTCTTTACACAGGACACAACGTTGTATGTGTGAGTCATAGGTGTATGCGTAAGCCATCTCAAAACCATAACGGCGCGTGCGCCGCTGCGCCTGGGAGTTAGTATTGCGTTTTTATTCTGAGTCAACGCATTACAATCAGTAGCCTTTCATAGGCGTCATAGTCATAATAATAAAATTGTTTTGCATATTTTTCACATGTTGTTTTTCACAAAAACTGAATGGCACTATGCAATGCATGCATGCAACAATCATAAGAAAATTACGTTACTCACTTTATAATAAATGCGAAAGTAAATTGTTTGTTTGTTTGTTTGTTTGGTCATACATAACTCGAGAACCACTGGTGCTAGACCCATCGTGTTGGCACTCAAACTTCAGGTCTCGGTGAGATCTATCCATCTGTCACATGAACTTTTGTGTTGGTCATAACTCGAGAACCACTGGTGCTAGACCCATCGTGTTGGTACTCAAACTTCAGGTCTCGGTGAAATCTATCCAACTGTCACATGAACTTTGGTTTTGGTCATAACTCGAGAACCACTGGTGCTAGACCCAACGTGTTGGTTCTCAAACTTCAGGTCTCGGTGAGATCTATCCATCTGTCACGTGAACTTTTGTATTAGTCATAACTCGAGAACCACTGGTGCTAGACAGATCTATCCATCTGTCGCGTGAACCTTTGTTTTGGTCATAACTCGAGAACCACTGGTGCTACACCCATCGTGTTGGTACTGAAACTTCAGGTCTCGGTGAGATCTATCCATCTGTCACGTGAACTTTTGTTTTGGTTATAACTCGAGAACCACTGGTGCTAGACCCATCGTGTTGGTACTCATACTTCAGGTCTCGGTGAGATCTATCCATCTGTCTAATGAACTTTTGTTTTGGTCATAACTCGAGAACCACTGAAGCTAGACCCATTGTGTTGGTACTCAAACTTCAGGTCTCGGTGAGATCTATCCATCTGTCACATGAACTTTTGTTTTGGTCCTGAAGAGACCTGAAGTTTGAGTACCAAAACGATGGGCCTAGCACCAGTGGTTCTTGAGTTATGACCAAAACAAAGGTTCACGTGACAGATGGATAGATCTCACCGAGACCTGAAGTTTGAGTACCAACACAATGGGTCTAGCTTCAGTGGTTCTCGAGTTATGACCAAAACAAAAGTTCATTAGACAGATGGATAGATCTCACCGAGACCTGAAGTATGAGTACCAACACGATGGGTCTAGCACCAGTGGTTCTCGAGTTATAACCAAAACAAAAGTTCACGTGACAGATGGATAGATCTCACCGAGACCTGAAGTTTCAGTACCAACACGATGGGTGTAGCACCAGTGGTTCTCGAGTTATGACCAAAACAAAGGTTCACGTGACAGATGGATAGATCTCACCGAGACCTGAAGTTTGAGTACCAACATGATGGGTCTAGCACCAGTGGTTCTCGAGTTATGACTAATACAAAAGTTCACGTGACAGATGGATAGATCTCACCGAGACCTGAAGTTTGAGAACCAACACGTTGGGTCTAGCACCAGTGGTTCTCGAGTTATGACCAAAACCAAAGTTCATGTGACAGTTGGATAGATTTCACCGAGACCTGAAGTTTGAGTACCAACACGATGGGTCTAGCACCAGTGGTTCTCGAGTTATGACCAAAACAAAGGTTCACGTGACAGATGGATAGATCTCACCGAGACCTGAAGTTTGAGTACCAACATGATGGGTCTAGCACCAGTGGTTCTCGAGTTATGACTAATACAAAAGTTCACGTGACAGATGGATAGATCTCACCGAGACCTGAAGTTTGAGAACCAACACGTTGGGTCTAGCACCAGTGGTTCTCGAGTTATGACCAAAACCAAAGTTCATGTGACAGTTGGATAGATTTCACCGAGACCTGAAGTTTGAGTACCAACACGATGGGTCTAGCACCAGTGGTTCTCGAGTTATGACCAACACAAAAGTTCATGTGACAGATGGATAGATCTCACCGAGACCTGAAGTTTGAGTGCCAACACGATGGGTCTAGCGGTAACGCGGTAGCGGTAACGGTAACGGTCGAGCGGCGTCCTGCTGCCCAGCCCGCAGCTCCAGACCGCGGGATGGAACGTATCGCCGCGCCGCCGCCGGTCCTTAAGGTGATGTTAGACTGCGTCTGACTCGAATTTCAAGAAGAATGCCGGCAATATTACTTACCTGACAGATTCAGTTTTAATATATGTAAAACTTCATCTATCAGCGCAGATCGAAGGCTTTTTGAAAACACGATTTGATTAACTTCGCTCGATAGAAAAAAATCATGAACATGGCGCTGAATTTCGTTTTAAAAACGTATTTAAGGCAACGTGACCAAATCAGGGATTTGGAAAAAATATATTTTATTCGTTTAATGAATATCTAGATTGAAGGCTTTTTATTTTTTTGTTTAGATTCGTAGTTTTGGAATAAAAAAATAAAAATCAAATTGTCGCTTACGCTAAATATTCCGAGCAGCGTGACTGCGCTTTATCCTACTCCAACCTACGAAAGCGGCGTCTCGCTATCTTGCCGGAGTTGCCGGTCGCCCGACACGCCCCAGTCACCCCCAGAAGCTCGAAGTGAGAGGACGCGCGCGCTCGTGACGATCCACTCGAAATAATTTACGCAAAATCGTACCTACTAAAGCACTACAGCTATGGGAAACAAAGCAAGACGGTACGTCAGCGAATTAGGGTATGATTTAGTATAGCGCGGCATTATTAGAAGATTTCTGGTAGCTGGTACTGGTGGGCGAGGGTCTAAGGAGCTATTAGCAAAAACTAATTTTCCACGGAGACTTCTACTTTCGCATATTTTTTTTTATAAAGAAATGTTTTTATCTGTTCCTGCAACTTTGTCACACTCACTCGCTTGCTGTACACATACGCCCCCTTACTACTGCTTCATGTGACAAGGTACTACTTTTTGATCCATTTTCTCCGGGTGAGGGGGAGCAGTGAATATGTTGGGGGAGGTGGGGGGGGGGGGGGAGCACTGTCCCTGAAAGAAACACATCGGAAGTAGAGCCCCCTTTTCCAAAAAAATTCACAATTTCGTGTCTTACACGACTATCGAGCACACTGAAAATGAATCTACGGAATTCGAAAAAATATTGTCGCTGAGCGACACGAGAAAGTCGGGATAAGGAAAAGGTTAGTTGGGTTCTGATGATGGAGCCGGAATGAAGCCATAGGAACTCCTAAACCACACATGATAAATCGACCGTGTTTGGGCTCGTTGGATTTGTCTTCGCAAGTACTCTAGTCATATGTTATTTCCAAGGTCCTGATGATGGAGCCGGAAGGAAGCCATAGGAACTCCTAAACTACACATGATAAATCCACCATATTTGGGCTCGTTGGATATATCATATCTTCACAACTCTCCGAGATATATATATTAGCGGCGGGTGGCCGAGTGGTTTGGGCATCGGCTTCTCATGCGAGAGGTCCCAGGTTCGAATCCAGCCGGCGTGTACCAATGAGTTTTTTCTGACGAAAAAATTTACGTGCATACCTACACCTGCTGCTTCACCGTTTTGAACCGGACCCTTCCCTTGCGCCTTACTAGGTGGTAGGCTCAAATTGTAGCCGACTGGGTTGGTACCACCGTACTGGATGTAAGATGGCCGCATAGCAGCCTCGACTGTGTTCTCCTCTAGTCCAGTATAGCCAGCAATCCAGGGAAGTCTCCGGTATGGCACCTACCTTCTGGGAGGTGATATTGGCTGGTCGGAGCATGCGCTTTGGCCCCTCCGACTCAGCCACCCATACCGGATTACATAAAAAAAATAATAAGGGGATCGCACTTTTTCGTGGGGTCTATAGGAACGAACGAAAAGACATTTTCAATGTCAAAATCTCCTGAGCCGAGCGGCGGCGGCGCGGAGCGGGCGGCGCGGCGGCTCGGCCGGCGGTCCGGGCGCGGAGCAGCGGTCGGCGCGGTGGCTCGCGGCCGCGACGGAGCAGCGCGTCGCACAGTGGGTCAACCAACGTAGCAACTGAAAATTACTATAATTTTTTTTTCCATGACGGAATTATATTTCCTTCATTTGATCATGATTGATTACAGATGAATGAGTTATGAGAAGAAAATCTATTGAAATGGTGTTTTTGGCAAGACTTGGCAGCTGATTTTTTGCTTACAATATTAATTGCACAATAAGCCCATATTAAAATGTAGACGGCACCTCGCGGAGATTGCATTCAAATATCCCGCTATACATTCATAATTTTTTTTTTTTTCAATATTTGGTCAAGTTCAAATTTGCATGATTATTGTTACTTAAACAAGCTACAAAAAACAAAACCAAATATTTTCAAAATAAATATATAAGGTCTTTCAAAATTAGTTAATAGTACGCTAAGGGGGGGTTCTGTATCATATAGGGAGTAAAATCTATATAAAAAATTTTGGACCTAGGGCTTGTTTTATGTAAAAAAAAAATTATGTATTTAAATAAAAAAATTGGTGGTTGATTTTTATAGCCTAATCGATTCAGTTTCATAACAGTAACAAAAAAGTCTTCATTAACATTATGATGTAACACATGTAAGTAGGTAAAAAAATCTAATTCTTTTTATTCTATCTTTTTTGTTCCTGGAATGAAAATGAAACCATTAGGAAATGTTTTTTTTTACATTTTACATAAAAAATGAATCTCCCCCCCCCCCCCCCCCCCCCCACCCCCCCCCCCCACCCCCCCCCCCCCCCCCCCCCCCTTTAGCGTACTATTAACTAATTTTGAAAGACCTTATATACCACAGGTTGCAGAATCACAAAAGAATGCCTTTCAATAATAACTACACTTCAACTGAGATGCTTTCAATGTCGCGTCAAAATCGCAACTAAATTATGCGTAACGAAAAACAAGTTACAAATGTTGATGTTTCCCGGCATCTCACCTATTCATTCCTGGGCTTATCTTTTTCTTTTCATTCAATTAAGGCGCGCTAGTTATACAGGGTGGCCCAGTTATAGTGGTCCAAAATTTTTTTTAGATGGAGGACATCATGCTGACTCATTTAATTTTTTTTACCTATGTCATTGCTTTTCAGTACAACTGAGATATCATCTGCAAGCATGTCGTAAAAGTCGACTAAGGGATAAGAAAATTCGTCAGCCTCGGTAGCTCAGTGGCGCGGTTGGTTAGTCAACTGTTATTAAGCAACGCTGAGCGCGGTCAGTGATTGGATGGGTGACCGCTCGACCGTTGGAGGCTGACCGTGGTTCGGATTCCACGTTAAACTGTAGGTCCCTTCCCTTCTTACCTTACTAGGAGGTAGGGTTTATCCCGACCGGGTTGGTACCACCGCACTGAACGAAACGTCGGTCGAAACGGCTATGTAAATAGTTCGTGTTTTCCGTCCAGTTTAGTGTAGCCGACATGAAATGAAGGGAAGCACTGACATGGCACCTAGTTCACCCTGTGTTATGGGCTGACATCACGGACCTTGTAGGTGATGTAGCCAACCGCGTCAGGTTCCATAAAAAAAAAAAAAACATTTTTTGGAAGTGTTTGTCTGTCTGTTTTCCCCAATTGCATTGGTGCGACATCAGCAAATTCAAACACGATGAATTCCCAAAAGAATTATTTTATAATAATATATTTTTATTGTTGCATATTAGATGGCAATTTGAAAAGCTACAATAAATTCAACAAAATACCAGAACCCCTAAACATGATTTTTATTTATAGATTTATTTTTGTGTTTTCTTTGTTTTTGACGTGAATTTGATGAAACGTCTTTATCCGGCAGCCGGTTTTTTTACAAAAAAGTTGCGTCACGAAAATTATGTACTTTTTGCGACTTATATCTCGAAACTATAAGAGTTACAGGAAGGTGAGGCATATCCGACTTGCTAAGTTGACATACCCGAGAGTCTTACATCAAGCCCTTCTATAAATATGGCCCTTAGAAAAAAGGCTTAGAAAATCAATAAATGCTTATAACTCCTGAACTACTGGTCAGATCGACTTGCAAATTGTTTCTTTACATAGAAAAAAATTGCTCTTTTTGAAATAGTTGTATTTTTTCAAAATTGGTTCAGCCGTTTCAGAATAAAAAAGGAGAAGTGTTTGAGAGGGCATATTTCGGAAACTACTGATCCACGACTTCCACGACTACTCATCCGCTGGAGAAAATGATAGGCCTTGACGAGATTAAAATTTTTTTTTTTATATTTTTTTGCTCCTATTTTTTACATAACATTGCCTTGTTTTAAATTTTAACTTCGTAGGATAAGAGGAAGTGGTTCTAATTTGGCTTCCAAGAATTGACCCACAAATACTAACAAACCAACATACAGGGAAAGTTAAATAAAAGCTTGTAAAATAATTTTAACCTACATTTAATTGCTCTAATAAAATTATACTACTGATCCACGACTACTCATCCGCTGAAGGAAATGATAGGCCTCGATAGGATTTTTTTTTTTCGAAAACTACTGCTCCCAAACTAATCGTGTGGTGGGACAAGCAAGGATAGGTATCGATGAGATCTTCATAAAATTAAAGAATCTGCGGCCGTGTCTCCTACACAGCCCACTCGCTTTTTTTTATTGAAAGCGCGACGCAATCCTTTTTAACAAATTCCTGTTTTCAAACAATTTCCCTTTTAAAAGCTGATATTTGGCAGAGCCATCCCACAGGTGCAAGCCGTACTCCAAGGATGACCTGATCTGCGATTTGTGCAAAAGGACTTTACGTGCACAAGAAATTTATGTGATTCTTTCTTGGTTGGTTCTTGTTTGCTTCTTACAGATTTTGAATGTAATATTTACTTGCTTTTATGACAAAGTGGTTCAAAAACTTTAAAGGGAGGAATACGAAATTATGAAAAACTGGTCTCGTTTAAATAGTTAGTGAGAAATTATTATTTAGGTTGACCGCAAAATTAAGTTTGTTTGTAATATATTTATGTATCATAAAATTAATCTTGAGATGAACTTAATTTACATTGTGTGTGTGGCTTTGAAGTGGGAGGTGATGGCCGGGGGTGAGGAATGTTAATTATTTTTATAACCAGTTTGGTGGTTTAAAAAAATTATAAGGGTTAATTTATAAAAGATTCGTCACTACGCTCCGCACCTTCTATAAATTAACCGTAACTTAATAGGGACCATGTCGAGGCAGCCCGTGTCGTTTTTGCATACATGTATAATCAAAATCAATGTTTTGGTTAAAAAAAAGTTTCCATTTTGCATGAAAATTTAAAAATTAAATGTTGTATGGAAAATCTGTTCCTTTATTTTTTTAAAGTAAACTAAATAAACTACGCGTACAGCAAAACACTAAAATTCCTATTTTAACTTGGTCTAGGCAATAAGCTTACTAGCAATTTGCTAGCAAACCTCCCCACTGCAAAGCCACGCCCCCCGTCGTATTTGTGCGGAACCCTCGGTTGGCGGGTTCGACTGTACTTGGTCTGTGTTTTTTTTTTAATCTTAGTAACCTATTGACTTTATTTCTAGTAGACACTACTAAAGCTAAAATTTTGTTATTCCTGTCATTGTTGTCATTTTGAGAAAGAAAGACAGAGTGAACGAATTATTTAAACATCTTAATTTTAAGCACACAAATTTTAGGTGATGTTAGTTGCAAGTGATATGACACGTCTGAACTCGACAAAAATTGACAAATGCGCTTTAAATTTTTATAAAATAATTCACTCATCGTCCATAGGTTTTATTTCACAAATAAACGAAAAAAATTGCAATAAAGGTTTTTAATAAAGAAATTAATAAAAACATTAAGAAATTAATTTCCGGTGGTGGAAACTCCGTTTATTTTTATATTAATTTTAGGTTTTAATGTTTTAAATGTAAAATTTATATAAAACGAAACGTGTGAATAAATGGATAATAAAAATTTATAATAACAAGTAAAAAGCCACCTCCATAGTTTTGAGCCGTTGCGGCAATTTATCGATCGACTCGCGACATTCGCTTGTTTTGGAAAAACAAATGTTGGTAATAGTTGAAGTATCACCTGCTGCGCTACTAGCAGCGGCGCCACGTGGCCGCGCGCGCGAAGCGCCCCACTGTGGGCGGAGTCTCTTCCCTTCCCCTCGCATTCTCTACCCCTGCTTCACCCCCTCGAATACCTACTGCGGCCGATATGACAAAGCCTTAAGAGGGAACACACAAGAGTTTGTATTACGGCGTCGCTGCGCTCCTTTACAGAGCGACCCTATGGCCACACGGCTACGCGGACGAATGAAGCCCGCTGCGCGGTGTAGTGCGGGCAGGGGAGCGCACGCTCGGCGTAGTTCGAAAGCGTGCAAGCGTAGAAAGAGGATATCTCTTATTTTGCAAAATCAAGTTGTAATGAATTTTATAGCTGACCAAAATATATTCTGCCCTGTTAATAATTTTTAAATTATTTAATAAAACACAAAATTTAACCACGAAAAAAAGTTGTAATCGAGGTTGTACCTCGTATATTGATTGAAGTATAGTATTGAAGTATATTGATTTCTTACGGGGTGCGGTGCACTAGACGCCGAGCGAAGCTCGATCACCCAGGTACTTGCCATTATGAGAGATTCGTATTGCCATTATATAGGATCCTGACTCGGTTGGCTACATCACCTACAATATCCATGATGCAGAGCAGTCGCGCGGACCGCGGGCTTGGTCCGCACCGGTCACGCGGACATACGTACCCGGCAAAATTTAGCGGTCCCACGTGTCCGGCGCGTGTAGAACCGCACCGTGCGGTCCGGCGGACCTAGGCGGCAGGGTCCGCATTGGGACCGCAGAGCTGTGGTCGACACAATACAAAAGTTCGTTATATGGTTCTGTATTTTATAGAGTAGATTAATTAAAGCGATTAATAAAACCGAATTAATTACTTACTTATTACAATTGTGTTACCTACTTAAAAAAAAGTTTTGTCTTGAAGTTGAAATTTTGTTTTTATATCATGGGCAAATATGTATATATCATGGGAAAGTGGTCAAGTTCGAGTCGAGCTCGCGTAAAGAGGGTTCCGTGCCATCCCGTTTTCTGTGTGAACTAGAAGGCTTAGGATTTTTTGACAAAACTTCGTCATGAACTTTTGTTTTGGTCATAACTCGAGAACCACTGGCGCTAGACCCATCGTGTTGGTACTCAAACTTTAGGTCTCGGTGAGGTCTATCCATACGTCAAATGAACTTTTGTTTTGGTCATAACTCGAGACCTGAAGTTTGAGTACCAACACGATGGTTCTAGCACCAGTGGTTCTCGAGTTATGACCAAAACAAAAGTTCATGTGACGGGTCGATAGTTCTCACCGAGACCTAAAGTTTGAGTACCAAAACGATGGGTCTAGCACGAGTGGTTCTCGAGTTATGACCAAAACAAAAGTTCACGTGACAGATGGATAGATCTCACCGAGACCTAAAGTTTGAGTACCAACACGATGGGTCTAGCACGAGTGGTTCTCGAGTTATGACCAAAACAAAAGTTCACGTGACAGATGGATAGATCTCACCGAGACCTGAAGTTTGAGTACCAACACGATGGGTCTAGCACCAGTGGTTCTCGAGTTATGACTAAAACAAAAGTTCATAACGAAGTTTCGTCAAAAAACCTAAGCCTTCTAGGTCTCACAGAAAACGGGATGGTACAGAACCCTCTTTACACAAGTTCGACTCGAACTTAACCACTTAAAAAAAAAATCTCCGGGATATACGCTACCACCTACCAATATACAAAGTTCGTAAAAAAAATCCTAAGCCTTCTAGTTCTCACAGAAAACGGGATGGTACGGGACCCTCTACGCGAGCTCGACTCGAACTTGACCACTGTTCAGGCGTGAAAGAGGAACAAACAAACAAACAAACAAATATACTTTCGTATTTATGATATTAGTGAGTAACGTAATTTTCTTATGAGTGTTGCATGCATGCATTGCATAGTGTCGTTCAGTTTTTGTTGCGAGCTAGTGCGGACACTGCGGTCCCGTACCCGCGGTGCCCGCGGCGTACCCAGCATGCCGGATACGCCGGGTAACGCCCTTTTCACACGAGCCGGCCACCGGCTAGCCGGCGCCGGGTAACCGGCGGTGAAGTGCACCGGCGTAATTTATCAATCATTTGACACCGGGTACCCGGCGCCGACTATCCGGCAACCGGGACGTGTAAAAAGGCACTAAGGGACCGGCCGTGCGGTCACAGTGCGCGCGGTCTTATTAGGACCGCACTTTTAAATGTCGGGTATGGAATTTTGCGGGGTCCACTCGACACCTCTGCCGTGATGTCAGCCCATAACACCGGGTGAGCTAGGTGCCATGTCAGTGCTTCCCTTAATTTCATATCGGCTAATCTGAACTGGTCGGAAAACACGAACTATTTACATAGTCGTTTCAACCGACGTTTCGTTCAGAGCGGTGGTACCAACCCGGCCGAGATAAACCCTACCACCTAGTAAGGTATGAATAGAAGGGACCTACAGTTTAACGTGGAATCCGAACCACGGTCAGCCTCCAACGGTCAAGCGGTCACCCATCCAAGTACTGACCGCGGCCAGGGTTGCTTAACAACAGTCGACCAAACATACCACTGAGCTACCGAGGCTGACAATAAGGCTATTTGTATGCGTACACTGATGGACATAAGCCTCTCCAATTTTTCTCCAATCCTCCCGGCCATCAGTGGTACGGAATCACCGCTTTCCCGGTTTTTATAAGGTAGGTTTATGCTTGATTTACGTTAAGCTCGTCCCATTCGTTTCAAAATGGCGCCCGTTTAAATTAGAAAAAAAAATATTCATAAGATATATAGAAGAATAAATAAGATAGATATAAGAGAAATATTCCTATAAGAACATTTGTCAGCCTCCCTCGATAGCTGGATAGTGGTGCAGACAGTCGACTGTCGCTATTGATGGTTAAGCAACGCTGGGCCGGTACCCAAAACGGTACGGTACAAAATTGTAGGTCCCTTCCCTTCTTACCTTACTAGGTGGTAGGGTTCAACCCGCCCGGGTTGATACCACCGCACTGAATGAAGTGTTCGTCGAAACGGCTATGTAAATAGTTTGTGTTTTCCGTCCAGTTCAGTTTAGCCAGCACAACACCGAAGGGAAGCATTGACATGGCACCTAGTTTACCCGGTGTTCTGGACTGACATCACGCATGTTGTAGGCATCACACGGTTGGTCAGTTTCCATAAAAAAATTAAATTTACATGCGTCGTTGAATAAAGTAACCGAGCTCTACAGTCCTTCCATAGATTATTGAATTTTACTTGGCTTTAAGAAAAAAAAAAACACACACAAAAGAACATATTTGTCTCCTATTTTGGAACTTTATACTACTTAAATCAAATACGAAATCACATGGATTATTTATTATGTAAATATTCGAGAAAAAATATGATTTAGACTTAGCACGTTCTATAGGAAATCCGCCACAGTTGGCGCTCCCGGTTAAAATATCGCAAAAATGCCAATTACCTGTGGAATCCTAGACCATTCACGATTCTAGTCTCCTTCTTTGAGTCAGATTTGCAAATTAAAACGAAAAAGTTCACAATTTTGGCTGAATTTTAGCAATAAAACTTAGAAATTGCTCCCTCTGCATCGCGCGACGAAGCACGGCCGATCACTGCCGATCGAAGCCGAACGCGGTTCGTGGCGCTCACCAACGAAGCTCCAGCTCACCAACGCGCACCTTCTCTCTATAAAGGAGGGCAGCGACGTAATATAAACTCTTTGGGAACACACAATAGGACGATGAGATACATGAAGCGACGTCGCGCGACACCGCGCGGCCTCTCGAGCTTCTTCTTGCATCTTCATG
Organism: Nematopogon swammerdamellus; assembly: GCA_946902875.1. Taxonomy (NCBI): domain Eukaryota; kingdom Metazoa; phylum Arthropoda; class Insecta; order Lepidoptera; family Adelidae; genus Nematopogon; species Nematopogon swammerdamellus. The sequence goes on from OX336351.1 coordinate 2,680,230, forward strand.
TCGCGTCGTGTCGCTTCGCGTCTCGGTCTGGATTGACCCTTAAATTGCATGGTAGACCTCCAGATTAGCTGTCACTAATTTACACAGACACGTGATAAATACCTATCTATAAATGTTTTTGGTGGGATAATTCTTGTTGCAACACTATCATTTTATAAAAAGAAACAAAAACTAATAGTGTTTCCGATATGTAAAGGCAGGCTTATCCCTTACAGTGATTTCTTCTTTAGGGTGTAAAAAATATAAAATGTATATAAGAAATATACCTACACGTAAGTAGTTCACAATAATTGCCTTGAATGTAAAAAGAAGAAACAAAATATTTAAATTTTTATAAACATCTAGGTATTTACTTATTTACGTAAATAAAATCAAACAGAATGAAAAAATATTTTAATTTTTATAAACATCTAGGTATTTACTTCACATCACAAATGACATAGGAATGTCTTTATCCATTCCGATTAGGGTTTGTAGTAAAGATCTTTGGTTTGTAGTAAAATTTGGTTTACAAGTTCATAGTTTTAATTGTGTATGTACTTTGTGTTTTGCATACTTACATACATACCACACACTGTATCCCCACAATCGGGATAAGATGAGTAGTCGGTATTGTGCTGAAAGTACTCTTGTACATTAAAGTACAAACATACTACCAAATTTCGCAAAGTATTAGGACTAGATCAAGAAGCAAGAGAGGCACGAAGACCCACCTGCTACATGACTCGGTGGAAGGACCGCGCCAAGGTGAGAGGTGGCTACCTTGTCGCCTTTATGCACGGCATCTTGTCCATATCTCATAGTCGCCTTTTACGACATGCACGGGGAGAGATGCACTTTGTTTTTTAATTAGGTATATTTGTTGTTTATTCTTATTTAATTAGTTTTATTTATGTGTCCACATAAGAAACTACGTGCCAACAAATATTTACTTGATAATATGCACATACCATATTTCATCAATTATATAATACTAGAAATAAAAATAAGTAACACAGGTATATAATATATTGTTTTATTTTATTATCTGGCAAAAATTTTGGTTAAAGAATAAATAATAAAGTATTATTTTCAATTATTACAGCAAAACCATTTTATTTACATTGGAAATTACAAATAAATTTTTAATACCTTTAAAAGCATTTCCGTGATCCACATCCGTCTCCTCATCAGAGTCAGTTCCACCTTCTGGATCAACCGGTTGCAAATCGGTATCTTCTTCGGAAATTTCTGGTTCCTCTACAGTTGAACTTTCCTCGGAGCTAACCTGTTGCGCTGTCGAGATACTTTCCTGGGAGCTAACCGGTTGCTCTGTGGTGGTGCTTTCCTGGGAGCTGTCTGGTTTCTCTTTCGTGGTACCTTCTGTGGAGTTGTCAGGTTTCTGTGTCACGGTTACTTCCTCAGAATTGTCAGGCTGAATAGTTGTGATTATCTCCGTGTCGACTACATCGGGATATATTTTGCAGTTTTCCAGTTGGGTACGATTACTCACATAACGGTAGGAGTCAATTAGAAGACTTGAACCTCCAGGCGGGCTGTTGCGGAAAGACACCTGTAATTCTATCTGTAACAAAAGTTGATGCATTTAATTTACGTATTAACCTCTCTTCTGTGTTTTATGTTTGCACGAACAACTTGTAGACTAACTAATGCGATTCGGAAACGGTTCCTGGTCGGACATTGTATGGATGATAGTTCGACGGCAGTGGTACGGATTCAACTTAAAAATTATCGAGCCCTTCCCGTGCCTCACTAGGTGCAAGGGGTTCCACCCAGTTCAGCGTAACCGGCACGTCCAGAAGGGAAGTACAAAGATGGCGTGGTGTGATGGGCTGACATCACGGATGCCTTAGTTGATTAAGGCAAATATTTTTTAACAATAAATTTAATTATTTTTGTCTTATTTCAGGTTCCTTAAGAAACACAACACAAAATTTAAATACTCACGTGGACGACTGCACTAGGTTGTGTGCTGGCGTACGTTGCTTGCATTACGTTCCACCCGTTTGGGTGTGTCGATGTATGAACCCCCCAAGTGCGCATGCTTTCGCCAGTCACGTGGTTAACTATGATCATATATAGCGAATAGTCCGGTGAATTTGCGTAAAAATTTACTTGGAACATAGAGCCGGGGGTCACCACAAACTGTTGGCTGTTTTTCACGCAACTCCTACTGATTACCGCACTGAATGAGTTAGCAAATATGAACGAGGTGCTGTTCGGGTGAGGTGGATCCAGAGCGGAACTCCTGTACGTTCCTGGGTACCAAGGATGGGAGCTGGATGTGCAGTGTGAGAACTGACCCTCGAAGCTCCCCTCCATTTCGTTGGTCATACAGATATTTTGACTGTGCGCGGTTAAATAAGTCAAGAGCAAAGTGTAAATCAGCAGAGCACACTTCGTGTCGGCCATCTTGCGAGGCGTCTGGATGCGGAGTGCCGAAATTATTGCACATAAGAGTATGATTAAGAAACGTAGGGTTTTGTAAACTTGTATGTGTTGGCCTTGAATTTTTGTAAGTTCGTGTTTGTGTGTACATATTTTCTGTTTTAGGATTTTGACAGAAAATATCTATATTTGTACTGAATATTTTATCATGGTACGTGGATATCCGTTGCCTCTGCCTAACCCACTGGGAAACAGTCTTAACTTTTTAGGAAATAGATATATATATTTTCATACAAAATCGCTCCGCCCTAATATTTAGTCAATATATCTGGTAAAATATTTACATCATATGTAACTATTCATATTTATATTTGTTTTATAGAAATCGAGACATGGTGCATCGAGCCACCCATAAAGTGTCTAACGACACCCATGGACATTCAATCGTACGCGTACTGCAAGTACTCTTGTTCATTACAGCACAACACCGACTACCAAGTTTAGCAAAGTATTATGACAAGATATATCAAGAAGCAAGAGAGGCACGAAGACCCACCTGGTACATTATTCGGTGGAAGGACCGTGCCAATGTGAGAGGTGGCTACCTTATCACCCTTATTCGCGGCATCTTCTCCATATCCCTTAGTCAACTTTTACGACATGCACGGGGAGAGATGCACTTTGATTTTTAATTAGCTATATTTGTAGTTTATTCTTATTTAATTAGTGTTATTTATGTGTCCACATAAGTAACTACGTGCCAACAAATATTTACTTGACAATATGTAGGTACATACTATATTAATACATCAATTATATAATACTAGAAATAAAAATAAGTACCACAGTTTTATAATAATTTTATTTTAAATCGTTAAAGCAAAACAATTTTATTTACATTAGAAATTACAAATACATTTTTAATACCTTTAAAAGCGTTTCCATGATCCACATCTGTCTCCTCATCAGAGTCAGTTTCACCTTCTGGATCAACCGGTTGCAAATCGGTATCTTCTTCGGAAATTTCTGGTTCCTCTACAGTTGTACTCTCCTCGCAGCTAACCTGTTGCTCTGTCGAGGTACTTTCCTGGGAGCTAACCGGTTGCTCTGTTGTGGTGCTTTCCTGGGAGCTATCTGGTTTCTCTGTCGTGGTACTTTCTGTGGAGTTGTCAGGTTTCTGTGTCACGGTTACTTCTTTAGAATTGTCAGGCTGAATAGTTGTGATTATCTCCGTGTCGACTACATCGGGATATATTTTGCAGTTTTCCAGTTGGTTAGGATTACTCACATAACGGTAAGAGTCAATTAGAAGACTTGAACCTGCAGGCGGGCTGTTGCGGAAATAAACCCGGAATTCTATCTGTAACAAAAGTTGATGCATTTAATTTAGTTAATGACCTCTTTTCTATGTTTTATGTTTGCACGAACAATTTGTAGAGTAATTAATGCGATTCGGAAACGGTACCTGGTCGGATATTGCATGGTTGACAGCTTGACGACAGTAGTTCGGATTCAACTTAAAAAATTTCGAGCCCTTCTCGTGCCTCACTAGGTGCTAGGGGTTTCACCCGTTCAGATCGGTACCACTTCACTGAATGAAGGTCGGTCGAAAAGGCTGTGAAAGTTGTTTGTGTTCCAACCATTTCAGCGTAGCCGGCATGTCCAGAAGGGAAGTACCAACATGGCGGGATGTGATGGGCTGACATCATGGATGTAATTTTTTTACCAATAAAATTTAATAATTTTTTTCCTAAGAAACACACAACAAAATTTAAATACTCACGTGGACGACTGCACTAGGTCGTGTGCTGGCGTACGTTACTTGCATTACGTTCCACCCGTTTGGGTGTGTCGATGTACGAGCCCCCCAGGTGCGCATGCTTTCGCCAGTCACGTGGTTGACTATGATCATATATAGCGAATAGTCCGGTGAATTTGCGTAAAAGTTTACTTGGAACATAGAGCCGGGGGTCACCAAAAACTGTTGGCTGTTTTTCACTCAACTACTACTGATTACCGCACTGACAGAGTTAGCAAATATGAAGGAGGTGCTGTTCGGGTGAGGTGGATCCAGAGCGGAACTCCTGTACGTTCCTGGGTACCAAGGATGGGAGCTGGATGTGCAGTCTGAGAACTGCCCCTCGAAGCTCCCCTCCAATTCGTTGGTCATGCAGACATTTTGACAGTGCGCGGTAAAATAAGTCAAGAGCAAAGTATAAATCAGCAGAGCGCACATCGTGCCGGCCATCTTGCAAGGCGTCCGGACGCGGAGTGCCGAAATTAGAGCACATAGGAGTATGATTAACAAACGTAGGGTTTTGTAAACTTGTAAGTGTTGGCCTTAAATTTTTTTTAATATTCATGGTTGTGTGCACATATTTTTTGTTTCAGGATTTTGACTGAAAATATCTATATTTTACGGAATATTTTATCATTGGTACGTGAATATCGGTTATCTCTGCCTACCCCACCGGGAAACAGTCATGAAGTTATAGGAGATACATATATATTTTCATACACTACATTGCTCCACCCTAATATTTACTTTTGTTTATATCTGATATATATGTAACATAATTAAATGACATACTATATTTATTTTTGTTTTTATAGAAATTTTATAGAAATGGCGCGTCGAGCCACCCACAAGGTGTCTAACGAAGCCCATGGACATTCAATCGTACGCGGGGGTAGCGAATTCTATACCGGCCTGAAAGGTGCATATTCACGCCTCTCTTGAAAGATCCGAGAATATACTTGGGGGGAAATATATGGGCAGGGAGAACGTTCCAGAGTTTATCAGTTCTGTGGAGGAAAGACCTGCAGCACCTATTGGTATTGGTACGCACCTGCGGTAAGTCCAGCGTGTAGTGATGCAATCCTTGGCCAGTGCGCGTTCTGCGGAAGTTGAAAGGGATCGGCGGAATCGCGTCAAACAGCTCCTCTGAGTACTACCCATGGAATAATCGATTGAACACACGTAGAGAGCCAACATGCCTACGAAGTTGCAGTGATTCTAGACGGGTTCACCCACTAGTCGCACAGCTCGATGCTGGAACAAGTCCAGTGGAGCAAGCTGGTATTTAGCTGAGCCATCCCACAAGTGCGAGCAGTACTCTAACCTAATCTACGATTTATACAAAAGCAGCATATGGCCCAGCGTTCAAGTACCGTCGTAACTTATTGAGTACGCTCAGCTTTTTAGGATCCAGCTTTATCTTATCTTTATTTTTATTTTATTTTATTTCATCTTAATTTTATCTTTATTTTTTGTGTTTCTGTACATCTGTCATATGTATATTACTTTCCGCCACTAATCGAGCAGTTATCATACCCAAATGCATTCTGTTAGAAAATGCTTAAAGGCATTAAGTGTTACCTTTTGCCCGTATTTTAGTTGAGTGCAATAACTTTAAACAATACAGTACAATAGGAGGAGCGAGCCATGCTGGGAATATCGCTGCGTGATATGGTGCGTAACAAGGCAATCCGCCGACGCGCCAAGTCGATATTGGACACCGGGTGCATAAACTCAAGTGGCATTGGGCTGGACTCGTCAGCCGAAGAGACGACGACCGTTGGAGTAACCGTGTCTTACCGTGAACAGAAAAATGGAGAGTGGGAAGACTACCCGCCAGGTGGAACGACGACGTCGGCGGAAAGCAGTGGTTCCATACCGCTGGAAGCCGGGAGGACTGGAGGAAAAATGCCCAGCAGTGGACGCTTACACGCTCACTGATTGACTGCCAACCCTATTTGCATAGTTCCATAAAAAAAAAGCGCTGCGGCTGATAGAATTAAGCAGGACACAGCGTTATTTCGACGATCATAATTTTAAAATCCTCTGGTTATCGGTAATAAAATAAATACTAATTTATTGCCACTTACGTCATGACAGATCGTCTTGTTGGTGAACCAAAATATATATATTTTTATGTAATCCGTTATGGGTGACGAAGTCAGAGGGGCAAAGAGGGGCAAAAGTACCTTTTTTCTTGCTATACTGTATATGTATAAGGTCTTTCAATAGTAGGTAACTTTAAACTAAGGGGTGTATGTATGTATGTGTATCAGATACTGATCACGTTCCCATACCCATTTTTTTTACGATATAAAAAACTTACACATGTTTTTAAGTTTACTCTGTTGTTATTTATATTCATTTTTAAGTTTCCGGATTAACAGTAGGTAGGTTTACCGACTTACATAAGTCGACGTTTCGCCCGCTACGTCAGGGCTTCTTCAGGGAAAGCGGGAGTTCCTGGAGCCGACGTCTGATGTCCGTTGTACTAGACAGAAGTTTGACGTCTGGTACAACGGACACCAGACATCGGCTCCAGGAACTCCCGCAGTCCCCGAAGAACCCCGTGACGTAGCGGGCGAAACGTTGACTTATGGATCTCGTGGCGTTCTGACCCATTCTCAGGACCCACTGTCAAAAAGAAAAAAAAATTGTGGCCTTTCGACCCATTTACATTTAATTTTGAGAGGCGTTCTGACCCACTTACCAGAATACACAGATACAGTAAGTGAACTTCCTTTGTGGCAATTTGCAAATCTCCTATCATTTCTGCTGCCCTGGTACTTTATTTCCCATTCCCAGCTTACCAAGAAGTCTTCGGGTTTCCACTTTAATTACGGTGACTGTATTCTGACCATTTGAATACTTTATTGCACAAAAAATAACAAAAGGTGGACTTAAAGCCTAAATGCATATCTGCCAGTCATGCCTGAGATTGTGAGTAGTGTAGGTGGGTAGTGCGGGAAATTAAATGAGAGAATTTTTTCTTTCAAATAGTATAAAAATCCTTTCCTTACCTATAATAAAATCCAACGTCTGCTTTCTGTCTGAGTGTCTGAGTGTATGTCTGTCTGTCCGCTTATAACTCGAGAACCACTGAACCGATTTTAATAAAACAAAATTCTACGGATAGCTTGATTCTTCCCATCAACTATAGGCTACTTATTATCACGCTAAATGGCTTATGAGGTTAGCAGTGAAGTGAAATATGAGAGCGGGCGGAGCGGCGGGCACAGCTTGTAAACAATAAAACATAAATAATAATAATGACATACAACTAAATACATTTAATAATTACTTATGTTATATTTATGTTTTTCTGAAAATTAAGAATTTGAATTTTTTGTTGTTTTTTGTTGTTGTGTTGTTTAATCTGATATACACTCCGGAAAAAAAACATAGCACCAAAGATTCGTATATACAATCTTTTGGTAGTGCAGTTGGGAATGAAAAAGTAAGGCTCTTTAAAATTCCATTGTGCACTACTACTCAGTAGTGCAAACGGGAGGAAATAATTCCAAACGACACTACCGGTTTCGCAGCTTGTAGTACAGTAGTGCAGATGGGAAAAAAAATTCCAAACAGCACTACCGGTAGTGCAGCTTGGTAGTGCAGAGTGGAAGGAACGGTTTATTTGAACGATATATCCAAATAGAAGTATTCTATACTGGTTTTGTATGTTTACTGTGCTGAAAATTCAGCACAGTAAACATACAACACCAGTATATAATACTTCTATTTAGATACATAGTTCATAATAAACTAAATATTTTTTTAATAAAGTTTAAGTTTTATTATCTCATAGCATAGGTAACTGGTAACTGGCCATTTTCTATTCGATATTAAGAAAAATAACTTCATGTCACATTTTGTTCTGAACAATTTGGTCTCATTTTATTTTATATATTATTTATTTTTAACCGACTTCCAAAAAAGGAGGAGGTTCTCAATTCGTCTGTATGTTTTTTTTTATTTATTTTATTTTTTTTTGTATCTTTTTTACGCGATTTCTCCGTCAATTGAGGGCCGATTTAGAAAATTCTTTTTTTGTTAGTTAGGTCATACTTCCGAGGTGGTTCCATTTCAATTTTATCGAAATTGGTTCAGTGGTTTTCGAAAAATCAGCATATTACTATGATGTTCCCCATAGTAACCTTCAGCAAAACTTGTGATGTGGTCGTTTTCGGCAATTTTCAGTTTGATAAATTAGTATGGTGTGTGGTTACCTGGACTTCTTGGTAAGCTGGGAATGGGAAATAAAGTACCAGGGCAGCAGAAATGATAGGAGGTTTGCAAATTGCCACAAAGGAAGTTCACTTACTGTAGGTATCTGTGTATTCTGGTAAGTGGGTCAGAACGCCTCTCAAAATTAAATGTAAATGGGTCGAAAGGCCACAATTTTTTTTTTCTTTTTGAGAGTGGGTCCTGAGAATGGGTCAGAACGTCACGAGATCGACTTATGTAAGTCTTCAAACCTACTGTTAGTCCGGAAACTTAAAAATGAATATATAAAACCAATTTGTTTTATGTAAACCAGCATGGGTGGCTGTGCCGAGAGACCAATGGTCTCTCGGCACAGAGACCACTCGCCGGAAGACAGTTCCACACTCTAGCGGTGCGACAAAGAAACGATTTAGAGAACCGATGGGTTCTCAAAAGCCCAATGTCAACAACAAAAGGGTGCTGAGTCTCTCTGCGACGAGTCATGCGGAGATAGGACGGGTGGCAAGGAATAAGGGATGCTAGTTCCACAGAGCAGCGTCCGTGATAGTATCTGTAAAACAGACTAAGCGAACCCACAAATCGTCTGTGACTCAGAGACTCCAGACCATCTGTGAGTTTCGGGTCACCAACGAGACGGATGGCTCGGCGCTGTATCAAGTCCAAGGACGCAAGCAGATAATGCGGACTACCCTCCCAGATGTGACTACAGTACTCCATCACCGGCCTAATCTGTGTTTTGTACAACAGGAATAGTTGTGCCGGTGAGAAGCGCCGCCGATTGCTGAAAAGTGTTCTCAATTTTCTGGGTGCAGTTTTGGCCGATTCGATTAGTTGCCGGAAACCCACGTCTTTGGATATAGTGGTGCCCGTCCAGTGGTGCTGGTCCAGGTGCTCCGAGACAGATACGACGCTACCTTGGAAACTAGCTTGGAAAGGAAAAGCATCGACCTCCGCGCCGCCATCGTCACCGTACCGCCGCGCTGAGCGCTGCCACCGACGGGCCATAGAAAAGGTAGAAAGACGCGCACTTGACGTATTAATTAATGTATAAAGTGACCGATATCGGCCGCTCCGTAGGTGAAGGGTTTATAGAATGAGTAGGTTTTTTATATCGTAAAAATAATCTCAAAAAAAGATCAGTATCTGATACACATACACCCCTTAGCGTAAAGTTACCTACTAACCAAATGAAGGACCTTATATCTAATTTGAACCACCTAGCAAGAGGCAAGGAAGGGATTTTTTTATGGAAACTCACACGGTTGGCTACATCAGTCACAACATCGGCGATACCTTGATGAACTAGGTACTATGTCGTTTTACGCCGATTTCGAACGATGAAGCAGTTGGTGTAGATAAGCACGTAATATTTTGGCTTCGTTTGGTTTGTTTTACAGGTATTATCATAGGTTCTGCTCTGAGGAACTAGCGCCCCATATTCCCTGCCACACATATATCCTCGTATCACTCATCGCAGAGAAACTCTGCACCCTTTTGTATTGTATTGTATTGTTTATTGATCATTCGTATGACAGTTAGACTGCATTCGAACTTGTCACAATTTGTAATTTTTTTTACGGGAACTAACACGGTTGGCTACATCACCTACAATACCGGGTGAACTTAGTTAGTTAGGGTGCCATGTTAGTACTTCCCTTCATTTCATGTCGACTACACTGAACTGGACGGAAAACACGAACTATTTACATAGCCGTTTCGACCGACGTTTCATTCAGTGCGGTGGTACCAACCCGGGCTGGATAAACCTTACCACCGAATAAGGTAAGAAGGGAAGGGACCTACAGTTTTACGTGGAATCCGAACGGGATGGAATACGTACCTAGTTACTTATGTGTCGACATAAGTAAGAACGTGCCAACAAATATTTACTTCTCTCTGACAATCTGACAATCTAAGATAGTGCAGGCGATGTCAATGTATGTGTAAACGCATCGCCTTGCAGGGAACTGGCCATTAGTGACTGTGCATTATAGGATAATTACAACTATATTTTCAAACGGTAGTTTAGTAACACAAAATGAAAACGAAAACAACCGTCTATATGACAACCGTGTAGGTTAGTTTAGACGGAAGAGACTATACTAGAATACTATTTTAAAAATTGTGATTAAATTGTTTATGTATATGTTATATTATATTTTATATCATGTGTTATTAAAGAAAATTTTGATTTTGATTTCACTTGATAATAATGTGTACATACCATATTCCATCAATTATATTTCCAATAGGGACGGGTCGATGTTCAAAAGGAATAAAACAAGCTGTGTGTGAGTTATTAACGAATTTATTTTTTTGTTTGAAAGGCTCATATATGCCATTTATGTGTGGAATATGACATCATTGAAATGTCCGCCGCGGCTTCTCGCGGTGGCACGGAAAAATAAAAAAAAATACGGACCAATGACGCCACCGGCCCAAAATTCACACTAAACAGTAACTTTTTGTGGATGCATTGCCACTTAGTGCACCTCGTGTAAGTTGGCCTCGTCCCATATTTGCTTGTTAACATAGCCATTCGTCCAAAAATGTGCCTCGTCGCTAAAAATGATTTTTCGGCAAAAATTGGGGTCCTCTTCCAAACGCTCCGAACTTCGAGCTCCGAAGCCCAGGCAGCGAACAAACGGCGTTGTATATGTCATTAGGTTTGAGCAGCTCAATCGTGTAACTTGACATGATGATTTGGCATCAGTTACTGACTAATGAACAACTGCTAATGGTCTGCTGCTCTCGGGGCCCAACATTTTAAGAAGAGCATACGAGTCGTATAGTTCCAGAACCCGCCAAATCCATTTCTCTAAAAAAAGTTGTTATAAACTGTTTCTAATAAAGTATTAAATTTGTCACTTATCTGTAAAGATATTATGTTCCTAAGATAGTCCAATCCAGAGTGAATCGCAAAGAAAAATTAACATTCTTTCCAGCTCCCTTGCAGTTTGTATGGGCGGCTAATTTATCGAGCTCTAGTTTTTTCGTCTTACTGTAAAATCGTCCGAAACGGAGTTGGCGGGTACTATACGACTCATATATTCTACCCTGTGTTGCTCCTTTGAGTTTTTAGCCTTCGCCGTGGAAACCCTTGGCGTGTGGTCGCCGACTCAAAATGCTTTTCTGATCAGCTCGGAAAGTTGTTAATAGAAAAGTCGGGCGACCGCCGCGCCAAATCTTTTTTTCTCCAGCGAATAGGGCTGGAGATTCAAAGGGGCAACGCGGCTAGTGTTTTGGGTGCGGTGGGGGAGTCGGCGGAGATGGATTATTTTTTTTTATTTAATAGGTGTTAATTTTAGTTTTTTTTTTCATTGTTATTGTTATTTAATAAGCTAATATCATATGTTGTTAGTAAATAAGCTAATATCGAATGATATAAATGCTCATAATGATAAGCTCCACTGTGCTGGGGTTTTCTGTGACCTCAGCAAAGCATTTGACTGCGTAGACCATGAAATTTTGCTATACAAGTTAGAATTGTATGGTCTACGGGGAATACAACAACAGTTTTTTAAATCATATCTGGAAAAAAGAAAGCAGTATATAGAACTACAGGTAGTAAACGAAAATAAAAGAGCAATAGTTAAAGTTCATTCAGACAGTGCCTATATTAAATGTGGAGTCCACCAAGGATCTGTGCTGGGCCCACTGCTTTTTTTATTTTTGTAAATGATCTGATTGATAATATAAGCACAGGAAAAGTATTTCTTTTTGCTGACGATACAAGCTCTATAATAGAGTCTAAAAATAAACAAGAATTAGCAAAGCAAATTAAAAATAATGTAAACGAGCTGGAACAATGGTTTAGTAGCAACAAATTAGCACTTAACAAAACAAAGACATGTTTTATGATATTCTCGAAGAGCTTAAATTATGACAAACAAAGTATAACGGATGAAATTAAAGACTTACAATCGGTAAACAGTATACAATTTTTAGGAATAAATATTGACGAAACACTAAGCTGGCAATTTCACATAGAGCAATTGCTAAATAAAATAGCAAGCGGCTGTTATGTACTAAAAACATTAAAACCTACACTTACACAACATTAAATCTAAACTTAGGTATGGCATCGAAGTATGGGGAAGTAGTGTAGACATACAAAAAGTGTTAAAAATACAGAAAAAAGCTATTAGGATAATAACAGGTGCAAAATTGGACGTAGATACACCAAAATGTACCAATCCACAATCAACTAGTTTTGAGATAATTGAGTTTAAAGTTTGATTGTGTACTATTCATCCTTAGTAGCTCTTTTCAGTAACTATTTTATACAATAATTTAGAATAAATTTTAATCTATATTTTGACCCTGAAAAATGGGCTAAAACAAAATCAATTCAAGTAGTTTTTCATGAAAAACTTCAGTTGGTACGTTTTTGCATAATTGGGGGTTTCTAATAAAATAATTACACCAAAATATACCAGCAAAGCTTTAGTATTATAGAAAGAAAAGATAGAAAAAAATACTTTAAACTAGTAATACAATCAGTAGCTTATTATTACACATTACACAATCATGATAAACAAAAATCTGTCAAGTGCGAGTTTTACTCGCGCACGGAGGTTTCCGTATCTATCCGCTATCAATAATATCCGCCTATCTTTTGTCTTTCAACAATGCAATGTATAAAAGCCTGTGGCGCCATCTATTATTCAGTAGCGTGTCTAATCGAATTTGCTATGTTATAAAGTTCTCTTCAAAGTTCTTTCTCATGAAAATAATATACGGACACTCCTTTTGACATTTGAAATGTCTTTTCGATCGCTTTAGTATAGTCCCCCATTTCCAGCGAGAGTGCGAATTGGCCCTGGTGTCGTGAGTTTTGGGGTTACGGAAATATTTAGGGTGTCAAATGACGCGTATCGACGAGAGTAGCTCTCGTCGATACGCGTCATTTGACGATTGAGAAAAAAAAACCGTTTAAAAAGATTAAACAAGTTTGAGAGTTTTTGAGAAAATCGCAAAAAAACGCTTAAAATAGCCGTTTTTAGGGGGCTTAAAAAGGGCACTTTTAAACATATTTCTAAATATATATTTCAAACTTTTATATTTTTATATTGTAGACTGAATCAATATCTGATTATGTTTTTTTTTTTATTGTTTGAAAAAAACTGAAAAATTTGGGAGTTATGATTTTTTTTTATTTTCCGTTATGCGAGTTACGAGTCGTCATTATCTTGCAGTGTGAGTAGTTAAAATGGTTTTCGTATATGTCCAACATACATTATATGTTTTCGCAAAATTAATAATCGTTGCTTGTCAATTTTTTTGTTTTTTGCGAAAACGACCAAGCCACGTGGTGTTATGTTTTGGAAAAATAAATAATTACTCCACTTCATAATATTTTATAATAAGCAAAAACGTTCCAAGCCTCTTGAGACATTTTCGCATAATATGTTAGATTGTTTTCATGATTATTTTATCCATCGCAAAAATATTCCAAGCTGCTTGGATCCTTTTGGTAAATTTCCTTCTGGTCAATTCCCATACTTAAGGTTTTTTTCAAACTGCTTGGTACATTTTGGCAATGTATTTATATAGATTTTTTTAAATTCACCAGACCAACCCACATACTATCTCGCGCAGCGTTCCTAAATTAGGGTAGTACATTTTTGCAAAACGAAATATTGGTCTTTAGATACAATTTGGTATATTTAACTCATTTTTGACGAAATTGTGGGTTGGTACATTTTGGTGTATCTACGTCCAATTTAGAGATACGTGTAGACCATTATTTGTAAATTAAAAGATACTAACAGTAATATCACTCTATATTTTCATGACATTGTGTAACATATTTAAAAATAAAAGTAAGTTTAAAACAGTTAATAATAAGGGGCATAACCGTAGAAACAAGGATGACATTGCGGGTGATAATAACCCAAAATGTCAGTTGTTCTACAAAAGCGAGAAATTCATGGGAGTTAAAATGTACAATAATCTAAATAGGGAACTGACACAGGTTGGTAGCTTCGGGGTCTTTCATTAAGAAGTTACCTTGCTTCGAGGCCTTTTTATAGTATTGATGAATATTTTGATAATAAGATTTTTAGTTTTGACCAAATAAGTACAAAAACACGTAGTCAGCAGTCTATTTAGCATATTTCTAGTCTTAGTTTTAATTTAATTTAATTTTTTATAAATATTTTATTTTATTTTATTGTAATGATTGTAAATTTTAATTGTAATTATCTATTAATAGTTTTTTTTTTATTAATTTCATAATTTCAAAGTATATTTTGATTTTGATAAATTTAATTAACTTACGAGATGATATGTGATATGTGTATACATAATTATTTTTTTTTATTCCTTTTTTCTGATTTTATATATTGTGTGATTTTATAACTCTGACTTGCCCATTTCATTTTTAATTTTATTTTGAATCTTTATGACTAATGAATGATGTATTTAAAATAATGTTTATTGTAACCTTTATTCACATGTTTAATATGCTATCTTTGTGTGGCCAAAAGTTAAATAAAGAATTTGAATTTTTAATTTGAATTTACTAATAGGTGAAATTGTATATTTTCGATTAATACGTGTGGTAATGACAAAAGGTAATCCTTTGGTAAAAAAAAAAAATAATGAACAACTGATTTGACAGTTGCCGCCAAAAGAACATGGCCGCTACAACCTGTCAACATCGACCCGTCCCTATTGGATAACCCTACATAATAGAATAGATTAGAATAGAACAGAATACTAGAAATAACAACAAGTACCACAGTTTTATAATATATTCTTTTATTTTATTATCTGTCAAAAATTTTGATTAAAGAATAAATAAGAACACATTATTTACAATCGTTATATCAGAACAATTTTATTTACATTAGAAATTACAAAAACATTTTTAACACCTCTAAAAGCGTTACCATGGTCAACATCTGTCTCCTCATCAGAGTCAGTTTCACCTTCTGGATCAACCGGTTGCAAATCGGTATCTTCTTCGGAAATTTCTGGTTCCTCTACAGTTGTACTTTCCTCGCAGCTAACCTGTTGCTCTGTCGAGGTACTTTCCTGGGAGCTAACCGGTTGCTCTGTTGTGGTGCTTTCCTGGGAGCTATCTGGTTTCTCTGTCGTCGTACCTTCTGTGGAGTAGTCAGGTTTCTGTGTCACGGTTACTTCCTCAGAATTTTCAGGCTGAATAGTTGTAATTATCTCCGTGTCGACTACATCGGGATATATTTTGCAGTTTTCCAGTTGGGTAGGATTACTCACATAACGGTAGGAGTCAATTAGTAGATTTGAACCTGCAGCCGGGCTATTGCGGAAATAAACCTGGAATTCTATCTGTAACAAAAGTTGATGCATTTAATTTACTTAAGGGTCTATTTTCTATGCTTTATGTTTGCACGAATAACTTGTAGACTTACTATTGCGATTCGGAAACGGTATCTGGTGGGACATTGCATGGGTGACAGGTCTACGGCAGTGGTTCGGATTCAACATAAAAATTGTCGAGCGCTTCCCGTGCCTCACTAGGTGACAGGGTTTTTACCCGTTCGGATCAGTACCACCACAATGAATGAAGGTCGGTCGAAAAGCCTATGAAAGTTGTTTGTGTTCCACCAATTTCAGCGCAGCCGGCACGTCCAAAAGGTAAGCACCGACATGGCGTGGTGTGATGGGCTGACATCACGGATACATTAGTTGGTTAGGGCAAATATTTTTAACAATAAAAATTAATTATTTCTTTCTGATCTCAAGTTCCTAAATACTAAACACTAAATAAACAAGAACCACTTACTTGTACACACAACACTTACTATAATATAATACTTATAAGGTACTAACAAAACATTGTAACTTGCGAAGTTTGTTTGTCAGTTCTTCTTCGCATTGAATTTAGAACTGGCGGACTTTTCGACATATCCAAGCGTAGGTTAATTACCTATGAATGAAATTCTACAATAAACAATAAACTAAACAAAATTTAAATACTCACGTAGACGACTGCAGTAGGCCGTGAGTATTCGTACTGTGCTTCCAATACGTTCCACCCCTTTGGATGTGTCGATGTATGAACCCCCCAAGCGGCCATGTTTTCGCCATTCACGTGGTTAACTATGAACATATACAGCGAATAGTCTGGTGAATTTGCGTAAAAATTTACTTGGAACATAGAGCCGGGGTTCACTGTAAACCGTTGGCTGTTTCTTACGCAACTACCGCTCATAAATGTACTGACAGAGTTAGCAAATATGAAGGAGGTGCTGTTCGGGTGAGGAGAGTCAGGGCCGGAATTCCTGTACGTTCTTGGGTACCAAGGGTGGAACCCGGTTGTGCAGTCTGAGAACTGCTCCTCGAAGCCCCCCTCCATGTCGTTGGTTTTACAGTCATTTTGACAGTGCGCGGTAAAATAAGTCAAGAGCAAAGTATATATCAGCAGAGCACACTTCGTGTCGGCCATCTTGCAAGGCGTCTGGACGCGGAGTGCCAAAGTTAGTGCACATAGGAGTATGATTCACAAACGTAGGGTTTTGTAAACTTGTAAGTGTTGGTCTTTAATTTTTTTTATTTTCATGTTTGTGTGTACTTATTTGTCTCTGGCAACCCCACTGGGAAATAGTCATGACGTTATAAGAGATACATATTATATATTTTCATACACTACATTGATCTACCCTAATATTTAGTCTATCTTTACTTATGTTAGTATCTGGTATATAGCTAAAATATTTACATCATATGTAATCATTCATATTTATGTTTGTTTTTATAGAAATCGAGACATGGCACGTCGAGCCACCCTTAAAGTGTGTAACGACGCCTATGGACATTCAATCGTACGCGGGGGTTGCGATTTCTATACCGGCCTAACATGTGCCTATTCACGCCTCTCTTGAAAGACCCGAGAATATATATTTTTTTATGTAATCCGGTAAGGATGGCTGTGACATGCTCCGACCACCAATATCACCTCCGAGAAGGTATGTGCCATACCGGACACTTCCCTGGATTGCTGGCTATAGGTGGACTAGAGGAGAACACAACCGAGGCTGCTATGCGGGCATCTTACATCCAGTACGGTGGTACCATCCCAGCCGAATTTGAGCCTACCACCTAGTAAGGGGCAAGGGAATTAATATTTGGGCAGGGAGAGCGTTCCAGAGTTTATCAGTTCTGTGGAGGAAAGATCTGAAGAAACAATTAGTACCTACGTATCCGCGATAAGTCCAGCGTGTAGGGAAGAAATACCTGCCCAGTGCACATTGCGCGGAGGTGGCAAGGGTTCAGCGGAATCGCGCCAAACAACTCCTCCGAGCTCACCCCATGGAATAATCGATTGAATACACGTAGAGAGCCGACATGCCTACGAAGTTGCAGTGATTCTAGACGGGTTCACCCACTAGTCTCACGGCTCGACGCTGGATCGAGTCCGGAGGCGCAAGCTGGTATTTAGCTGAGCCATACCACAAGTGCGAGCAGTACTCGAAGCAGGACCTAATCTACGATTTATACAAAATTTATATAACGCAGTAGTTTTGGCCCGGCATTTAGGTACCGTCGCAACTTATTGAGTACGCCCAGGTTTTTAGAAGCCAGCTTGGCCTTCCCCTTAAGTTTATCTTTTTTTTTTGTATTTCTGTACCTCTGTCATAATATGTATTCGGCCACTTTAGCAGTTATCATCCCCCAAATGTATTCTGTTCTAAAAATGTCTAAAGGCATTAAGTGTTACCTTTTGCCCATATTTTAGTTGAGTGCAATAAATAAAACAATACAATACAACAGGAGGAGCGAGCCATGCTGAGAATATCGCTGCGTGATATGGTGCGTAACGAGGCAATCCGCCGACGCACCAAGTCGATATTGGACACCGGGTGGATAAGCTCAAGTGGCAGTGGGCTGGAGACGTCAGCAGAAGAGACGACGACCGTTGGTGTAACCGTGTCCTACCGTGGACAAGAAAACGGAGTTTGGGAAGACCACCCGCCAGGTGGGACGACGACATCAAGTACGTCGGCGGAAAGCAGTGATTCCGTACCTCTGAAGGCCGGGAAGGCTGGATGAAAATTGGAGAGGCGTATGTCCAGCAGTGGACGCCTACACGCTGACTGACTAACTGCCGACCCTATTTGCAGAGTCTATAAAACAAAAAGCGCTGCGACTGATAGTAATATGCAGGACACAGTGTTGTTTTGATGATAATCATTTTAAAATCCTCTGGTTATCTATTATCAATCAATATCAATACTAATAATAAATCTGTAAGGGATGGTCATGGAGTAAGTTACTTTGTTTTAGGAAATATTGAGTTTGTAGCCTCTATGTATGATACTAAAGCTAAATTGACGATTTTTAGAAATCTTTTCTGTATGTATGTATGTATGTATGTATGTATGTTCCGCCATAACTCTTAAAGCCATCATCCGAATTCGATGAAACTTAGTAAAAGCACATTTTACTATACGGGACACAGGATAGGCTAACTAAAATTCACTTCCGGCCACGATAAGATGTGGCTCCCATACAAATCGAATCGAAATAAAAGCGGCGCGGGGCGGCGGCGGCGCGGTTCGTGGCGGCTAGCTGCGGAGGCTGGCACCGGCGGCGGCGGGGCGGGGTGCGGTGTGTGTATGCATTGTCTCGAGCAGAGTATTTTATTTAATTCGATTCATAATAATTATTATATAGGTTTACTTCGTTAGGTATCTATTTGATTAATTTTAGGTGCAGACCTATGTAATAGTGTTGTTGCAAGTCGATGTTAGAGGATATTTGCTTAACTGGAGTTCCTATTTGTATTTATATATACCCGACTACGGCGAAGCGAAAAGGAGAGTTATGTGTTTGACCGGTATGTATGTATGTATGTATGTATGTATGTATGTATGTATGTATGTATGTACCTATGTATGTATGTATGTATGTATGTATGTAAGTATGTATGTATGTATGTATAAAAAGAAAGAAAAGAAAAGAAAAATGTTGTTTATTGTCATTAAAATCATAACAAACAAAAAAAGAAAACATTACAAAAAAACATGAAATTATACAAGCAAAACCTAAATTAATAACACAATTAATGACAATATGGACCCATCTCAGCATGTGCTATAGGTGCACAAGGCGACCTATAGCGCTGTTTTTCAGATGGGCCCAGAGTAATAATAATAAAATAAAACACTAACATAAGCACAGTACCTTTTTCTATCAATAAACAAACAAATGACTAACACTATAAATAACAACTTTAAAATAATACCTTATAACAATTAATAACACAAAGGATAGCAAAAACAGAATAATACAAAAGGAACAACACAATAAAATAATATAACTAAGTACAACGCAGCAATAAATAAAATTAGAAAAGAGATACATAAAACGACAAAACATTAATTTTTTTTTAAAATCGTCAATGGCCCTTTTGTGCTAACAAGAGTGCCGATTTCAGCTTTTTTTTGAACACATTGGTACACCTCAATGCCCTGACTGGTGGAAGAAGGTCATTTCAACACCTCGACGCCATTACCTTGAAACCACCCTCTACTGCTGCCCCACGGTGCTGTGGGATTTTTAGGGAAATACCACTGCCCCGCGTGGCGTGTCCGTGATCTCCTAGCCACTCAAGTCGCTCATAAAGTCTTTCAGGAAGACTTACTATGTATGTATGTATGTATGTATGTATGTACGTATTTTCATCTGTTCCCTCATATCTTCGAAACTACTTATCATAATTTGACAAATGAGGTATCGTTGGATGCGTCTTGACGCTGGTTATAGGCTATGTGACGTCCCATAAAATTGGATATGGCGCCCTCTAAAGGACATAAAGTCATGAATGCATGACCTAAAAAAATTTTTTTTTATGGTGCCGTGTTGGGTATCAAATGAAAGGGCTTAATTAACACATTTCAAAAATTTATATATTGTTAGCTGTTGCTTTCGGATTGCTTGCATGCATCCGATAATTGGGAATAATTTCTAAAATCAGGCCTCACTCCAAACCTACCCAAAATACATCCTACTAATATTATAAACGCGAAAGTTTGTGAATGAGTTGCGTTCAGGAAGACGATAAACCTACTCAAAGAACGTAAGTAACTAATGGCGAGGCCGAAGGCCAAGCTGCGTTCGGGAAGAATATAAACCTTCTCGAAGAAAGTAAGTAACAAAAGGCGAGGCCGAAGGCCGAGCTGCGTTCAGGAAGACCCTAAACCTTCTCGAAGAAAGCAAGTAACAAAGGGCGAGGCCGAAGGCCGAGCTGCGTTCAGGAAGAGGATAAAACTTCTCGAAGACAGTAAGTAACTATGGGCGAGGCCGAAGGCCGAGATGTGTTCAGGAAGAGGATAAACCTACTCAAAGAAAGTAAGTAACTAATGGCGAGGCCGAAGGCCGAGCTGCGTTCGGGAAGACTATAAACCTTCTCGAAGAAAGTAAGTAACAAAAGGCGAGGCCGAAGGCCGAGCTGCGTTCAGGAAGACCCTAAACCTTCTCGAAGAAAGCAAGTAACAAAGGGCGAGGCCGAAGGCCGAGCTGCGTTCAGGAAGAGGATAAACCTTCTCGAAGACAGTTAGTAACTATGGGCGAGGCCGAAGGCCGAGATGTGTTCAGGAAGAGGATAAAACTTTTGGAAACCAGTTTCCATAAAAAAAAAAAAGAAAAGAAAATAAGTAACAAAGAAGTTATTTTCTTCGAGAAGATTTATGGTCTTCCTGAACGCAGCTCGGCCTGCGGACTCGCCCTCTGTTACTTACATTCTCCGAAAAGTTTATCCTCTTCCTGAATGCAGCTCGGCCTTCGGCCTCGCCCTTTGTTACTTACTTTCTTAAAGATGGTTTATCCTCTTCCAGAACGCAGCTCGGCCTTCGGCCTCGCCCATAGTTACTTACTGTCTTCGAGGAGGTTTATCGTCTTACTGAACGCAGCTCGGCCTTCGGCCTCGCCCTTTGTTAGTTATTTTCTTCGAGAAGTTTTATGGTATTCCTGAACGCAGCTCGGCCTTTGGCCTCGCCCTCTGTTACTTACTTTCTTTGAAAAGGTTTTCCTCTTCCTGAACGCAGCTCGGCCTTCGGCCTCGCCTATAGTAACTTACTGTCTTCGAGAAGGTTTATCGTTTCCTGAACGCAGCTCGGCCTTCAGCCTCGCCCTCTGTTACTTACTTTCTTCGAAAAGGTTACCCTCATCCTGGACGCAGCTCGGCCTTCGGCCTCGCCCATGGTTACTTACTATCTTCGAGAAGGTTTATCGTCTTCCTGAACGCAGCTCGGCCTTCGGCCTCGCCCTCTGTTACTTACTTTCTTCGAAAAGGTTATCCTCTTCCTGAACGCAGCTCGGCCTTCGGCCTCGCCCATAGTTACTTACTGTCTTCGAGAAGGTTTATCGTCTTCCTGAACGCAACTCCGCCTTCGGCCTCAAAAAGTAACTCACTTTCTTCGAGACGGTTTATCGTTTACCTGAACCCAGCTCGCCCTTAGTTACTAGCCTAAACCCAGCTCGCCCTTAGTTCTTCCTTTGAAATACGAATTTCACGCGAGCGAAGCCGCGGGCAAAAGCTAGTACATAATATAATAAAATCGTAAATGCAAAAAAGTCTGTACATTAACAGGTTCATTGTCCCCATACATTGGAGTAAAAAATCGGGGTGTGGCCTTTGAGGATTACAGTACGTAACGTAATATATCTTTGGGTGTGGCTGTGTCGTCGTGGACACGGCCGTGTATTTTACGTGAATACGTGTACGTAACGGGTAATATTTTCCTAGGGCGTATTACGTAAAGAATTCTTTGATCCTTTAACTATCGAGTGGTGTAATTAAATTTTGGATATAGATGATAGATATGAAGCTGCAACACCAAACTGTATCCCCCGATTTTGTTATCATCAGTTTTCTGGACTGGCTTCCACTATGGAAGCAAATTTAAAGACGTATTCACGTCAAAAGTGTTCCCACGCCCGGTGTTTTCTATTGCTTGTTGCATATAGTAAAAAAAAACATAAGACTGTTGGTTTTATAATGTTTTTTTTTTATAAATAATAAATAGAAAATGCTCATATATGATGCATGGACGCCTGCAGCAATCTTGAACAAAACTCTTTGTCTTGAACCTTGAATTTGTGTACCACGCTCATGAATCAATATGAGTATAACATCGGACAAGGCTGTATGGTGAAAAACCTTTGTCACTCAACACAGCCACCCATGTCGTTTTACACAAAAAGAATGCGCCTCTCTCCAATCCGCGAAACTACTCTTACGTCCGACAGTGGATTTGGTTTGAAGAATGTATGATAAGGTGACTAACGAAAGATATTTATGGAGCGACTGTGATTGCAATGATCGAGAAGGGTCATCCTAGTTGTATACAGCCTGTCAGCCTCGATAGCTCAGTTGTGCAGACAGTCGACTGTTGCTAGTGATTGTTAAGCAACGCTGGGCGCGGTCAGTTTTTGGATGGGTGACCGCTCGACCGTTAGAGGCTGACTGTGGTTCGGATTCCACGTAATACTATAGGTCCCTTCCCTTCTTATATTATTAGGTGGTAGGGTTTAACCCGCCCGGGTTGTTACCAACGCACTGAGCGAGACGTCGGTCGAAACGGCTATGTAAATAGTTGTGTTTTCCGTCCAGTTCAGTGTAGCCGACATGAAATGAATGGAATCACCGACATGACACATAGTTCATCCGGAGTTATGGGCTGACCTCACGGATGTTGTAGGTGATGTAGCCAACCGTGTCAGTTTCCATAAAAAAAGACACCTTACGGGTGGCTCGGCGCCACATGTCGCACTTACTATAAAAAAATATTTTTTTGGTCAAATAATTTTTTAAATCCGATGAGCATGATCGGAGATTAACCCCTACATCCAAACTTACAAACTTCACACTTTATCTCTTTAAAATATTAGTGAGGATATATAAGTGATGCAAAAGGCAGCCTTATCCCTTACATAGACTTCTTCTTTAGGCTGTTTAAAATGTATATAAAGAATTATACAAGTAAGTATTCATGAAGTATAAACAAAATATAATCTTTATAAACATTATTTTCTTGACATCACCAAGGACATCGGGGACATGACCAACGACCTTGTACGTTGCTTCGGTAGAACCATGCTCGCAGAAATTCCGGAACCGGCGCATCGGTATTGATATCCGCGGAGACGAAACACCGCTAACGTACACGGAAACGTGTTCAAATCGTTTCTCTAAGCGCGTCTTGCACCAACACGAGTTTAGAGTTAAATAGCGAGTTATGGATTTAAACGCGGTTCAAACGCGGTTCCCACATACAACGGGTGCTAGTTTAACGAGTTAAACTGGTTTATAGTTAAATTCGTGTTGGTGCAAGTGGGCCTAAGAGGAGAGTTTGTCTAATTTTGTTTTCTAGTCCTTACTTTTAATTATGTACATTGTTTTTTTTAAATTACTATATTTTATATTATATAAGTTAGTCATACGACCGAATGCCCATGGGCATCGTTAGACACCTTATGGATGCCTAGGCGTCATATGTCGCGGTTTAAACAAACAAAAGAAGAAATAAATTTTGTAAGTGATTTTTATTTAAATTGTTTTATTTGGTTATCCACATAAGTACTTGACAATATATACTTACTTGCTAATACATTCCCTATTTAATCTCTATCTCTACTTCTATAAAAGGGAACATGTATGTATGTTTGTGCTAAACTCCGGAACTGTTAACAGATTTTGATGTGGTTTGCACCAATGGAAAAAGTAGTTCTTGTGGCTCACTATAGGCTATATACCACCACGCTAAATAGCCTTAGGGCTGAGCAGTATGAAAAACTGCTCGGCCCTGCTCAGTATGGACGGGAGAGAGAGAGACCATAAGAAAATCGATAGTTTTATTATCATATAGGCGTTTAAAACGGATTTTCTATTAAACCAAGTCTACCGCAACCGAAGCCGCGGGCAAAAGCTGTTCAATAATACTAGAAAATAAAAATAAGTCCCTCTATTTTATTATATCTGGCTTCATTTTATTATTTAGAATTTTTTTGGTTAAAGAAAAAATAAACACGAATTATTTCCAATTGCTAAGTTATAATAATTTTATTTACATTGGCAATTACAAATAAATTCTTTATATACTTAAAAGCTTTCTCATCGTCCACATCTGTTTCCTCATCAGAGTCAGTTCCACCTTCTGCATCAACCGGTTTCAAATCGGTATCTTCTTTGGAAATGTCTGGTTCCTCTGCAGTTGTATTTTCCTCGGAGCTAACCTGTTGCTCTATCGAAGTACTTTCCTGGGAGCTAACCGATTGCTCTATTGTGGTGCTTTCTTGGGAGCTGTCTGGTTCCTCTGTTGTTGTATCTTCTCCGGGGTTGTCAGGTTTCTGTGTCACGGTTACTTCTTCAGAACTGTCAGGCTGAGTAGTTGTAATTACATCCGTGTCGACTACATCAGGATATATTTTGCAGTTTTCCAGTTGGTCAGGATTACTCACATAACGGTAAGAGTCAATGAGAACACTTGAAACTGCAGGTGGGCTGTTGCGGATATCAACTTCGAAAACAATCTGTAATAAAGTGAAACGGTACACGAGCTGTCTTTGGATTGGGGACTGTCCGACCGTTCAGGCTGGCCGTAGTTCAAATTCCATGTAAAATGTATGTCCCTTCCTCTCCTTTGTGGTTTGATTAACTCGTCCGGATCAATACTACCGCACTGAAATAAGACTGATCGAAAAGTCTGTGAAATTAGTTTTTTCGTTAGATTCGGTGTAGCCAGCAAAGAGCAGTTTTACACCTGCTGCTTCACCGTTCGGGACCATTGTAAAACTGTAGTTCCCTTCCCTTACCCTTTACTAGGTGGTAGGTTCAAATTGTAGCCGACTGGTTTGGTACCACCGTACTGGATGTAAGATGGCCGCATAGCAGCCTCGGCTGTGTTCTCCTCTAGTCCAGTATAGCCAGCAATCCAAATGAAAGTTTCCGGTATGGCACCTACCTTCTCGGAGGTGATATTGGCTGATCGGAGCATGTGCTTTGGCCACTCCGTCTCAGCCAACAATACCGGCTATCACTGATCTGGCACCTACTTCGATATGACATCGGGGGTGATGTGGGTGATGTAGCCAAACATGGCATATTCCTACATCATCAATATACTATTAAATAAATCTGTAAGGGATGATAATGGAGTAAGTTCCTTTGTTTTATGAGATATTGCGTTTGAAAACTCAATATATGACACTAAAAAAAATATTTCTAGGAATATTTTCTGTATGTATGCATGTTCTTCTATAAGTCTTAAACCGATCATCCAAATTCTATAAAACTTAGTACAAACACGCAAAAAAGGATGTTATAAGTTTAACGTGTGTGTGTGTGTGTGTGTGTGTGTGTGTGTATGTGTGTATGTGAGTATGGGTGTATGTGTGCATATATGAAAGGGTGTGTCTGTCTGTGGAATCGTAGCTCCCAAACGGATGGACCGATTTTGATGCGGTTTTTTTATTAGAAAGCTGGTCTAATCGGGATGGTTCCTAGCTTTGTTTGTAATGAAGTCATCAAGTAATTAAATAATCCAAAAGTTAATTATCTTAACAAGTGGACCGATTTGCATGCGGTTTAAAAAAAAACTTGAAATCAATGTTAAATTACTAATTTAAAAAACCCTCGACCCTTAAACAGTCAAAAATCATTATCGTTTACTTACTAAAAAGGGTAAAGGGGGACCGCTAAGTAAATAAAATATAAAAACTCAGAGCTGCGCGGATATTTACTTAGCGGTCCTGCGACTAAATTATTTTTGAAAATTAGTGGTTTTAAATTAGTAATTAATACGAATTTCACGCGAGTGAAGCCGCGGGCAAAAGTTAGTATATTAGAGTTAGTATTATTAGCATACTCACGTCGACTGGGCCTCCATTATACGTTGCCGGTACGCGTGTATACATATCGCTCCACCCGTGGGCGTGTGTATTAGTAGTTCTCCCCCCAGAAGTCAATAAATTTTCAGAACCGGCGTCAAATAAAGAAATAAATATTCCGTAGGACGCAGATACATTGGCATAAAAATTTACTTGGAACATAGAGCCAGGAATCACTGTAAAGGGTTCGCTGACTCTTACGCAACTGCTTGTTGTGGTTACGCTACTGCCGAAGGCGACTACGAAGGAGGCGCTGTTTGGATGAGGTGAATTCAGCCCAGAGTTCCCGTACGCTCCCGGGCGCCAAGGATTCATCTGGGTGTGTGCGCACTCTGAGAACTGCCCCTCGAAATCGCCCTCCAAATCGTTGGTGATGCAGACATTTTGACAGTGCACGGAAAGAGTCAAGAGCAAAGTGTAAATCAACAGAGCACACTTCGCGTCGGCCATCTTGCGAGGCGTCTGGACGCGGAGTGTCTACAATAAGTTGTGCACAGTAGAACATGATTAACAAACGTAGGGTTACGTAACCGATTAAGACAGGACGGAATTTACTTCCTCCATACAAAATCGTCTTTCGGCATTTATGTTTTCTAGCCCCCTAAACCTTATCAGATTTTTGCTAATTTTTCTTGTCTTAAGGACGGTCCAATCAATGTTCCTGTAATCGTTTTTTTTAGATGAAATATACCTACAACAGCGGAGTTAAAAAAAAATTATATCGACCGAAAAAAATTGAATTTTTTATTTTTTGATGTCATGAAGTTCAATAAGCTTTATTGAGTCATCCATACTCTAAAGTAATGTCTAAACATTCAAAAAATAAAAAGACAGAAGCGTAGATTTGACGTCGTAGATTGAATGTATTAGTGATCACAATATTGCATGTGAAGGCACGCACACTTGTATACAGGCAGTTAACATGTATAATCGTACCATACCGCTTTTATAGGTCTAATTCGGGGTAAATGGCAATATAATGAAGATAGTGGATTAGATTTCAATGTATTTTTTGATAAAAATATCTACAATGTATAATAATATTATATTGGATTTTATTAATTATATCTTTATTACCGCCTTCTCTATCTTATGTATGTACATATTAGAATTAACAATAAACAAATATAGGCGCCTTATGTGTGTTCTATCGCTTATTCCATGCGAAGTCCTCTGAGGAGCTGATTGACGCGATCCCGCCGACCCCTCTCCGCATCCGCACAACCCATATGACCGAATATGTAAAATATTCATCTACCTATTAACTGAATCGGATATTCGTCTTACCGACGCGCCGGCCGTAACCGCCGCCGTTATGGTATTGTTTTTAGGGTTCCGTATCCGATACGGGACCCTATTACTAAGCCTACGCCGTCTGTCTGTCTGTCCGTCTGTCCGTTCGTCCGTCTGTCCGTCCGTCCGCCCGTCCGTCTGTCTGTCCGAGGGCTGTATCTCTTGAACCGTAATGGGTAGCCCGTTGAAATTTTCACAGAATATGTGTTACTATGGCCGATATAACAACAAATAATAAAAATAAGAAAAAGTAAAAAATTCACGGGGGTTCCCATAGAAGAAATCAAAAAGTGTATGCGCGCGCGCTATCTACCGAATAGATTATGAAGCATTTTAACTAATCATGACATTTAACTAATATGAAACATTTCATAACACGCCATAGATGGCGTGAGTGGCGCTATCCATGACATGGCGATACGGAACCCTCGGTGCGCAGTTCGACTCGCACTTGGCCGGTTTTCTTTTCTTAAAGAAAAGAAAACCGGCCAAGTGGACGCGGTCGGAGTTTAGAAGGGTGACCGTCCGACTGTTGAGGCTGTGTTTTGGATTACACTTAGAACTGTACGTAAGGAACTTGGACCCTTGCTGGGTGATAGTGTAAATAGTATAGTAATAGATACCAGAACAAGGCTGAATGGCAATGTAGCCGACGCCTCAAGCCCGATGATCAAAAGGGAAATATGTACTGAGGTGGTAGCTACCTTGGTCCGACCATTGATGCTCTGGTTCGGATTACACATAAAACTGTATGTAAGGAACTTAGAGTTTGTAGTGAAGTGTCACACTATCCTTTAAGTTGGCATGGAGAGTTGGTTGGTCCTTAGTATGTTTCGTGCTCTGCTTTGTTGTGTTTTGTCTGTGGTTGGTTGCTCCTTCTAGTATGTTTTGTGCTTTATTTTTGTTGTGTTTTGTTTGTACAACTTGACGAGTATCTGGGTAGGTCTGTGTTAGGGATAGTTTTTATATATTTTTGGTTTTTGTTGTATAGGTTTATGAATTAATTGCTGCATTGTTTGGGCAACACGTAGGGGCTGGGATAAGTTGCTTTTCTTGTAATATTTTTTTTTTTTTTGGTACATAGTGTGGCTTAAAACCAACGACTCCGTATAGCTCGTTAGCTATATGGAGTCACATGCTGTGCCACATCCTTTTCCTGTCATGGGGGCCGGCGGGTACCATATCTATTCTTATTTTTCAAAGATGAATGTCACGATGTATCACTGTAATCCTGACTGCGAAATAAACGCAAATTTAATTTAATAAAATACCTCTGCTTGGTGATAGTGTTCAATAGTCCGAACGGATACCAGAACAGCACTGAATGAGAGTCGGTGACACTTACCATTCAATGTAAGTAGCCGACGCCTCGAGGCCGATGATCGGAAGGTTGATATTTCCTGTGGTAGTTAGGTACCTACATAGGTCCGAAACAAGATGACATGACTACACTGGTGAAGCGCAAGTGATGGAACCAACAACGCTAGGCAATTACCATAGAAAACCCTTCAGTACACTATGTTATGTTTAATTAACAATCTATTTTTTTAAAGGAAACTGACACTGATCGTTTCATCACGTACAAAATCCGTGATGTCAGCCCATAACACCGTGTAAAGTAGGTCACCTCGGGTAACCTTGGCATTTTCATGGACGACTCTCTTTCTTGGGTCCAGCAGCATGCCAGTGAGGTATGCAAGAAGGTACTATGTATTCCCTTAAGTGACTCAGTCGATTCCTTCCTGCCGAAATCAAGACTACGTTAGTCAAATCCCTTATTCATCCAATTCTGGATTATGGTGATATCTGCAATCTCGATTTAAATGAAGAGCTACTCAATAAGTTAGTTAGATCGTTTACTCAATTTCGGCATCCGATTTATTTTCGGATTGCGTAAATATGATCACGTTTCTGCTTACCGTGATCAACTTGAGTGGCTCACTATTCGTCAACGTCGTAACATGCAATTCGTCACCCTTCTCTTTACAATTCTTAACGACCCCTATTCCCACATCTACCTCAGAGAGAGCTTAGTCCATTTCTCTTCGCATGGCGTACCGCTAGGGTCAACTTGACAATCTCCTTCATCTTGTGGTTAGATCAATGATTAAATTGGTGCTCTCCCGTGCGAGGTATTATCGAGTCAGTGAAGGTAGGCAAGAAAGAAAGGAATGGCAAGGTAAATAAAATACTTATGAAATATATTTGAGTCACTACCTAAAATTCTATGAGCGTTCCATTACTATTATGGATGCATTCCATACAGAACTGAAAATGTCTCCTTCGAATTTTTTAGAGTCGCATGTACTGACATTTAAGTAGTTAACAGTAAAGTCTTGACAGTCAGAAGTATAAATAAAATACAACGATGAATGCTATATTTTTTTATTAACATACTCAATTAATAAAGCATATTATCTTGATCTGATAGCTAAATGTAAAATGAATATAAACATCACAATAATATTTTATCTTATTAGATTATCTGAAAAATTTAAAGAAAAATTAACGAGGAGCATTTTCAAAGGAATTTACTTACATTGGCAATTACAAACACACTTATTAATACAATTAAAACGGTTTCCATGGTCGACATCTGTCTCCTCGCCAGAGTCGGCTCCTCCTTCTGGATCGACCGGATGCAAATCGGTATCTTCTTCGGAAATGTCTGGTTCCTCTGTAATTTCCTCAGAGATAGCCGGTTGCTCTGTCGTGGTACCTTCTCCGGAGTTGTCAGGTTTCTGTGTTTCGGTTACTTGCTCAGTACTATCAGGCTGAATAGTTGTAGTTATCTCGGTGTCGACATCAGGATATATTTTGCAGTTTTCCACTTGGTTACGATTACTTCCATAAAGATAAGAGTCAATTAGAACACTTGAACCTGCAGGCGGGTTGTTCCGGAAATGACACTCGAAAATAATCTGTAATAATATTTGTTAATACATTTCATTTTTTTATTTATGTTCTTTCTTTTATGTTTCCACATAACAACTCTTGCAGAGGAAGTAATATTATATACATAATACTACACTATGTATTGAGGACAATCTATTAAGAACGTGATAACTATCAAGCATCAAGTAAGGTGCGAAGACCCACCTGCTGCATGACTCGGTGGAAGGTCCGTGCCAAGGTGAAAGGTAGCTACCCTGTCGCCTTTTAGCACGGCACCTTGTGCATATTCCTTAGTCGCCTTTTACGACACGCATGGGGAGAGTTGCAGTGGGGCTATTATTTTTAAGTACCAGACCTATACGGTAAATTTCTTAATATCAATACGATTAATCAATACTAATAATAAATCTGTAAGGGATGGCCATGGAGTAAGTTACTTTGTTTTATGAGATACTGCGTTTGTAGACTCTATGTATAATACTAAAATTAAATTGACGAATTTTAGAAATCTTTTCTGTATATATGTATGTTCCTTCCTAACTCTTAAACTCGATGAAACTTAGTACAATCACATTTAAATACGTGACACAGGATAGGCTAAATAAAATTCAGTTCCGGTTACGCTAAGATGTGACTCTCATACAAACGGAATTGTTCCGCGCGCCGAGAACGCAGCTCGGCCTTCTTACGTACTTACTTTGCTTACTTTCTTCTTTTTAAATACGAATTACTAAAAATGTTCTTACTCACTCGGACTGGACCTGCATTAAACGGTACGTTGGCATTCATAACGTTCCACCCGTTGGCATGTGACTGCGAAGTTGCTGACCAAGAGGCGACGTGGCGACCAGTCTGGGCCTCGTGTAATACCAGCATCAGATGATAGTCCGATGCATTTGCATAAAAATTAACTTGGAACGCAGAGCCAGGTATCACTGTGAGCAGTTCACTGTTTCTTACGCAACTGGTCGTGGACGCTCCGCTACCGCTGAAGGCAATTAAGAAGGTGGTGCTCTTCGGGTGAGGAGGATCACGGCCGGAACCACTGTATGTTCCTGGGTACCAAGTATTTTGCGTGTAGTGTGTGCACGCCGAGAACTGCCCCTCGAAGTCGCCCTCCAAATCGTTGGTGAGACAAACATTTTGACAGTGCGCGGAGAAAAGTGTCAAGAGCAAAGTGTAAATCAACACAACGCACTTCGTCTCGGCCATCTTGCGAGGCGTCTGGACGCGGAGTGTTTATAATAAGTTGTGCACAGGTAGAGTATGATACGAACGTAGGGTTACGTGACTGATTGAAGTTGAAATTTTTATATTAGTTACTTACATAAATATACCACACGCTGAATCCCGACAATCGGGATAAGCAGAGTAATCGGTCTTGTGCTGCAAGAAGTCAGGTAAATTACAGCACAACACCAACCACCACATTTCACAAAGTATTGGAACAAGATTCAATCGATCAAGCAGCAAGTAAGGCACGAACGCCCACCTGCTGCATGGCTCGGTGGAATTACCGTGCCAAGGTGAGAGGTGGCGAACCTGTCGCCATTTAGCACGGCATCTTGTCCTTATCCCTTAGTTGCCTTTTACGACATGCATGGGGAATGTTGCAGTGGGGCTATTCTTTTTAAGTACCGGCCCCACACTGTACGGTAGTTCTCGTACATATTTTGATTCAGAATATGTTTGAATGAGGAATGTGAGATTAAAAACTATATTATGTTTAAATAACTTCATTCTATTCCTTACAAATGTAGATAAATACATAGAAAATGCTCCAAGAAACATTCAACAGTAAAAAGTAAATTCGAAAATTGGCATAAGGCGAAAAGGCGGACTTATTCCTTGCAGTATAGAGATTTCTTACAGTCAACCTTTGAATGTTTGAGATTCGATTAATATAGTGCAATGTAAATAGGTAGTAAGCAAAAGAGTTGAGCATGAGAATTGAAGATAAAATAATAAATTGACGTTTGTCATACATTCGACAGGATTTTGTGTGTTGCGATATTTGTTTTGTCAGTTCTTCTTCGCACTGAATTTAGAACTGGCGGAATTTTTATGTAATCCGGTATGGGTGGCTGAGTCGGAGGGGCCAAAGCACATGCTCCGATCAGCCAATATCACCTCCGAGAAGGTAGCTGCTACATTTTAGCAGAAGGTGGCGGATTCGGCCGTTAGTGCGTATTATCTCTAGCCATCTTATCACATTGGTTTATTTTTATGGAAACGGACACGCTTGGCTAGACCACCTACTACATAAGTGATGTCAGCCCATAACACCTTGGCGAACTAGGTGCCATGTCAGTGCTACACTTCGGTCGTGCCGGCTACACTGAACTGGACAGAAAACACGAACTATTTACACAGCCGTTTCAACCGGCCTTTCATTCATTGCGGTGTTACCAGCCCGGGCAGGTTGTACCCTTCCACCTAGTAACTCTGGAACGCTCTCCCTGCCCACATATTTCCGCCCAACTATAGTCTCCGGTCCTTCAAGAGAGGCGTGAATAGGC
The DNA here is from genome assembly GCA_946902875.1 of Nematopogon swammerdamellus. Classification (NCBI taxonomy): domain Eukaryota; kingdom Metazoa; phylum Arthropoda; class Insecta; order Lepidoptera; family Adelidae; genus Nematopogon; species Nematopogon swammerdamellus. The sequence goes on from OX336351.1 coordinate 2,713,227, forward strand.
ACCTGTCAGGCCGGCATGGCATTCGCGACCCCCGCATATGACCGAATATCCATGGGCGTCGTTAGACACCTCATGGGTGGCTCGGCGTCAAATGTCGCGCTTTCAATAAAATAACCGGACAAGTGCGAGTCAAACTCGCGCACCGAGGGTTCCGTATTCAAAACAAACAACAATAAATATCTGAACCTGAATAAAAAAAAACAAAACTAAAAAAAAAACAATCAAGGTGGTCGCTTAGTTAAAATATTTCTAATCGACCACCCAGGTGGACAATACATAGGTGGTTTGATAGGAATATAATTCCTTACTGACCACCCAGGTGGGCAGTGGTGGTTTGATAGGAATAAAATTCATAACCGACCACCTAGGTGGATGAATTGGGTGGTTCGTTGGGCACAAACGCAATGTAATGCATTGTTTGTGGGTGCGAGTCCCGCTTTAGATGATCCGATACGAATTATATTTTTCTTTAGCAATTTTTCAGCCCTTAATTATTACGAAACTAGCTAGCTGGTATGTGACACATCTAGCTATGTGTAGATGTGTCACATACCAGTATCGCTTTAATAGTTTACGGAATTCACAGAACAGTGATCGGGTTCCGTCTCCGCCCAGCCGACGACGCGAATTCTTGCTCTGTGACGGAACCTTATGTCGTCGGAGCCAGAGCGGTACACTGCCCCACATTCACACTCGCGTCGGTGCGGAGGATTTGTCGCTGGCGACAAATCCTCGAGCCAATCCGCGTGTGAGGGTCAGTTCACACCGAGGCGCGACGCGACGCGACGCGACATTTCAAGATAGCAATGCATTAAAGAACTCAAGTCAAATTCTATTGCCCGATGCAAAGAGATTAAAAGGGGTGGGTTTAATGTATTTGGTCCGATGCCAGATATGACTTTGGTGACGACAGCATAAGGTTCAATATTGAATCGTGCAAGTTGACTGAACGCAGGAGATGCGACATACCTACTAGAAAACATGCAAGCAACGGTTCGAAAATTTAGAGAGATACGTCATCGGCCCGGTGGCAGAATTAATAACATGCTGGCGGCTCATGCCGGAGTTCCAGGTTCTAATCCTTGTCGGGACGTATTTTTTCTCTACATAACATAACATAGAACTTGTTTACTACACAAAAAGGTAGACATTTTAGTAAGAGCGGGAAAGCGAACTAGATACGTGCACGTTACGTTGAGCGACATCGGTTGCGCCACGGGGCGCCGCTCGACGCCGCTCGACGCCGATCGACGCCGCTCGCCGATCCGGATACTTGAGGGAACAAGCTCAGAGTACAGAACAAACAGATGGCGCGAACGCGTAAGAAACTGAAGCAAGAAATAACACTCGTAATAAGAGTTTTCTTTACCAAAATTGTTATCAGTCTTCTTAGTAAACACTAGCTGAGCCCGCGGCTCCGCTCGCGTGAAATTCGTATTCCAAAGAAGAATGTAAGTAACTAAGGGCGAGGCCGAAGGCCGAGCTGCGTTCAGGTAATCGATAAACCTTCTTAAAGAAAGTAACTAACTAAGGGCGAGGCCGAAGGCCGAGCAGCTTTCAGGTAAACGATAAACCTTTCTCAAATAAAGGAAGTAAGTAAGGGCGAGGCCGAAGGCCGAGCTGCGTTCAGGAAGACGATAAACCTTCTGGAAGAAAGGAAGGAACTAAGTGCGAGGCCGAAAGCCGAGCTGCGTTCAAGTAAACCAAAAACCCTCTTCCGCCTTCGGGCCTCGCCCTTAAAGACTTCCTTTCTTCGATAGAATATAATATCGTTTACTCAATCTATTTATTTCATAAAAATAAAAAAAGTAATATTAATAACTAAAGAATTAAACCTACCTAACAAACATTAAAATAACTATCAAAACGGGCATTTTCGAATGTTCTTAGAGCACTTGCGGCATTACGCCGTTGGATGGCAAGGCTTACCCTTTGAATGAAGTACATAAGCCGTTGATGGCGGGACACCAGTTGCGTCAACCAGCTCAAGCCTCTTTTGGCTTCACTGCTCCACGGACCGAGGGTTTCCACCGCAAACGCAACAAATTCGAAATCTTGAATTATATTTCTATATTTGTTGCGTTTGAGGCTCTCCGCCCCAGCCTCGGCCGCGCCAGCCGCTCTTGAAGATGTCCTAACGTGACTTGGATCCAATGTCAGAACAAAAGTGGCGTCCCACATCAAAGAACTACCCTTAGTCCATGGCACTAACGTGATAGCATCGGGCCTCTTGCCATCCAGCCGGGAATAACCGCGAGGTTCTAGGATGCACGGTATATTTGCCGTTAGAAGCGTGGACTTTATAATAAAATTTAAATTAAATTAACTCAATCTTAATGTTAATTAACTTTATTCGAGATGGTTTAGCTTCTTCCTGAACGCAGCTCGGCCTTCGGCCTAGCCCTTAGTTACTTGCTTTCTTCGAGATGGTTTATCATTTGTCAGAACGTAGCTCGGCCTTCGGCCTCGCCTTAGTTGCTTACTTTCTTCAAGACGGTTTAGCTTCTTCCTGAACGCAGCTCGGCCTTCGGCCTCGCCCTTAGTTACTTGCTTTCTTCGAGATGGTTTTTCAATTATCCGAACGTAGCTCGGCCTTCGGCCTCGCCTTAGTTACTTACTTTCTTCAAGATGGTTTAGCTTCTTCCCGAACGCAGCTCGGCCTGCGGCCTCGCCCAAAGTTACTTACTTTCTTCGAGAAGGTTTATGGTCTTCCAGAATAGAGCTCGGCCTTCGGCCTCGCCCTTAGTTACTTACTTTCTTCAAGAATGTTTTTCTTCTTCCTGAACTCAGCTCAGCCTTCCGCCCCGCCCTTAGTTACTTTCATCGAGAAAGAATATCGTTTACGTGAGCGCAGATCCGCCTTCGGGCGCGCCTTTAGTTACTTACTTTCTTTTTTTTTAATACGAATTTCACGCGATCGAAGCCGCGGGCATCAGATATATAAATTTTATTGCACCAATGACAGCGACATAACTTCGACTTTCAAATATTATTTTTATTTATCAAACAATTTGTCACCGGCCAGCTCACGTCGGGATGACAGTTCTCCATTGTCAACATGACATTTAAAATTGTTTTTTACCTTTACTTTGGATTACGTGATTTTTAATTTATTTTTTAATTATTATGTTCATCCGGGATATACACTGTCACTATAAAAAGTTTCGTCAAATTCCGTTCAGTGGTTTTTGCGAGATGCGCGTACAAATAGACATTTTTGCATTTAAGATTTTATTATATGTATAGAAAGAATAGATATGTATAGACTCTTGTGTTCAAGTTATAAAAAAGAAGAACTGTCATTTTCGTTGTATCTACTTATTTTTAAATTTCGAATGAATATTTTATTCAAATTATATTTGCTGCCAGTTCTCAAGATATAATTATGTACTTTGGACTACGTGATTTTAAACGCGCAATAATGTTTATAATTGTAATATTTTTTTTATTTTTGTTATTTTTTTTACGTATTATGTTAACCCGGCATATAAACTGCCACTATACAAATTTTCGTCTAATTCCGTTCAGTGGTTTTTGCGTGATACGCGTACAGACAAACAAACAAACAAACAAACAAAAATTTTAAAAACTGTTCTAACATGTTCAGTATCTCATTTTAAGCCACCCTGGTCAGTTTTTTTCCGAATACATTCAATGTACAGACTTTCTTGCCTCTACGGTTTTATTATATGTATAGATTATATATCATTTTTCATATATTATATGTAAGTACTAATTATTTGTACAATAAAGTGTTTAATTAATAAATAATTAGGTTGTATTACTTTGTATCATGTATTTTCCAAAAAATTTTCATTGCGGTGGGAACGTTCGCCGTGTTTTTTGATACAACGCGCGTCATATCATTACCACTGTGTTCGAGCCCTCTAGTTTTTTTTTATGTTATCCCATATGGGTGGCTGAGTCGCAGGGACCAAAGCACATGCTCCAACCGGCCAATATCACCTTCTCGGTAGGTGCCATGCCATATCGGAAACTTCCCCTTGGATTGCTGGCTATACTGGACGAGAGGTGAACACAAGCGAGGTTGCTATGCGGCCATCTTACATCCGGTACGGCCGTACCAGCCCAGTCGGCTACAATTTGAGCCAACCACCTAGTAAGGGGCAAGGGAAGTTGCCAAGTTTGTTCTGTACTCTGAGGGAGCACGCAATACCTACACACGTCGCTTCATGCATCTCGACGTCGCGAAGCGTCGCGCGGCGCTGCGACCTCTCTACCTTCTTCTTGCGTCTTCATGCCGCGTCGTCGCTTCGCGTCTCGGTGTGAAGTGTGAACGGACCCTGAATGTCGCAGGGTGCGGCGCGGCGCGCGACGCTCGACGTCTTGGGATTTGTATCGGGCCCGGCGCGAAGCGCGAGGCTCGGCTCGGGGCTCGTGTTGTGAATGTAATGGATATGTTTGTAGATAACGATGATTTTTTTTTTTTTTTTTTTTTATGGAAACTGACACGGGTGGCTACATCACCTACAACATCCGTGATGTCAGCCCATACCACCGGATGAACTTGGTGCCACGTCAGCGCTTCCCTTCGGTCGTGCCGGCTACATGAACTGGACGGAAAACACAAACTATTTACATAGCCGTTTCGACCGACCTTTCATTCAGTGCGGTGGTACCAACCCGGGCGGGTTAAACCCTACCACCTAGTAATATAAAAAGGGAGTCATATCCCTTAGTCGCCTTTTACGACATACACGGGAAGAGATGCAGTGGGGCTATTCTTTTAAAGTACCGGCCCCACACGGTACAAATGGATACGTCTCTATTTTTAGGGTTCCGTATCCGTTACGGGACCCTATTACTAATCCTACGACGTCCGTCTGTCTGTCCGTCCGTCCGTCCGTCTGCCCGAGGGCTGTATCTCTTGAACCGTAATAGGTAGCCCGTTGAAATTTTCACAGAATATGTGTTGTTATGGCCGATATAACAACAAATAATAAAAATAAGAAAAAGTTTAAAATTCGCAGGGGTTCCCATAGAAGAAACAAAAAAAAGTATGCGCGCGCGCCATCTACCGAATAGAGTATGATGAAGAATTTTAACTAATCATGACATGACATGGACATTCGGTCCTATGCGGTGGACGTAAATGCCATGCCGACCTGACAGCTGCCTATTCACGCCCCTCTTGAAGGACCGGAAACTGTGCTTGGGGGAAATATGTGGGCGGGGAGAGCGTTCCAGAGTTTACCGTTTCTATAGAGGAAAGACCTGTTAGTACTCAACTGCGGTAAGTCCAGCGTGTAGGGAAGCAAACCCTGCCCGGTTCACGTGCGTGGTGTGGAGGTGGAAACGGGACACCGGGATCGCGTTAAACAGCTCCTCCGAGTACTCCTCATGGAATAAGCGATATATCAATTTTTTTAAATAAATTAGTCTATTTAGTCCTTACGTCCTGAAAACGGACGGAAGGGAATGGCTACGGAATTTATTACTAAAGTACTATGTCAGGCACGGGTGCTCAGTGGTGCAGTCGGACGACTGCCGGTCGTGATCATAAGCGCACCTGGGTGCGGTCAGTGGGTACTTGGATGAGCGACCGCTCGACCGTGGTTCGGATTCCATGTAAAACTGTAGGTACTAAATTCCTGTAAATATAACATGCCTGTAAACTAAATACTTGCCCAGAATTGGAAGATGAAGTGTGAGAACTGGGAGACCACACTATTTCATGTACAACTTTTTAATTAATTCTTTACAAATTCCAGGATTCATTTTACAAATTAATTTACAACTACTACTAAACGTTTCGGTAACTAAAACTACTAAAAAACCATGTGGTCCCTCAGTTCACACGCACATCTTACTTTGATGTCCAGCTTGGTGTTGTAGTCCACGTTGATAACGCCGGCTTCACCTGGTGAATTTAGAAATACCGATTTGAATGTGAATTGTAATTTAAATAGGGCTTAAGGTTGGAATACAGGCTCTTCATAGTTCTGGAAGGACATATGTAAAACAGCAAATTAATTAATTTTACAAACATTTCTATAGAACCTGACCCATTTCTCCTGACATCACTTGCTGCATTCATGATGAGAGCCTATAATATTTCCAAAACACTACGTTTTAGAAATGGAACGAACCTCTGTCTCTTCCTTCTTCCATTTCTGGAACCACTGCACCGTAGGCGCTGGTTCTCCCTTTATGTTCACATCGAAGAAGATAGGCTTGTCCTAAGGTGCGATAACGGAGACTTCCCTGGATTGCTGGCTATACTGGACTAGAGGAGAACACAACCGAGGCCGCTATGCGGCCATCTTACATCCAGTACGATGGTATCAATCCATTTGACTACAATAAGGCGCAAGGGAAGGGACCTACAGTTTTACACCGGTTCCGAACGGTGAAACCGACCGGATTCGAACCTCGGAGCCCTCGCATGATAAGCCAATGCCGATGACCTTTCATTCAGTGCGGTGGTATCAACCCGGGCGGGTTAAACCCTACCACCTAGTAATATAAGAAAGGAGTCATATCCCTTAGTCGCCTTTTACGACATACACGGGGAGAGATGCACATTCAGTGCGGTGGTACCAACCCGGGCGGGTTAAACCCTACCACCTAGTAATATAAGAAAGGAGTCATATCCCTTAGTCGCCTTTTACGACATACACGGGGATGTATGCAGCTTTTAAAGTACCGGCCCCACACGGTACAAAAGTATTCCGGAATAATCGCCTCGGAGAGTGCGTGCGATAAACAGACAGACAGACAACTGTCCGATTTCATAAGGATCCCTGCCGGTGTTCCTGCCTACGGAACCCTAAAAATGTTATCACAAAATTAATGAACATAATATTTTAAAATGATAGATTTATCTTCAACAAAAATCAGCTATTGCCATTTACGTCAAGACAGATCGTACTTTGATAACGGTATCTTTGATTCCTATCTGACGATGATGATTTTTCGCAAGTTTTCACAATCAAAACATTGTTCTAATATTGTGACTTTGAATATTATAGGTGCACGGGCTTGAACATTCTGCTGGTATTTTATTCGAAGACAATTTTGGATCGTATTATATTCGACAATTAATTAAATCTTAGTGGACTGTAAACCAAGTTAGGTGATGATAATGAATTTAGTTTGAGATATTTCTTAGTCGATGCCTTAAATGATGTATCAAAGTTGACTTTACGCACTGTAGTAAGATGTAGTAAGTCTCAGTGCTGCTTGATGGGTCAAATATTCGTATGAACTGTCGCTTGTCGGAGGATTTGCTTTAGGCTTGTGTCCAAGCTATTCTCCTGCCATGAACTCTCTGGCGAGATCTGCGTGCGTAGATTGATTCTTCTCTAATGGCGTGGAAGTCTTTGTGTCAGGCAGCGAGTTGTCCAGCGCCGGGCTGTCCTCACGCAAGGGCAACTTCACGTCGTAGCGGCCGGTCGAGTCGCGTGTGGTTGTGTCTGTGAATAGTGTCGGCTTGGTCGGTACCTCCTTGTCGGTAGCTCCTCCAACTCGTAGAATTCTGCGACTGGTTGGTTAAGGTCTTCATTGGTGCACACAGTATGAAGACTTTTGATGTGGTGGACGCCTTCGACGGCGCGCTCGTAGTCGACTCGTCCAGTTGCGATTCAGCCCAGGACAGAGTTGTGTAATGTAACTTAACCTGGTCCGGACAGCCGACCTGATAGTATCAGCTCGTAGAACACTTCAGCCCCCAATAGAATGTCGATGGGGCCCGGCTGGTGAAACGCAGGATCGGTGGGCTGCACGTGTGGAGGCAGGTGCAAACGCGCAGTGCTGACGACATGACCTGTGGGCACGTTACGCGTTATCTCCGCCAACATGAGACAGTCGACGGTGCGTGCGTACTGTGAAACACGCGAACTGATGCACACGTGAGCTTTTGATTTCACATCATATTGTTGTTGTTCAAGTCCAGACACCACAACGTGATTAGGTGTACTTTTCAGTCCCGGCTTGTTAATGAGATCACTTGTTATGAAAGAGCTTGTGCTCCCTGAATCTAGTAGACAGCGAGCTTTGTGTGATTCACCTTTGGAGTCTAATACATTCACGACTGCGGTTGATAACAGTACTGTAGATTGATTGTAAATTTACTTATGACTGTCAACTGTTCTTAGAACTTTTCCACTGGATGCCACCTTATTGTATGTCATTTTATTCGGGTGCACTGGTTGCGAGGGATTTGTGTTTCTTGCCACACTCCGTGCACGAACGAGACTTGCACTGACTTACGTCACAGCCTGACTTGAGACCGTTATAACAATTATTTACTGTTTTTTTTTTTTTTTTTATGGAAACTGACACGGTTGGCTACCATCACCTACAACATCCGTGATGTCAGCCCATAACACCGGGTGAACTTGGTGCCACGTCAGTGCTTCCCTTCGGTCGTGCCGGCTACACTGAACTGGACGGAAAACACAAACTATTTACATAGCCGTTTCGACCGACCTTTCATTTAGTGCGGTGGTACCAACCCGGGCGGGTTAAACCCTACCACCTAGTAATATAAGAAGGGAGTGATATCCCTTAGTCGCCTTCTACGACATACACGGGGAGAGATGCAGTGGGGCTATTCTTTTAAAGTACCGGCCCCACACGGTACAAAACTGTCTTCAAATATAAAAATATTAGATGATAATCATTTTAAGCGAAGAATTAAACTAATGTTAATTTCAAAGAGTTATTACAATATTAATGATGTCATATTCCTTAATTCATATATCACTAAAAATAATCTTACTCACGTAGGCTTGGCCTGCATTATACGTTACTGGTATGTTGACACTCATAACGTTCCACCCGTTGGAATGTGACTGTGTACTTTCAACCCAAGGAACGATGAAGCCACTAGTTAGGGATTCAATTAATTCCATATATAGTGCATAGTTCGTAGCATTTGCATAATAATTAATTTGGAACATAGAGCCAGGAATCACTGTAAGCAGTTCGCTGTTTCCTACGCAACTGCCGATGATCACGTCACTGTTGAAGGCAACTAGGAAGGAGGTACTGTTCGGATGAGGAGGATCTAGGCCGGAACCTCTTTACGTTCCTGGGTACCAAGGATTTAACTGGATATTTGAGCACTCTGAGAACTGCCCCTCGAAATCGCCCTCCAAATCGTTGGTGAGACAAACATTTTGACAGGGCGCGGAAAAAAGAGTCAAGAGCAAAGTCTAAATCAGCAGAGCACACTTCTTGTCGGTCATCTTGCGAGGCGTCTGGATGCGGAGTGTCTACAATAAGTTGTGCACAGTAGAGTATGATTAACAATTAAACGTAGGGTTACGTAACCAGTTGAAGTTGAAATCATTAGGTTTTTAGATATTTGCTCTCTGCATATTTTGTTTCCGATTTATCTTAAAAAATCCATTTCAGAATTCCATTAAAACCATTTTCTTACGGATATAATTCAATTTATATACTGTAAGAATTTAAACTAACCAGGAATGTCAGATTTTAGTGATAATATTATGTTTAATAAACTTCATTATATTGATTACATCCGTGAACATTTAAAAGTGTCCGATCAGAATTTTTATATTATTTTCATGTAATCCGTTCTCAGTGGGTGTCTATATCGTGAAAGGAGAATGCATGCCAAATTTTTTGTCTATAGTTCTTATATTTTTTGAGATCTTTTGAGATCTGAGAGAGTTTTTTGCTTATATACATATTACATGCACATATTACGTCACGCCTATCTTCCAATGGTAGGCAGAGACAAAAGTTCCCACAAACATCAGGTATCTGGTGCCCTTTACATTCTTTTGCAGTTTTTATATATAGTAAGATAGAAATACTTACTTTATTGATCCAAAACATTTTCCACTTTACAAACGATAAGTAATTTACATAAGGGACAAAGGCGGACTTATCCCTTACAGGGATTTCTCCCAGTCAACCTTTGGATGTTTGAGAGTCGTATGTTGTAATATATAAGTAGGTAGTATCAAAAAACTTGAGTGTGAGAATGTAAAATATAATATAAGGAATAGGTGTAACTATTGTAAACTGAAGACGAATATTTCATTCGTATTTTTAAACGGTTTTATATTTATTTTATTATTATTTTTATTTATTATTATTTATTTAGCTTGACTCCGTATATTTGTTTGTTTGTTACTATCTTTGTTTCAAATCTTGCGACAACTTTTTCAACTACTTCTACTGAACTGATTTTTATGAAACTTTGCACACACATTGAGTTCTCGTGACAATACAATATTATGATAATTTCAACTTGGTAACGAGGGTCTGATGATGGAGTCAGGAGGAGGACAGTGGAACTCTTCAACCGTTACTAGTAACCCGCTCGAGTTTGGGCTCATATGGTTGGTTTGGACGAGTGTTCCATACTTCTACCAATACACTTGGTGACGAGGGTCTGATGATGGAGTCAGGAGGTGGACAGTGGAACTCTTCAACCGTTACTAGTAACCCCCTCGAGTTTGGGCACATATGGTTGGTTTGGAAGAGTGTCCCATACTTCTACCAATACACGTGGTGACGAGGGTCTGATGATGGAGTCAGGAGGTGTACAGTGGAACTCTTCAACCGTTACTAGTAACCCCCTCGAGTTTGGGCTCATTTGGTTGGTTTGGACGAGTGTCCCATACTTCTACCAATACACTTGGTGACGAGAGTCTGGTGATGGAGTCAGGAGGTGTACAGTGGAACTCTTCAACCGTAACTAGTAACCCCCTCGAGTTTGGGCTCATTTGGTTGGTTTGGACGAGTGTTCCATAGTTCTACCAATATACTTGGTGACGAGGGTCTGATGATGGAGTCAGGAGGTGTACAGTGGAACTCTTCAACCGTTACTAGTAACCCCCTCGAGTTTGGGCTCATTTGGTTGGTTTGGACGAGTGTCCCATACTTCTAACCAATACACTTGGTGACGAGGGTCTGATGATGGAGGCAGGAGGTGTACAGTGGAACTCTTCAACCGTTACTATTAACCCCCTCGAGTTTGGGCTCATATGGTTGGTTTGGACGAGTGTCCCATACTTCTACCAATACACTTGATGACGAGGGTCTGATTATGGAGTCAGGAGGTGTACAGTGGAACTCTTCAACGGTTACTAGTAACCCCCTCGAGTTTGGGCTCATATGGTTGGTTTGGACGAGTGTCCCTTACTTCTACCAATACACTTGGTGACGAAGGTCGGTCTGATGATGGAGTCAGGAGGTGTACAGTGGAACTCTTCAACCGTTACTAGTAACCCCCTCGAGTTAGGGGCTCATAGGGTTGGTTTGGACGAGTGTCCCTTACTTTTACCAATACACTTGGTGACGAGGGTCTGATGATGGAGTCAGGAGGTGTAAAGTGGAACTCTTCAACCGTTACTAGTAACCCCCTCGAGGTTGGGCTCATTTGGTTTGTTTGGACGAGTGTCCCATACTTGCCGAACGCAAAAGTATGAAACAGACATACCATCTGTTCAAATTGATTTTGAAAGAAACGGCGGACACCTTATCCATTCTAAAGCCATACATTTTCCAGCAAAGTTTAATTATGGAACAGCTGAGAGACGGATGTTACCGATAATTTTGTCATGGGCCTCCACTGTCCATAAAATGCAGGGCAGTACTGTTGACCGTGCTGTCGTGTATTTGGGCTCCAGACTATTTGAGGAGGGTCAAGCGTATGTTGCATTGAGTCGCGTAAAGTCTTTAGAAGGGTTTTGTTATCTATTGAGGAGCTTGATTGTGAGTAATTGATAGGTAAGAAACCGAGTAACAAAGATGCAATGAGAGAGTTGGAAAGGATGACGAGTTTACGTAATGAATGATACGAGCCAAAAATCAAACTAAAAACGAGTAAATAAAAAAATAGGTAAAAAAACTTTTAAGTTAAACGGTTTTATTAAAAATAAAAAACTAGAAAAAAAACAGCTGTACAAAAAACTATAAAATAATAAGGACACAAGCCTGGGCCTTCTTAAGATTTTACGTCTGGGTAAGAAATCGTGCAATACTAGCGTGCTGTCTTCTCATGTCGGATGCCAAAGGGCACATTGTGTCGCTGCGTCAGCGGAATAAGTAATAAATTGAGACTTTTAACAGACTAATATAAAAACGTGGGGCGCATGTTATTTATTACGCATATTATACGCCCCACGTTTTTATATTAGAATAGAATAGAATAGAATAGAATTATCATTTATTTCACTTTTTGGTACACTTACATAATAAATTAAAATAATACAATAGATAAAAGTGAAACGGGTCTAGGCGCAGCTTGCAGGTGAGCCCATTGTGCACACCTTGCTGGTTTTAAGCCTATCCTTTTCCAGTAGTTGGTAAGTAACTCTTATATGCGAAATGTTAGCGCTTAAAATTACACAATATACAATGATTATTAACTACTTATACAATTTATTAGGTACTTCAGTAACATACACAAAACAAAAACAAAGGCAGGTGAAAAAGAACAAAAATACTAACAATATTAACCAGGAATAATAGAATAAGATGTAGATATAACAACAGATATAACAATGTAGAAACTAAACAATTGAGAACCGGATAAAAATATATACCCATATATATATAATGTTAGGTGATGGACTGGTGGTGTTATGTGTCCACACATAGAATAGAATGAGTGATAAGTGTTATATTAGTCTGTTAAAAGTCTCAATTTATTACTTATTCCGCTGACGCAGCGACACAATGTGCCCTTTGGCATCCGACATGAGAAGACAGCACGCTAGTATTGCACGATTTCTTACCCAGACGTAAAATCTTAAGAAGGCCCAGGCTTGTGTCCTTATTATTTTATAGTTTTTTGTACAGCTGTTTTTTTTCTAGTTTTTTATTTTTAATAAAACCGTTTAACTTAAAAGTTTTTTTACCTATTTTTATTTTATTAGATTATCTGCAAAAGGAAGAGGATAACCTTTTCAAAGAAATTAAGTAACAGAGGGCGAGGCCGAAGGCCGAGCTGCGTTCAGGAATACCATAAAACCTCTCGAAGAAAGTAAGTAACAAAGGGCGAGGCCGAAGGCCGAGCTGCGTTCAGGAAGACGATACACCTTCTCGAAGACAGTAAGTAACTATGGGCGAGGCCGAAGGCCGAGCTGGGTCCTGGAAGAGGATAAACCATCTTTAAGAAAGTACGTAACAAAAGGCGAGGCCGAAGGCCGAGCTGGGTTCAGGAAGAGGATAACCTTTTCGAAGAATGTAAGTAACAGAGGGCGATTCCGCAGGCCGAGCTGCGTTCAGGAAAACCATAAATCTTCTCGAAGAAAGTAACTTCTTTGTTACTTACTTTCTTCGAAAAGGTTTATCCTCTTCCTGAACACATCTCGGCCTTCGGCCTCGACCATAATTACTTACTGTCTTCGAGAAGGTTTATCCTCTTCCTGAACGCAGCTCGGCCTTCGGCCTCGCCCTTTGTTACTTGCTTTCTTCGAGAAGGTTTAGGGTCTTCCTGAACGCAGCTCGACCTTCGGCCTCGCCTTTTGTTACTTACTTTCTTCGAGAAGGTTTATAGTCTTCCCGAACGCAGCTCGGCCTTCGGCCTCGCCATTAGTTACTTACTTTCTTTGAGTAGGTTTATCGTCTTCCTGAACGCAACTCATTCACAAACTTTCGCGTTTATAATATTAGTAGGATGTATTTTGGGTAGGTTTGAAGTGAGGCCTGATTTTAGAAATTATTCCCAATTATCGGATGCATGCAAGCAAATCCGAAAGCAACAGCTAAGAATATATAAATTTTTGAAATGTGTTAATTAAGCCCTTTCATTTGATACCCAACAAGGCATCATTAAAAAAAATTTTTTTTAGGTCATGGCTTTATGTCCTTTAGAGGGCGCCATATCTAATTTTATAGGACGTCATATAGCCTATAACCAGTGTCAAGGCGCATCCAACGACACCTCATTTGTCAAATTATGATAAGTAGTTTCGAAGTTATGAGGGAACTGATGAACATACATACATACATACCGGTCAAACACATAACTCTCCTTTTTGCTTCGCCGTAGTCGGCTAAAAATAAGAATATTTTCGCTAATATTGCGCGCATACTACACTACGTACAATATAATAAACATACGATCAAATAACTTAAATCAAATAGGAACTCCAGTTAAGTAAATATCCGCTAACATCGACTTGCAACAACACTTTTACATAGGTTTGCACCTAAAATTAATCAAATGGATACCTAACGAAGTAAACCTATATAATAATTATCAATCGAATTAAATAAGATACTCTGCTCGAGACAATGCATACACACACCGCGCTCCGCCAGACCGCACCCCGTGCCGCGCCCCGCGCCTACGCCGCCGCCGCCAGCCTCCGCAGCTAGCCGCCACCAACCGCCGCCGCCGTGACGCGCCGCTTTTATTTCGATTCGATTTGTATGGGAGCCACATCTTAGCGTGGCCGGAAGTGAATTTTAGTTAGCCTATCCTATGTCCCGTATAGTAAAATGTGCTTGTACTAAGTTTCATCGAATTCGGATGATGGCTTTTAAGAGTTATGGCGGAACATACATACATACATACATACATACAGAAAAGATTTCTAAAAATCGTCAATTTAGCTTTAGTATCATACATAGAGGCTACAAACTCAATATTGCCTAAAACAAAGTAACTTACTCCATGACCATCCCCTACAGATTTATTATTAGTATTGAGTATTGATTGATTGATTGATTGATGATTGATTGCGCTTCGGGCTACTTAACAACAATACATACTATAGCGTCACGCCCTGTCTACCCCACATCCCGGTGGGGTAGACAAAGACAACGGATCTCCACGTGCCACGATCCTGACACACCTCTGTCGCCTCTTCCACTCTCATAATGTTCTTCATACATGCTCGTCGGTTACGGGTACTACGCACTTGAACCTTTTGAAACGATGAAAAAGGAGTATGTTCTCAAGTAAATTTTTTGGACACGCCCAATCTGATTAACAATTTTATACCAAGTAAAAATATTTATCTGAATTGTATCATTGGACGCATCCTTAAATCTACATTTATTTATTTCTTCAGCCTCGGTAGCTCAGTGGTGCGGTCGCGGTCAGTACTTGGATGGGTGACCGCTCGACCGTTGGAGACTGACCATGGCTCGGATTACACGTAAAACTGTAGGTCCCTTCCCTCCTTACCTTACTAAGTAGGTGGTAGGGTTTATCCCGCCCGGGTTGGTATCACCGCACTGAATGAAACGTCGCGTCGTCGGTCGAAACGGCCATGTAAATAGTTCGTGTTTTCTACCCAGTTAAGTGTAGCCAACATGAAATTCTGGGAAGCACTGACATGGCACCTAGTTCACCCGGTGTTATGGGCTGACATCACGGATTTAGTAGGTGATGTACGCAACCGTGTCAGTTACCATAAAAAAAAATAACTATTCTTTTCATTGTTATAATAAATAGTTATTTATACGTTTATTTAAATAGTACGTACTAATCAATGGCTACTACCTACTTATATCTCACAACATACGACTCTCAAACATCCAAAGGTTGACTGGGAGAAATCCCCGTAAGGGATAAGTCCGCCTTTGCCCCTCATGTAAATTACTTATCGTTTGTTTCTGTAAAATGTTTTTTTGGAGCAATAAAGTATCTCTATCTATCTATCATTTAGGGAAACTTAACAGCTATGTAATACAGTACGTACAGCCAATTAAAAAGTTCCGCTTTTTACAAATTTACGTTCTATCGGTATTTAAAAAGAATAGCCCCACTGCATCTCACCGCCTGCATGTTGTAAAAGGCGACTAAGGGATAAGGACAGGATGCCATGCATAACGGTGACAGTGTAGCCACCTTGGCACGGTCTTTCCACCATACTATAAAATACAAATAAGTACCAACATTTTATTATATCTTTATTTTCACGTTTTTATAATACAATATTTACACTAATTCTTTATACATAATAAAATATTAAAAATATAAAACGTTAATATAAACACAAAAAAAAAGCAAAACAAAAACGGCATTATTACATTATAATTTTACTATCTGCAATATTTTTTGATTAATGAAAAATCTGCACGAATGTGTTTCAATTGCTAAGGCAAAATAATTTTATTTACATTAGCAATTACAAATAAATTTTTAATATACTTCAAATCGTTTCCATGACCCACATCTGTCTTCTCATCAGAGTCAGATTCACCTTCTGGATCAACCGGACTCAAATCGGTATCTTCCTTAGAAATGTCTGGTTCCTCTGTCGTCGTGGCAATTTCTTGGGAGCTATCCGGTTGCTCGGTCGTGGTGCCTTCTCCGGGGTTGTCGGGTTTCTGTGTCACGGTTACTTCCTCAGGCTTAGTAGTAGTGATTATCTCCGTGTCGACTACATCGGGATATATTTTGCAGTTTTCCAGTTGGTTAGGATTACTCACATAACGGTAAGAGTCAATTAGAAGTCTTGAACCTTCAGGCGGGTCGTTCCAGAAATTAACCTGGAATTGCATCTGTAATAAAAGTTTATATATTTAATTAGATTTTTTCATTTAATATTTTTTGTTTGCACGAGAAACTTATGCACTAATGCGATTCGGAAACGGTACACGGTGGGACATTGCATGGATGACCGTCGGACTGATGAGGTTGGCCGTGGCTCTACTTTTTGTCGGTCCCTTTCTTTGCCTCATTGGCTGTTAGTGTTTTCTCCCGTCCGGATCGTTACCACCGTATTGAATTAATGTCGGTTGAAACGGCTATGAACGTTGTACGTGTTCCGTCCTGTCCAGTGTAGCCGGCGCGTCCAAGAGGGAAGCGCTGACATGGCATGGTGTGATAAGATGACGACTGTAAGATGACGATGACGATAAGTGTGCGACTAAGGGATATAAATCCCTTCTTATATTACTAGGTGGTAGGGTTTATCCCGCCCGTGTTGGTACCACCGCACTGAATGATAGGTCGGTCGAAACGGCTATGTAAATAGTTTGTCTTTTCGCTCCAGTTCACTGTAGCCGGAGCGACCGAAGGGAAGCACTAACGTGGCACCCGGTGTTATGGGCTGACATCACGGATGTTGTAGGTGACGTAGCCAAACGTGTCAGTTTCCATAAAAAAATGACATCACGGGTGTTGTAGCGACTACTTCACGTTCCATAAGAATCACAAAACAAGATCAAAATACTCACGTGAACGGCTGCACTAGGCCGAGAATTTTCGTACAGTCCTATAACGTTCCACCCGCTTCGACGTGACGTTGAAGTAACCCCCCAGGTACGCATGTTTTCGCCAGTCGTGTGGTCACGTAAGGTCATTTGTAGTAAATATTCCTTTGTATTTGAGTAAAAATTAACTTGGAACATAGAGCCGGGAGTCACTGTAAACAGTTGGCTGTTTCTTACGCAACCAGTGCTGAATACGCCATCGACGGAGTTGATACTTATGAAGGAGGTGCTGTTCGCGTGAGGAGGATCCAGGCCGGAACTCCTGTACGTTCCTGGGTGCCAATTATGTGTAGGTGCGATGTTACGAGTGCAGTTTGAGAACTGCTTCTCGAAATCGCCCTCAATGTCACTGGTGATACAAACATTTTGACAATGCGCGAAAAAAAGTGTCAAGAGCAAAGTATAAATCAACACAAAGAACTTCGTGTCGGCCATCTTGCGAGGTGTCTAAACGCGGAGTGCTGAAATTAGTGCACATAGGAGTATTATTTAGAAAGATAGGGTTCCGTAACCGATTAAATTGTTTAAACTTGTTTGATGGGATACGTTGCCTTTTATTCTTTATCTTCATGTTCGTGTATAGACATTTTGTTTTTTTTATATAAAGCGCGACATGTGGCGCTTTGCCGGCATGACAGGTGCCCGAGACTGTACTTGGGTAACTCTATCCTTAGTCGTGTTTGATGATTTGGATATTGTCTACAGCAAGTGTGTTAAAAACATAGGGCTCAGGATTGATGAGTACCTGAGTTGGAACAAACAGATTGGTGAAGTCAGTCGCAAAATATTTGGTAGCACGCACTCTCTCAAGCGACTTCGAAACTTTCCTTTTGGCACAAAAATGACAAAGGCACAAAGTTGTTCAATCGCATCTACTCCCAATACTCGACAATGCAGATGTGTGTTATCTCGACTTAAATGATGATCTCCTAAAG
Source organism: Nematopogon swammerdamellus (assembly GCA_946902875.1). Taxonomy (NCBI): domain Eukaryota; kingdom Metazoa; phylum Arthropoda; class Insecta; order Lepidoptera; family Adelidae; genus Nematopogon; species Nematopogon swammerdamellus. The sequence goes on from OX336351.1 coordinate 2,731,340, forward strand.
AAACTTGACAGATATACCCAAAGTGAATATAACCACGCTACACCTTTGGTCTGCGCAAGGACGACCATAGTTTCGAATATTCTAGGTTCTATAATCGAAGTCACAGGCACAGCCAAGTCCTATATCTTCTCTTCCGTACATTGAGCGACCCTGCTGCTCCGATATACCTAAGTGAGAAGTTTAATGTTCTCTTTTCCGATGGTCTCTTTTTTGATCATCTGACAACTTACTCCTAGCAATACCAGCCCACTAGAGCACAAATGTGAACAAACACAACAAACTTTTTGTGATATCAAATGGCAATGAGTAGTTAAAACAATATTAGTACTGATCGATGATCTTAAAAACATCTTCTATCTGATCATATGTGGAGGAACTTACCTCCCTTATTTCTTGCCATCCCAGCTATTTTCGAAGCACTCGTCGCAAAACCTGTGCACAATTTTGTTGTTGGCATTAGGCTTTCGAGAATCCATCGGTTATAAAAATCGTTTCTTTAAGGTAGAATGCTAGGGTAAAATGTTAGGGTGTGAAAAGGTCTTCTTGGAGTATTTTTCCCGAATCCTTTAAAATGGGTGTTGTAATGGATCACGTGGCAGATCAATGTAACTTGCATCGATCGTGGTTTCGAATCCCACTGTGGATAATCCGGTACGGGTGAGATTTTTCTTTCGCAATTTTTCAGTTCTAATTTACGATGCTTGCATAAGATATGCACAGCGATCAGCGGCCATCTTTTACCGGCCGGCGACGCGACTTCTTGTTCTGTAACGGAACCTTATGTCGTCGGAACCCGAGCGGCACATCAAAGAGCGCAACAAATGGATTTCTTCATAGATAGTGATGATGGACACGTTTTTTTAATTAATTATTCTATTTTGATAAACATTAGTCAGCCCCGGTTGCTCGGCGGTGCATCGGGGTTCGGTCGTAGAAGTTGAGCAACGTCGGACGCGGTCGGCATTTGTAAGGGTGACCGTCCGACTGTTCAGGCTGTGTTTTGGATTACACATAAAACTGTACGTAAGGAACTTGGCCCCTCGCCAATAGCTTATCTATACATATAATAAAATCGTAGAGGTAAGAAAGTCTGTACATTGAATGTATTCGGAAAAAAACTAACCAGGGTGGCTTAAAATGAGATACTGAACATGTTAGAACAGTTTTTAAAATTTTTGTTTGTTTGTTTGTTTGTTTGTTTGTTTGTTTGTCTGTACGCGCATCACGCAAAAACCACTGAACGGAATTTGACGAAACTTTTTATAGTTTTTGTGGCAGTTTATATGCCGGGTTAACATAATACGTAAAAAAAAAGAACAAAAATAAAAAAAAATTAACAATTACAAACATTATTGCGCGTTTAAAATCACGTAGTCCAAAGTACATAATTATATCTTGAGAACTGGCAGCAAATATAATTTGAATAAAATATTAATTCGAAATTTAAAAATAAGTAGATACAACGAAAATGACAGTTCTTCTTTTTTATAACTTGAACACAATAGTCTATACATATGTATTCTTTCTATACATATACTAAAATCGTAAATGCAAAAATGTCAGTTTGTACGCGCATCTCGCAAAAACCACTGAACGGAATTTGACGAAACTTTTTATAGTGACAGTGTATATCCCGGATGAACATAATAATTAAAAAATATAATAATTAAAAAGTCAAAAATAATTTCCGTTTACTTAATTAAAGGAGTCGGAAGACCGCTTAGTAAATTCCCGCGCAGCTCTGAGTTTTTATATTTTATTTACTTAGCGGTCCCCCGACTCCTTTAATTAAGTAAACGGAAATTATTTTTGACTTTTTAAGGGTCGGGGGTTTTTTAAATTTGTAATTTAACTTTTATTTCAAGCTTTTTAAAAAAAACCGCATGAAAATCGGTCCACTTTTTGAGATAACAATTTTTTTTATTACTTAATTACTTGATTACTTGATTACAAACATAGCTAAGAACCATCCCGATTAAACAAGCTTCCTAATAAAAAAAACCGCATCCAAATCGGTCGATCCGTTTGAGAGCTACGATGCCACAGACAGACACACACACACACACACACACACACACACACACACGTCAAACTTATAACACCCCTCCTTTTTTTTCGTCGGGGGTTAAAAATCACGTAATCCAAGTAAAGGTAAAAAACAATTTTAAATGTCATGTTGACAACGGAGAACTGTCATCTGGACGTGAGCTGGCCGGTGACAAATTGTTTGATAAATAAAAATAATAATTGAAAGTCGAAGTTATGTCGCTGTCATTGGTGGAATAAAATTTATATATCTGTTGCCCGCGGCTTCGCTCGCGTGAAATTCGTATTTAAAAAAAAGAAAGTAAGTAACTAAAGGCGGGCCCGAAGGCGGATCTGCGCTCACGTAAACGATATTCTTTCTCGATGAAAGTAACTAAGGGCGAGGCGGAAGGCGGAGCTGAGTTCAGGAAGAAGAAAAACATTCTTGAAGAAAGTAAGTAACTAAGGGCGAGGCCGAAGGCCGAGCTCTATTCTGGAAGACCATAAACCTTCTCGAAGAAAGTAAATAACTATGGGCGAGGCCGCAGGCCGAGCTGCGTTCAGGAAGAAGCTAAACTATCTTGAAGAAAGTAAGTAACTAAGGTGAGGCCGAAGGCCGAGCTACGTTCGGATAATTGAAAAACCATCTCGAAGAAAGCAAGTAACTAAGGGCGAGGCCGAAGGCCGAGCTGCGTTCAGGAAGAAGCTAAACCATCTTGAAGAAAGTAAGCAACTAAGGCGAGGCCGAAGGCCGAGCTACGTTCTGACAAATGATAAACCATCTCGAAGAAAGCAAGTAACTAAGGGCGAGGCCGAAGGCCGAGCTGCGTTCAGGAAGAAGCTAAACCATCTCGAATAAAGTTAATTAATATTAAGATTGAGTTAATTTAATTTAAATTTTATTATAAAGTCCACGCTTCTAACGGCAAATATACCGTGCATCCTAGAACCTCGCGGTTATTCCCGGCTGGATGGCAAGAGGCCCGATGCTATCACCTTAGTGTTATGGACTAAGGGTAGTTCTTTGATGTGGGACGCCACTTTTGTTCTCACATTGGCTCCAAGTCACGTTAGGTCATCTTCAAGAGCGGCTGGCGCGGCCGAGGCTGGGGCGGAGAGCCTCAAATGCAGCAAATATAGAAATATAATTCAACATTTCGAATTTGTTGCGTTTGCGGTTGAAACCCTCGGTCCGTGGAGCAGTGAAGCCAAAAGAGGCTTGAGCTGGTTGACGCAACTGGTGTCCCGCCATCAAGGGCATAGGTACTTCATTCAAAGGGTAAGCCTTGCCATCCAGCGGGGTAATGCCGCAAGTGCTCTAAGAACATTTGAAAATGCCCGTTTTGATAGTTATTTTAATGTTTGTTAGGTAGGTTTAATTCTTTAGTTATTAATATCACTTTTTTATTTTTATGAAATAAATAGATTTAGTAAACGATATTATATTCTATCGAAGAAAGGAAGTCTTTAAGGGCGAGGCCCGAAGGCGGAAGAGGGTTTTTGGTTTACTTGAACGCAGCTCGGCCTTCGGCCTCGCACTTAGTTCCTTCCTTTCTTCCAGAAGGTGTATCGTCTTCCTGAACGCAGCTCGGCCTTCGGCCTCGCCCTTACTTACTTCCTTTATTTGAGAAAGGTTTATCGTTTACCTGAAAGCAGCTCGGCCTTCGGCCTCGCCCTTAGTTATTTACTTTCTTTAAGAAGGTTTTTCGATTACCCGAACGCAGCTCGGCCTTCGGCCTCGCCCTTAGTTACTTACATTCTTCTTTGGAATACGAATTTCACGCGAGCGGAGCCGCGGGTTCAGCTAGTTTCATGAATAAAATTTCATTATCACTTTGTGATGGTTCAAGTAATTTTTCGACCAAGTCGATTGAACTGTGAACGGATGAAAGAAAGGCAGGCAGGGCAAAATCTTCAACCAGGCGTAAACCTGAACCGCCTGATTTCACAGGCAACGTAATTTGGTCCCAGGCACTGTCTGACGGTAACAGATTTATGTTTAAAATTTGGTTCACACTTTTTTTTTAAGTTATCGAATGTTAAAATGTATTCTTCAAATTTCCAAATAGCACAACATCTCAAGAAATATGTAAGTCTAGGTATAAAAAGTCGACAAGTGCGAGTTGGACTCGCACACCGAGGGTTCCGTACTATCACTCAATATATTTGTATTATGTATGTACAAAAATAATTGTGTTTTAGAAAATCAGGAAACGCCTAAATAAACACGACAGCAATTGTTTGACTGTCAGGCATTCGAGTAATTGAAATCTACGAAAATATTTTTTTTTAAGACATCTTAACTACAAATTTACAGTTTTCCTTTGCTTGTGCTGTGAGACTATGCTTCTTACTAAATTTCATTATTCTAGGTTAACGGAAAGTACCCTATAGGTTTTGATTTGTTTTGAGTGAGTTTGCGAGTATTAAAATATGAAATAAATGGCCGTATCTTTTGATTGAGTTGATTTAGAAGCTTGCATTTTCTATATCTTAAAGAGATCGTAGACCTTAGTATTTCGTATTAATTTCAATTTGATATCTTGATATTTTCCTGAGAAAAAGGGTCTTGACATACAAAACATGTTAACTTTTTTTTTATGTGATATAACTATCAATTTACAATTTTCGGATTTTTTCCTTTATTTGTGTTGTGAAACCTTGCTTCTTACTTAATTTTATGATTCTAGGTCAACGGAAAGTTCCCTATAGGTTTTGATTTGTTTTGAGTGAGTTTGCGAGTATCAAAATATAACATAAATACCCGTATCTTTTGATTGTGTTGATTTAGAAGCTTGAGTTTCCTACACCTCTAAGCAATAGTAGACGTAAGTATTTTGTATTAATTTGAACTTGATACCTTGACCCGGTCTTGAGAAAAAGGGTCTTGACATACAAAACAAGTAACATTTTTTTTTATGTGATATAATTACAAATTATCTATTTTAGCATTTTTACCTTTAAGTGTGCTGTGAAAACTTGCTTCTTACCAAATTTTATCATTCTAGGTCAAGGTAAGTACCATATAGGTTTTGATTTTATTTCCCAGTAGTAAAATATGTGACATAAATAGCCGTATCTTGTGATTGCGTTGACTTAGAAGTTTGAATTTTTTACACCTCTTAAGGGAACGGAGACCTTAGTACTTGGTATTAATTTCAACTTCATACCTCTTCGCGTTCCTGAGAAAAAGGGTCTTGACAGACAGACAGACGGACAACGAAGTGATCCTATAAGGGTTCCGATTTTTCCTCTTTTGAGGTACGGAACCCTAAAAAACAATATTTTAATAAATGGAGTGCCATATGCGGATCTATGTGGACTAGTCTTTCCGAGAATCTATTTAACAATTACTCTTTCTTTTCGACAAATTGACCTATTGCAGATTAAGGGGCACCAAGAAGTGTGACCGAATCGTTGTCCAGTATGCGGATGTGAGGCAGCCTCGACGCAATCACATTGCTAATCTCTCTCTTTCTCTGATCATTTACTGAATTGCAGAAAGATAATTCACATTTATTAAAATTTATTTCAAGACCAATTTTATTGAATTTATCCGTAAGTAATTCTAAGTCTGCTAGAACTGATGAGAGATTTCTACCAATAGTTCCATCGTCTAAATATCAGATATTTAATTTAGAATTTAAAGAAGTAATTATATTATGTATCGCCCATTATCGCCAGACTAAATATTGCTGGACCCAAAGGGTCGCCTTGTTGACAACCTGTCATGGATTTGTGTTGTAGAATAGATTTGAAGCAGATGAATAGCATTGATTTAAATAAGGAAACATAGAAGGTATATTTTCATGTACTTCCGTTAGTAAAGAGTCGCGATCTACAGAGTTGAATGCGTTTTTCATCTATTTTCAACACAACTTCGGCGTCAATGTTTTGAGAAATAAAAGAACGAGTAGCGTGAACTGCTGCCTCACACCCACACCTTGTACTGAAACCAAGTTGCAGCTTGTTGTTGTAAGACTTGTATTTTCAGTTTTTTTAAACCTTTGTAAAGTTTTTTCAATAATTCCGGTTGTTCCAACTATTATAGGTATTATACTGGCATTTGTTTTCCATAACCTTTGTATTTAAATTTTGAGGGCGTAATATTTAATAAATCCTCGTCCAAGTTTTTTGGAACCTCAGCCATCGTTGGGTTTTGGCTGGACAATCTTCATCATCCCCGCCCAAGATCACCTTGGGAGAGAGGGTAGATGTTGTAGATGCTAGTCTTCAGTGGTGTGATTGTTTCCTTGTAATTCTTCCAAATAGCCGGTCTTAAATTTCGTCATTATATTGCATGTATGTATAGCAGCTTGTTGTTGTAGAATTTAAATTTTGATATCTGATTTTAAATCCTAAATGTATTTGTCTATAGATCTGCCAACGATTCCTGTAGTTCCAATCACTATTGGTATAATTTTGGCTTTTGTTTTCCATAAGCTTTCAATTTCAATTTTGAGTGCATAGTGTTTGGTAAGCTATATATATATATATATATATATATATATATACTAACTGACCCGGGGAACTTCGTACCGCCTCAGAGTCAATAAATGTTATGTTAACCCCTTGAGCATTCCCGATACACTCTTTTGAAAAGCCGCTGAGCATAACCGCTAAATTACGCGCGCGCAACTTTCTCCGCACTTCTTCTTTCCCAAGGTGATCTTGGGCGGGGATGATGAAGATTGTCCAGCGAAAACTCAACGATGGCTGAGGTTCCAAAAAACTTGGACGAAGATTTATATATATACATTGATGATTGATGTGCGGTACCAGAAAGTTTATGAATAGAGTATAGAAACGTAGTATTTCATAAAAGAAAGTAACTTACTCCATGGCCATCCCTTACAGATATTTTATTTTGATTACATTTATACCATAATTTATAATGAAATACTACAAAATAAAAATAACTAAAACCATTTCATTATGATTTTAATTTATTTTATTATCTGCACTTTTTTTTATGTTAAGTATAAGAAAAATATCTATCCACGAATCATTTTCAATTGCTAAGATAAAATAATTGTACTTACATTGCCAATTACAAATAAATTTTTTATATACATTGACGGTTTTCCATGGCTCACATCTGTCTCCTCATCAAAGTCAGCGCCACCTTCCGAATCAACCCATTGCTCAGTCGTGGTACTTACTCCGGAGTTGCCGGGTTTCTGTGTCATGGTTACTTGCTCAGAACTGTCAGGCTTAATAGTTGTGATTATCTTTGTGCCGACTTCATCAGGATATATTTTGCAGTTTTCCAGTAGGTTACGATTACTTACATAACGGTAAGAGTCAATTAGAACACTTGAAAATGCAGGCGTGTCGCTCCAGAAATTAACCGCGAATGCAACCTGTAATAAAATATTACAGATTTTTCATTCATTATTTTCTATTTCACAAGCTTTTATTTAGTTTCACCTGACCTGGTATCTGTTGGTAATCAAATCTTATTACATGTTAAATTTGACCCACTTTCCGGTGTTCGATTCAACTGACATTTTGCATACATTTATGTAAAACAGATGATTCAAATTCAAATTCAAATTCAAATAATTTATTAAATAAAGAAACATGATATACAACATAGAACAATTTGCGTAAAAATAAATTGAAAACATGTTCCCTTCACAGGATTGTTTAGTTTTTGATGCTCAGGTCGAGACACTGGACTTTCGTCTGTGACGTCTCGACCCGTTTTCTCGGTCGGTTCTCAAAAAATAAATGTATGTACAAATAAATATACAAATTTTTTTTTTAAGTATGCATGTATGTGAGTGTATGTAGGTGGGTAAGTAAATGTAGGTAACTATAATGAATGAATGATGACTTCATCATTCATCATTCCTACTGAAACACTTGTTTCAATGATAATGCAATCTAATGATGGAGCCGGAAGGTGACTACAGGAACTTTGTAACGAAACCACGTAACCACATCGAGTTTGGGCTCGTTTGATTTGTTTTTACAAGTACTCTGGTCCTAGATGACGTTTTTGCCATAATACAATACTAAAAAAGTAAAAATAAATGTATTCCGATTGTAAACAAGCCATTTTCTCATATTTTTTTTTTGCAGTTTTAAAATAAAAGTGTGTTGCATTTGACAGTAGGAGAGAAAAATACGGTGTAATTTGCTTTTATTTGAAAAATGTAAAAAAAAAATTAAAATGGCTTGTTTCCAAGCGGAGTCAATTTATTTACAATTTTTACCCGACTACGGCGAAGCAAAAAGGAGGGTTATGTGTTTGACCGGTATGTATGTATGTATGTATGTATGTATGTATGTATGTATGTATGTATGTATGTGACTACGGCGAAGCAAAAGGAGGGTTATGTGTTTGACCGGTATCTATGTATGTATGTATGTATGTATGTATGTTCATCTGTTCCCTCATAACTTCTAAACTACTTATCACAATTTGACAAATGAGGTATCGTTGAAAGCGTCTTGATCGTCCGCTGGTTATAGACTATGTGACGTCACACAAAATTGACTATGGCGCCCTCTAGACGACAAAAAGTCATGGTCTAAAAAAAAAATTTTTTTTAATGATGCCGTGTTGGGTGTCAAATGAAAGGGCTTAATTAGCACATTTCAAAAATATATATATTGTTAGCTATTGCTTTCGGAATTGCTTGCATGCACCCGATAATTGGGAATAATTTCTAAATAAAATAAAATCAGGCCTCATTCCATACATATATACATACATATCACACACGCTGAATCCCGACAATCGGGGTAAGCAGAGTAATCGGTGTTGTGCTGCAAGAACTCTTGTCAATTACAGCACAACACCGACCACCACGTTTCGCAAAGGATTCGAACAAGATTAAATCGATCAAGCAGCAAGTATGGCACGAAGACCCACCTGCTGCATGACTCGGTGGAAGTACCGTGCCAAGGTGAGAGGTGGCGACCCTGTCGCCCTTTAGCACGGCATCTTGTCCTTATCCCTTAGTCGCCTTTTACGACATGCATGGGGAGAGATGCAGTGGGGATATTCTTTTTAAGTACCGACCCCACACGGTACTCGGCCTCATTCCAAACCTACCCAAATACATCCTACTTAAACCATCTTAATATTATAAACGCGAAAGTTTGTAAATGAGTTGCGTTCAGGAAGACGATAAACCTACTCAAAGAAAATAAGTACCTAAGGGCGAGGCAGAAGGCCGAGCTGCGTTCAGGAAGAAGATAAACCTTCTTAAAGACAGTAAGTAACTGAGGGCGAGGCCGAAGGCCGAGCTGCATTCGGGAAGACTATAAACCTTCTCGAAGAAAGTAAGTAATAAAGGTCGAGGCCGAAGGCCGAGCTGCGTTCAGGAAGACGATAAACTTTCTCGAAGACAGTAAGCAACTATGGGCGAGGCCGAAGGCCGATCTGCGTTCAGGAAGAGGATAAACCATCTTTAAGAAAGTAAGTAACCAAGGGCGAGGCCGAAGGCCGAGCTGCGTTCGGGAAACCTAAACATTCTCGAAGAAAGTAAGTAACAACAGGCGAGGCCGAAGGCCGAGCTGCGTTCAGGAAGAGGATAAACTTTTTTGAAGACAGTAAATAACTATGGGCGAGGCCGAAGGCCGAGCTGCGTTCAGGAAGAGGATAAACCATCTTTAAGAAAGTAAGCAACAAAGGGCTAGGCCGAAGGCCGAGCTGCGTTCAGGAAGAGGATAAACTTTCTCGAAGACAGTAAGTATATGGGAGAGGCCGAAGGCCGAGCTGCGTTCATGAAGAGGATAACCTTTTCGAAGAAAGTAAGTAACAGAGGGCGAGTCAGAAGATCGAGCTGCGTTCAGGAAGACCATAATCTTCTCGAAGGAAGTAACTTCTTAGCTACTTATTTCGAAAATGATTATCCTCTTCCTAAACGCATCTCGCCCTTCGGCCTCGCCCATAGTTACTTACTGTCTACGAGAAGGTTTATAGTTTTCCCGAACGCAGCTCGGCCTTCGGCCTCTCCCTTAGTTACTTCCGGTCTACGAGAAGGTTTATAGTCTTCCCGAACGCAGCTCGGTCTTCGGCCTCGCCCTTTTTCAATTACTTTCTTAAAGATGGTTTATCCTCTTCATGAACGCAGCTCGGCCTTCGGCCTCTCCCATATACTTACTGTCTTCGAGAAAGTTTATCATCTTCCTGAACGCAGCTCGGCCTTCGGCCTCGCCCTTTGTTACTTACTTTCTTCGAGAAGGTTTATAGTCTTCCCGAACGCAGCTCGGCCTTCGGCCACGCCCTCAGTTACTTACTTTCTTAAAGATGGTTTATCCTCTTCCTGAACGCAGCTCGGCCTTCGGCCTCGCCCATAGTTACTTACTGTCTTCGGGAAAGTTTATCGTCTTCCTGAACGCAGCTCGGCCTTCGGCCTCGCCCTTTGTTACTTACTTTCTTCGAGAAGGTTTATAGTCTTCCCGAACGCAGCTCGGCCTTCGGCCTCGCCCTCAGTTACTAACTTTCTTAAAGATGGTTCATCTCGGTCGGTTCAAGTCGGTTTATCGTTTACCTGAACCCAGCTCGCCCTTATGGACTATGGTACATATGTTAAAATTATTAAACAATAAAACCTAAACAAACAAAACATGTAAAACGACTCTGCAAATACTTTATCACGAAGTTATATCCCCAAAATAATTAAAATAAAAAATAAGTTCAAAAACTAAAACCCGACTACTGAAAAATCACGCTCTAAAAAGTATGAAACAAGAAAATGTTCTCATCTGAAATTGTTATGTACAAACTATTCAATATTTTATCGTCTATTAAATAAACAACTTACACGTAATATATTTTAATGTATTTAATAAATATTCATAGTGTTGTTCAGAGTATAGCCGTGGTCGTATGCCACCTACCCTAAGGGCAAATTGGCATACGACCATGGCTATCCTCTGAACAACACTATGAATATTTATTAAATACATTAAAATATATTACGTGTAAGTTGTTTATTTAATAGACGATAAAATATTGAATAGTTTGTACATAACAATTTCAGATGAGAACATTTTCTTGTTTCATACTTTTTAGAGCGTGATTTTTCAGTAGTCGGGTTTTAGTTTTTTTTGGTTCATTTTTATCAATATAAAAGCATGTTCTGATTTTTTTTTACGTTTCTTTATTTTATGTTTCCATGAAAAGCTTGTACCTACAGTAACTAATGAAATGAGGTTCTGGAACGGAATACGGTCGGACCCTGCATACGTGACTGTCTGATAAGGCTGATCGTGTTTCGGATTTCACTTAAAAAATTTCGGTCGGCATCTTCCTTTACTAGGTGCTAGAATTTTTACCCGTTCTGATAGGTACCGTATGTAGATGCCATCAAGTACGACGGATGTCATCAAGTAAGCATTGTTTCCGTACCGCTGAAGGTCGGGAGGACTGGTGGAAAATTGGAGAGGCGTATGTCGAGCAGTCGACGCTTTCATGCTGACTGACTGACTGACTGATCGGTACCCACGCACTGAATGAAATTCGGTCGATACGGCTATGAAAGTTGTCTGTGTTCCGTCCAGTTCACTTTTCAGGTTTTTTTTTTATGGAAACTGACACGGTTGGCTACATCACCTACAACATCCGTGATGTCAGCCCATAGAACCGGGTGAACTGGGTGCCATGTCAGTGCGTCCCTTTATTTCATGTCGGCTACACTGAACTGGACGGAAAACACGAACTATTTACATAGCCGTTTCGACCGACGTTTCATTCAGTGCGGTGGTATTAACCCGGGCTGGTTGAACCCTCCCACCTAGTAAGCTAAGAAGGTAAAGGACCTACAGTTTTACGTGGAATCCGAACCACGGCCAGCCTCCAACGGTCGAGTGCTCACCCATCCAAGTACTGACCGCGCCCAGCGTTGCTTAACAATCAATAGCGACAGTCGACTGTCTGCACCACTGAGCTATCGAGGCTGACTGAGGTTCCTTATGAAACTCAAAACAAAATTATTAAGATATACTCACGTAGACGTCTGCATCAGGAAATTTGTTGGGATATTCTGCCTCCATAACGTTCCACCCGCTGGGATATGACGATGTATGAATCCAGTTTTGGCCAGTCATTGGGTTAAGTAACGTTACAAATAGGGAACAATCTGATGCGTTTGCGTAGAAATTTATTTCTAACATAGATCCGGGAGTCACTCTTAACTTGTGGCTGTTTGCTACGCAACCGATGCTGCTTCTTACACTACTGCCGGAGTTGATAAATATGAATGAGGTGCTGGTCGCGTGAGGAGGATGCAGGCCGACACTCCTGTATGTTCCTGGATACCAAGGATTATTATGCAAGCCCTCGTGCGTGCAGTCTCTAAACTGCTCCTCGAAACCGCCCTCCAAGTCGTTGGTTATACAGACATTTTGACTGTGCGCGGAGCGAAGTGTCAAGAGCAAAGTATAAATCAACAGTGCGCACTTCTTGTCGGCCATCTTGCGAGGTGTATCGACGCGGTGTGCTGAAATTAGTACACCTAGGACTCCTAGGTGCACTAATTTCAGCAAACCGCATCGATATTTACGCACGCAGGGTTCCGTAACTTGTAAGTGTTGACCTTTTATTTTTTTTTTATATTCATGTTTGTGTATACATATTTTGATTCAGATAATATATAGTATGTCTGTTCCATGATTTTAACTAAAACATTTATAGTTTGAATGTATATTTCATCGTCACACACGGAGATCCGTTGTATCTGCCTGCCTCACTGGGAGACAGGCGTGTCTTTAAGTACATATTAATAGGAATTCCAAAATTAAATTTTTTTACAGAAAAAATATGGTTTGCTCCAAAGAGTTTGTATTACGTCGCTGCGACGTATACTGCGCGGGACGGATCTCGGTGTGTCGTCGCCGCAGCGGGCGACCCGCCACGCGAATACACTATACACGTACGGTGCGGGTGCGAGGGAGAATACTGACGAACCGCTGCGGCGGCGACACGCCGAGATCCGCCCCGCGCATTATAATACAAACTCTTTGGTTTGCTCATTGCATTTGATCAACTATGTTTTAATTATGTTGATATATATTTAACTATGTTAATATAATAAAACTTAATACCTATAAACAATTTAAACCGACTAGCCAAAGTAACCCAACGAAACACTCTAAACTGTCTTGGTAATTAAGGTATAAGAATAAATAAAAATTAATTACCTACAAATCAATTAAAACTAATTACAACCACTTTTTATTAGGGTTCCTTTTCGGGTACGGAAAGCCTACGCCGTCCGTCCGTCCGTCCGTCTGTCTGTCCGAGGGCTGTATCTCTTGAACCGGAATAGGTAGCTCGTTGAAATTTTCACAGAATATGTGTTATTATGGCCGATATAACAACAAATAATAAAAATAAGAAAAAATCACGGGGGTTCCCATAGAAGAAACCAAAAAAGTGTATGCGCACGCGTCATCTACCGAATAGAGTGTGAAGAATTTTAACTAATCATGACATTTAACTAATATGAAGCATTTCCTAACACGCCATAGATGGCGTGAGTGGCGTTGAACATGGCATGGCGATAAGGAACCCTCGGTGCGCGAGTTCGACTCGCACTTGGCCGGTTTTTTATATTTGCTCAAGTAGAAACATCTACACACGGGAGCACCGCACCTCTATTCTAGCTCGACCGCTTGAGCTACCTAGACTTCTGACAAGACTTCCGCAATTATACTTCACTATTGACAGCTCCAGACGATGCTCAGGGCATTGCATTGTGTGCGCGATACACATAATCTTGTACATTTTCTCTGCGCGCTGGCAACGATTGCAAATTTTCTCCCTGATTGATGTCGTCACATCGGTGATTCAATTCAGATTCAGATATTGATAAGAATAGTGGCAGAGTTGTGGGTATATAACTTCATACAATTTCATAGTAAAAATGTTTTCACTTTAAGTCATGAATTGCTACATCTGTCATAAATCAGCACATGCGTGCGTGTCTAGGCAGTGGCAAACATTTTTGTAAAGTAGACTTAAGTGTACATTGAAAAAATTTCCAGTGAAGTTTCTTGTCAGTTCTTCTTCGCCGTGATAATCGAACTGGCGGAATTTTACAATGTAAATATGACAAATCTGAGCGCAGTGTACTGCCTATAGATGCTAAATAAACAATAAACAAAAACAATAAGCAATAACCAAATAGCTACAGATAGACAGGGTGTTGTATGTAATGGCCGTTACATTATATTTAGGAAATGATTATTGGGATCAATACTAACAAAAAAGTTAAGTAACTTTTTTCTGAATTCCCTTTAAATAAAAAGTTACAGTTTTCATACAAACTAATTGATTAATTTTGTGTAAAAAGGATCTAATGTTCTGCACGAACGTGGGAACGAAAGAGGAGATGAGCTGGGGCGGCGCGACATGAGTTCTTCGACCCCGACCACGAGTCAGTAAGCCTGGATACGAAATACGGCATCGTTTGTATGAGAACCGAGGTAGCCGCCAAAGGGGTGTGAAGTCTGAGGCGGGAGCGGCGCATAGAACGCCGTGATTGGCCGAGCGAGTAGGTAGCCAAGTGACGCCAGTCTTCCATACATTTGAACGGGATTCATACAATAAGTCGCTCATTGTGTCGATTCGCGATGAAAAGATGAAACGGATTTAACAATATTTAACCCTTCTTTACATCAAGGGAATAATATAACTTTCTCTTAAATGAACAAAGGCAACGCCCCTTTCACAATTTTGCGAATTTGCAGATTTTCGCATAAACACGATCATAGTTCTAAGTTCTGAGATACCTCGGATACTTTATTATAAATCTACAATTGTGTATTCCATAATAAAAATTATCAAAATGTATGCGAAAATTGTTAAGCATAAAGATTAACTTTTTTTAGGAAACTGATAGGGATGGCTCCATCATCGTAATAATGCTTCAGTTTGGTACCAGCGATGATGGGAGCCCAATATATAAATAATAAAATAAAACTACAATAAACTAAAATAATAAAAATAATCAAGATCGATAAATACATAAAAAAAAATTAACAAACAAACCAAATAAAATAAAAAATATGAAGAAAAACCGGATTTAGACACATCAGCCAAGGCTGCCTGTCTAAAATAAATAAATATACCTAGGTGAATTAGGTACGTGCCTTGTCACCGATTCCCCCTAATCGATCCGGCTATACTGAATTGGATGGAAAACACGTAGGTACTACTTTTCATAGTGACTTCGACCGACGTTTATTTAGTGCAGTGGTACCAACACGGGCGGGTTGAACCCTACCATCTACATATACATCCTGTACATTTATATACGTTCTATACATTCTGAATCTCTGACATTAAAGGCAAACGTTTAAACTATTACGTCAATTATTTTTAATTCTCCTAAATATCCGCGATCTGATATTCCCGGTAGACGCATGACCTAAAGAAATTAATTCCTTTCTCCTTAGAGTCGCTCAAAAGTAAAAACCGGTAGGTACTGGTTGAATGAAAAAAGCGCGATAAACGAATATTGAACGAGGAAACCTGCTGAGGTTGACTAGAAGAAATGTCCTTTGGCAATAAGGCAGAATGCATAAAATATCTGTATACATTTAACATACATATTTATTATCAATAAACAAAAAAAATTACAAGATCTAACTGCATCCAACACGATAGTCGACCTATGGTGGGTAAGCAGAATAGAGCTCTCCATACATATTTACGCCGATGTTTGTTACTGAAATTCAAGCGAAAAATGCTATCAAATTGAATGAAAGTACTTACTCGTGAAAGGTGACTCCATCTGTGTTCAAGTTTGAATTTTTCGACGACTTTTTGCACCAAAGCACTGCACAATGAGGCATTTTGTGACCGACGCGCACGTTCGCTCCGCCTGAGCGGCGGACGGAGACTAAGATCGGTCGCCGGCGCTAGACTGACGCGCTGGCGCGTTTGCGCTGGCGCGCGGCTACCCCTGTCCTCCTATGTATAGCGCATCCAGGCTTACTGACTCGTGACCCCGACAGTTCCCGCGCCAGCACCCTCCCCCGCGCGCGTCAAATTACCCTTGACGAAAAAATAAATTTCAATTTCTCCAAAACTAGACACTTTATAGAAATACTTTATAATACGGAAGTCGGTATAGATAGACAGGAAGTTGCTTCCAGACCATTGTTAAGCAAAGATACAGTTTTTAGTATTTTATTTTTATTAATTTATTATCCCTATGTTAACTTTTTATTCTGTATACATTTATAAATTATTATTTTCACAGGAGCGTGTTTTTTATTGTCTACTTTTCATTGCAAATTTTTAGTTTCCACGCGTAAAAAGTGTTATTTTCTAAGTGTTATGTTTATCTTGTTTTTAAGTTTTTATGTATCTTAGCCAAAATAAATATATATATTTGTTTTCATATATTTCACATAATAATTATTTATTTCAGTGCTAATCGCTAGTTTTTGCAGTATTACCACACTTTGGACATCGGTCGAGTTAACCTACTCAACAGGATTACTCCTTGTGATAGTAGTGAGTGGACATATGCATAATTTACCCAACCCCGTTTTCACCACCTCGTGCACAGCCTCGGAGTAATTCAAATCCAAGAGTTATTTGGTTGAATGGCCGGCCCCGGTGTGGTGCTCGTTGTGGAGAGTTGCTGTTTGTAGAGACTGGCCTACTTCATGTGGCAGCGTGGTGGGTATATAACTTCATACAAAATCATATTACAAAATTTCACTTTATCATGAATTGCTGCATCAAAGTAGACTAAGTGCACATTGATAAAAATACCAGTGAAGTTTCTTGTCAGTTCTTCTTCGCTGTGATAAGACTAAGTGCACATTGACAAAAATTCGAGTGTAGTTTCTTGTCAGTTCTTCTTCGCTGTGATAATCGAACTGGCGGAATGTTACAATAATTTAAATATGACAAACCTGAGCGCAGTGTACTGCCAAGAGAGGATTAATCCTACTAATATTATAAACGGGAAAGTTTGTGAGGACGTATGTATGCATGTATGGATCTTTGTTCCTCTTTCACGCAAAAACTACTGAACGTATTTTGATGAGACTTTCCAGTACTACAGCTTATACATCAGAATAGCACATAGGCTATAATTTATAAAGATATTGTGTACATTTTCCAAAATATAACGATATATACATGAAGAACATTATGGGAGTGGAAGAGCACCAAGCATACATACGGGAGTGGCAACCGTCGAGCGCTATTATATGGGAAAATTAGCCGCGTCTTAGTGCATTATGCTCTTACAATATAATAGTCTGCGGGATCGAACGTCAGTGCACATGTGACTTGGGGACAAAGAACACGTATATGTGCACTACGCAAAATGGCGAGTTGTGCAGTTCGTACGTGTCGAAAGAGCTCAAGATCATCAGGAATAACAAAAGATGGCGTAACCTTTCATAGGTAAGTCATTTTAATGATAATACAACGCTTAAAACGTGAAAAATACAATAATTCCGCGAGTTAGGAGCACGACTGCGCGCCATACCGGGCGCGTACACATGATAGGCAAATTTGACAGACTGAAAAGAAATTTGAAATCAATTATTGTATACGGGGATGTTGTTTATAATAAATGCGATGTTGTTTATCATAAATGCGAAAGTATATTTGTTTGTTTATTTGTTTGCTTGTTTTTTTTAAGTGAAAATTTCTTTAGCGGTGCTTGGCACTTTTTTAGGTGGGTATAAAATTTATAACTCGAAATCGCGACATCGCGTCAGCGTCATTTTTAAAATGAAACCTTAAGTCATTGCATTAAGGGTTAAGTTAGAGTGGCAAGGGATCTGCCGGCACACCCGGAGTGCAACTGTTAAGTAGGGTTCGGTAACAGGTTTATGTCTGTCCATTCTACTAAGTTCTGCAAAATGAATGTAGGGTTCCGTAACAAATGCATGTCTGTCCGTTCTACAAAATTTAACATTTATTTCAAAATGAATGTAGGGTTCCGTAACAAATGCATGTCTGTCCGTTCTACTAAATTTTACAATTTTCAACCAAGGTCCTCCGACGGTTATTTTATAATAAAAGTAGGGTTCCGTAACACGTTTATGTCTGTCCATTCTACTAATAAGTTCTGCAAAATGAATGTAGGGTTCCGTAACAAATGCATGTCTGTCCGTTCTACAAAATTTAACATTTATTTTAAAATGAATGTAGGGTTCCGTAACAAATGCATGTCTGTCCGTTCTACTAAATTTTACAATTTTCAACCAAGGGCCTCCGACGGTTATTTTATAATAAAAGTGTCTGTGTGGGCCCTGAATACGAATCCGTTGTCAAAATTAAAAAAAAGTGGCCGCTATTTTGAACTTTTTAGTTACTGGACCGATTGCTTTCAAAATCGATATGTGGGTGTATGTGTGGGCTCTGAATACGAATCCGTTGTCAAAATTTTATAAAAGTGGCCGCCATTTTGAACTTTTTAGTTACTGGACCGATTGCTTTCAAAATCGATATCTGGGTGTCCGTGTGGGCTCTGAATAGGAATCCGTTGTCAAAATTTAAAAACGTGGCCGCCATTTTGATCTTTTTAGTTACTGGACCGATTGCTTTCAAAATCGATATCTGGGTGTCCGTGTGGGCTCTGAATACGAATCCGTTGTCAAAATTTAAAAAAAGTGGTCGCCATTTTGAACTTTTTAGTTACTGGACCGATTGCTTTCAAAATCGATATCTGGGTGTCTGTGTGGGCTCTGAATACGAATCCGTTGTCAAAATTTTATAAAAGTGGCCGCCATTTTGAACTTTTTAGTTACTGGACCGATTGCTTTCAAAATCGATATCTGGGTGTCTGTGTGGGCTCTGAATACGAATCCGTTGTCAAAATTTTATAAAAGTGGCCGCCATTTTGAACTTTTTAGTTACTGGACCGATTGCTTTCAAAATCGATATCTGGGTGTCCGTGCGGGCTCGAATACGAATCCGTTGTCAAAATTAAAAAAAAGTGACCGCCATTTTGAACTTTTTAGTTACTGAACCGATTTTTTTTTTTTTTTTTATGGAACCTGACACGGTTGGCTACATCACCTACAACATCCGTGATGTCAGCCCATAACACAGGGTGAACTAGGTGCCATGTCAGTGCTTCCCTTCATTTCATGTCGGCTACAATAAACTGGACGGAAAACACGAACTATTTACATAGCCGTTTCGACCGACGTTTCGTTCAGTGCGGTGGTACCAACCCGGCCGGGATAAACCCTACCACCTAGTAAGGTAAGAAGGGAAGGGACCTACAGTTTAACGTGGAATCCGAACCACGGTCAGCCTCCAACGTTCGAGCGGTCGCCCATCCAATCTCTGAACGCGCTCAGCGTTGCTTAATAACAGTTGACTAACCAACCGCGCCACTGAGCTACCGAGGCTGACGAATTTTCTTATCCCTTAGTCGACTTTTAGGACATGCGACGGGGAGAGATGCAGTGGGGCTATTCTTTTTAAGTACCGACCCCACACGATTGCTTTCAAAATCGATATCTGGGTGTCTGTGTAGGTTCTGAACACGAATCCGTTGTCAAAATTTAAAAAAGTTTCCGCCATTTTGAACTTTTTAGTTCCTGGACCGATTGCTTTCAAAATCGATATCTGGGTGTCTGTGTGGGCTCTGAATACGAATCCGTTGTCAAAATTTTATAAAAGTGGCCGCCATTTTTAACTTTTTAGTTACTGGACCGATTGCTTTCAAAATCGATATCTGGGTGTCCGTGTGGGCTCTGAATACGAATCCGTTGTCAAAATTCTAAAAAACTGGCCGCCATTTTGAACTTTTTAGTTACGGGACCGATTGCTTTCAAAATCGATATCTGGGTGTCCGTGTGGGCTCTGAATACGAATCCGTTGTAAAAATTTAAAAAAGTGGCCGCCATTTTGAACTTTTTAGTTACTGGACCGATTGCTTTCAAAATCGATATCTGGGTGTCCGTGTGGGCTCTGAATACGAATCCGTTATCAAAATTTAAAAAAGTGGCCGCCATTTTGAACTTTTTAGTTACTATGGCGGTTATTATATTATTATTTAAAATGGCGGCCACTTTTTTTACATTTTGACAACGGATTCGTATTCAGAGCCCACACAGACACCCAGATATCGATTTTGAAAGCAATCGGTCCAGTAACTAAAAAGTTCAAAATGGCGGCCACTTTTTTTAAATTTTGACTACAGATTCGTATTCAGAGCCCACACATACACCCAGATATCGATTTTGAAAGCAATCGGTTCAGTAACTAAAAAGTTCAAAATGGCGGCCACTTTTTTACATTTTGACAACGGATTCGTATTCAGAGCCCACACAGACACCCAGATATCGATTTTGAAAGCAATCGGTCCAGTAACTAAAAAGTTAAAAATGGCGGCCACTTTTTTTAAATTTTGACTACAGATTCGTATTCAGAGCCCACACATACACCCAGATAGCGATTTTGAAAGCAATCGGTCCAGTAACTAAAAGTTCATAATGGCGGCCACTTTTTTAAATTTTTACTACAGATTCGTATTCAGAGCCCACACATACACCCAGATATCGATTTTAAAAGCAATCGGTCCAGTAACTAAAAAGTTCAAAATTGCGGCCACTTTTTTTACATTTTGACAACGGATTCGTATGCAGAGCCCACACAGACACCCAGATATCGATTTTGAAAGCAATCGGTCCAGTAACTAAAAAGTTCAAAATGGCGGCCACTTTTTTTACATTTTGACAACGGATTCGTATTCAGAGCCCACACAGACACCCAGATATCGATTTTGAAAGCAATCGGTCCAGTAACTAAAAAGTTCAAAATGGCGGCAACTTTTTTTTATTTTTACTACAGATTCGTATTCAGAGCCCACACATACATCCAGATATCGATTTTGAAAGCAATCGGTACAGTAAATAAAAAGTTCAAAATGGCGGCCACTTTTTTTACATTTTGACAACGGATTCGTATTCAGAGCCCACACAGACACCCAGATATCGATTTTGAAAGCAATCGGTCCAGTAACTAAAAAGTTCAAAATGGCGGCCACTTTTTTTATATTTACTACAGATTCGTATTCAGAGCCCACACATACATCCAGATATCGATTTTGAAAGCAATCGGTACAGTAAATAAAAAGTTCAAAATGGCGGCCACTTTTTTTACATTTTGACAATGGATTCGTATTCAGAGCCCACACAGACACCCAGATATCGATTTTGAAAGCAATCGGTCCAGTAACTAAAAAGTTCAAAATGGCGGCCACTTTTTTTAAATTTTGACTACAGATTCGTATTCAGAGCCCACACATACACCCACATATCGATTTTGAAAGCAATCGGTCCACTATCTAAAAAGTTCAAAATGGCGGCCACTTTTTTTTAATTTTTACTACAGATTCGTAATCAGAGCCCACACATACACCCAGATATAGATTTTGAAAGCAATCGGTCCAGTAACTAAAAAGTTCAAAATGGCGGCCACTTTTTTTAAATCGCGAGATTAAAACACCATGAATAATATTAAACCGGAAAAAAATATTGTTTTAAGGAAGACTCCAATCTTTTACTCTGTTCCTCGAAGTTTAGGTAAATAAGCCCTACTTATTCCTATCACTGATTATTAGTACAACTTTTCAAAAATATTAGTACAACAGTCTGGTTTAATTTTTCAATATTTTTTTTTGGATTCAAACAATAATATTCGTTCAGTAAAAACTATTTGAAATAATATTACAAATAACAATTTCAAAATTCACAAATATACCGCACCATCATCGTCCGTCAGACTGGCATTCGTAGTGAACCCGTCAAGTTGCCGTCAAGCAAGGCTTCCGATTGGTCGGACGGTCGGCTCTTACTACCAGATACCCGAGCCAAGCCAGCGATAACAAACCTGTCGCTGGCCTTGCTCGCTCTGTCTCTCTCCATATCGCAGGGCGCGATATGGGTAACGGAGATAGACAAGTCACATCTAGAGACATTCGTGCAGATCTAGAGACATTGAACTATTTTAAAAGCAATAAATTCTCGGATGTAACTTTTCACCTGAATCCCGTAACGCAATCTGAAATTCTTAAAATTATAAATAATATTAAAACTATGGCAATGGGTGATGATGCAATTTCAATCGAAATGATCAATTTAACTTTACCGCATTCGCTAGATGCTCTCACCTCAATAGTAAACACTTCACTGGTGGACGGAGTGTTTCCCGAGTGTTGGAAGATGGCTATTGTCAAACCCATTCCCAAAAAGAATGTGGTATCAAGTCTTAAAGATCTCAGGCCCATCAGCATTCTTCCGGCCATATCCAAACTTGTGGAGAGAGCTGTTCATAAGCAGCTCTATGCCTACCTGAATTCACAAGAAGTTATACCAAAGATGCAGTCTGGCTTCCGTGGGGCCCACAGCACGAGTACCGCCCTGTCCGATGTACTCGATGATATTATATCAGCGGCAGACTCTAAAATGGGCAGTGTACTGGTGTTGCTGGACTTTTCACGCGCTTTTGACTGCCTGAACATTCCGCTCCTACTGGCCAAGCTTTCCTATTACGGTGTTTCCAGTGAAGCAAACAAATGGTTTCAGAGCTTTCTTGTCGGAAGGAAGCAGAAAGTGGCCTGTTTAGGCGAAGATGGCTCAACTAGGCATTCGGAACCGAGGCTGCTATCTCGAGGGGTCCCACAAGGGTCGATCCTTAGTCCGCTACTATTTACTCTTTTTACTGCAGACCTGTGTAGAGTAGTGAACTGCGTCAAACTTCACCTGTATGCGGACGATACTCAAGTCTACATGTCATTCGACTCAAAGGACACAATCCAAGCCATCTCGCGCCTAAATAAGGACCTAGAAAACGTCTATGACTGGGCCAGACGAAATACCCTAGTACTAAATCCCACCAAGTCGCAATTTCTTGTTCTAGGTACAAAAAATCAACGAAATGTTATAAATTCTTTTAATCCCAATATTACCATAAATGGCCTTCCCGTTTCCTACGTGCCCTCTGCTCGGAACCTTGGACTTGTGATCGACAGTGAGCTCCGCTTTCAAGACCATATCAATTTGAAAGTAAGAGCAGCCTTTTACAAGCTGAAGGCTCTTTATAATATTAGGCCCTACCTTTCAGAAGGGGTAAGAATATTGCTCACCAATGCTCTTATCCTTTCACCATTTGACTATTGTGACACGGTGTATGGCCCGCGGCTCCTAGCCAAGACATCACGGGCAATACAACGTGTGCAAAATGCGTGCGCGCGCTTCTGTTTGAACATTCCGCGACGTACACACATCACTCCTTACCTCAATGAAAAAGGAATACTGAAAATGAAAACCAGGCGAGTTTTTCATTTAGCGTGTTTGGTATTTAAAGTCGTACAAACAAAAATACCAAAATATCTTTATGAAAAGCTTACCTGGTTCCGGGATATGCATGACCACGACACTAGAGCCAGTGGTCATCTACTCGCCGTGCCGCGTCATGTTTCAGCAGGCTTTGAGGGATCCTTCAGGTACTGTGCAACCAAGTGCTGGAACAATCTTCCGCCACCATTGCGTGAAAAGCGCACTATATATTCTTTTCGAGCCTCTTGCAAGCCTTGGTTGCTACAGTGCCAACGTTCTGGCCTCTTAGGTTGACAGAGTAATGTTTTTCTCTTTTATATGTTTATTGTAAGTATGTGTACATCTTGTTTTTTTCGGTATAACCCACACGTTGATTAAATTGTGTTTGTGTTGGGTTAGTATTTATTCTGATTTTTTTATGTTCTGTGTGTGTAGGTTATAGTGTGATTTTTTTTACTTTTTAAGCTGTTTTTTCTTAAGGTAGAAATTTGATTTTTGTGATTGTATAACTTTATTATTACTGATTTTTTTTTTCTTTACTTTAGGTGTGGTTAGTTTTAGTTAGATTAGTCGTGCTATTTAATATTTAATATGTTATATCTAGTCTAGCCTATAAGTGTGTGTACTTCTCGGCAAAGTGGGTCCAACTGCAAATCAGCGCAATAGACAACGTCGTTGTCTCCAATTGCATATGCTGAGTTGGGCCCAATTTGTCGCCATTTTTGTTGATGTGCCATATTATGTATACAGGGTTACTTGTTAAACTGGCGACAAATAAACACTCATTTCATTTCATTTCATTTCATTTCATTTCACGTCATAAAAGATTAAATTGCGATTTCGATTTTCGTAGTAGTAGGGATTTTTGGCTAGCCGTGCTCCGATACAAACGCAGTAGCGTTGCGTCTCCCGTATGTATGCTCGGTGGGCGGCAGAGGTGTGTCGTGGGCGTGGGGTGGCGCGGGGTGGCGCGGGGTGGCGCGGGGCGGCGCGGGGCGGCGCGGGGCGGCGCGGGGCGGCGCGGGGCGGCGCGGGGCGGCGCGGGGCGGCGCGGGACGGCGCGGGACCGCGAGCGAAGCCGCGGGCAACAGCTAGTAAAGAATAAACAACAATTTATCGGATACAGCGACGTTTGTCATACATTCGACAGGAGATAACTACATCTTATAGATAGCTTCATTGTTGACTAGACGAAAATTGGACAGGCGTATGTTTTTTTTTTTATGGAAACTGACACGGTTAGCTACATCACCTACAACATCCGTAATGTCAGCCCATAACACCGGGTGAACTTGGTGCCACGTCAGTGCTTCCCTTCGGGCCTGCCGGCTACACTGAACTGGACGGAAAACACAAACTATTTACATAGCCGTTTCGACCGACCTTTCATTCAGTGCGGTGGTACCAACCCGGGCGGGTTAGACCCTACCACCTAGTAATATAAGAAGGGAGTCATATCCCTTAGTCGCATTTTACGACATACACGGGGAGAGATGCAGTGGGGCTATTCTTATTATGTCCAGCAGTCCAGCAGTCAACCCTCGGCACGTGAACCATGTTCACATGGCGAGGGTCCCGTAACCGCTGATTCGCTTTCATCTAATTATATTTTCCACTATGGTGCGGTCAGGCTTTTGACGGGTGGCCGTACAACCGTTTAAGTTGGCAGTGGTTAGGATTGTACGTACATATTTCGCTGGAAACACTGAACGTTCGGTGGTAGGGAAGGTCGGTCGAAAAAAACGACTATAAAAAATATACGTGTTTTCTGTCTAGTTCAATGTAGCCGACACGACCAAAGTCTAGGTCTAGTCTAAGACCAAAAGTCTTTTCACCCAATCGGCTGCCCAAATTAAATATATCAAGTCAATTCAACAACAATTAGTAAAAGTTTATTACAAAGAAATGTAATAACTTATTACATTTTTATTTATTTTTCTTTATTTTCACGTTTTTTGATACATATTTACATTAATTTTATATAATTATAAAATAAAATATACAAAATTAATACAAACAGACAAAAAGAAAAAACGGTATTCTCGCCGGCGGCGGGAGGCGGACCTCCAAGCACGCCGGCGGGTGCAGGCCGTGGCTACGGAGCTCTCCGAGACGACGCGAGACTAAGCTTCGAGCGGTTTTTTTTATTTTATTTATTATCTTTTTATTATTTTAATTATTTGTTATTTTTATTATTATCTTTAGATTTTTAAAAATCTATAGATACAAAGTGTAGGTATCCAATTGTCAAGTTATTTTTGCATAACAATTGTGCGCTTCATAGACCTAGTCGCCTACACCGTCGGCCTTATCTTGATTGGATAATGTAATCGTTGGCATATCCATGAAATGCGTTTTAAAAATATTAATACGTTTTAATTAATCTTAAAAATATATTTTTTTATGAATAGCGCGACATTTGGCGTCGGTTCAACTACAAGTAGGTGTCTAACGATGCCCATGGACATTCTGATTTTAAACCAGATTACTAATAAGAATTAAGGAAAGAAGGAAGGAGCAGTAAAAAATGCTGTAGTCTATTCCAGTCCTTCTACATACCCGAATACATCATTGTCTAATTAATGCTTTTTCCTTGTTTTATTTTTATTTTTAGGGTTCCGTATCCGGTTCGGGACCCACTAAGCCTACACCGTCTGTCTGTCTGTCTGTCTATCTGTTTGTCTGTCTGTCTGTCCGAGGGCTGTATCTCGTGAACCGTAATAGGTAGGTAGTCCGTTTAAATTTTCAAATAATATGTGTTATATAATAAAAATACGAAAAAGTAAAAAGTTCACGGGGGTTCCATAGAAGAAACTAAAAAGTGTATGCCATCTACCGAAAAGAGTGTAAAGCATTTTAACTAATCATTAATTTTAACTAATATGAAGCGTTTCATAAACACCCCACAGATGGCGTGAGTGGTGCTGATCATGACATGGCGATACGGAACCCTCGGTGCGCGAGTTCGACACGCACTTGGACGGTTTTTTTTTAATGAAAACGTGACATTTTTTTTTTTATGGAAACTGACACGGTTGGCTACATCACCTACAACCAGTGGCGGCTGGTGACTTCAGTGACCGGTAGTGCGCTAAGTACCTACCTACTTAAATACCAAATTTCCCAACAAATTCCCGTCATGTTATTTTAAGATCGGGACTTCCGAATTTTTTAAACGCCTGCGTTTTATTATGTACATACCTGGTATGAATATTCTCAAGACACTCAATGAGCTGCAAAAAACAAGAAAAAAATTAACCAACAAGTTTTTTAACTCATTTTTAGTACCTACCTTTATGAACACACCCATAGACCACAACACTACTGCAGCTTTCAAAAAGAAAAAGTAGTAATATCCCAAAAATAATTCAAAAAAAATATATAAAAATAAAAGCATTTGAAAAGTAGGAATTGAACCCGGGATCACCTGGTGCAAATATTGGCACCATTTAATTCACAGTATCCCGTGACAGAAAGCACAAAATCTAAACATATCCCATTTTAAATATTCGCGCGCTAACGGGTATGTGACAGACATCACATGACAGCGCGCTGACTCTAGCTAGCTGCTGGCGCGTGCACAGTACTCACACCACGATGTACTCACAGTCTCACACCAATGCAATTGTGCAAGTGCGAGTGAGACAGATCGGGCGTATGCAGTGCGACGTCACCCGCGCTTGCACACAGACACTACGCGATAGTGTTAGTAAGTAGACGGACTCGTGCAAAACGAATCGCTCGCGACGTGTCGCACGCGCGGCTATTCACGATATAGCGTCCTTGTTTGGCGCTCGTGCGCCGCACGCAGAACTCCATTTCGGTCCATACTATTTCTATGAAGTATCTTTTGTCTCACGCGCCAGCGGTGTTTTGCCGGTCCCCATACATTGAGTATGGGAGACCCGCGTGCGCGTTTCGATTCCGCACGGGGCGCGCGTTTACTCGCAAAAAAGTGCCTTGTGATCTATAAAATAAGGTTGAATTCATATTCTTATTTATTTGGAGTACGATTTTTATGGTTTTAATGTAGGTATGTTGTAAGATATTATTTATTTTGAGTGAAGTGAAGACTTCTCGTGGTACGGTAGTGCGGCGCACGAGCGCACTTTAGGACCAGCCGCCAGTGCCTACAACGTCCGTGATTTCAGCCCATAGCACCGGGTGAACTAGGTGCCATGTCAGTGCTTCCCCCTTTGATCGTACCGGCTACACTGAACTGGTCGGAAAACACAAACTATTTACATAGCCGTTTTGACCGTTCTAGGATTCATCCATTTATGTTGTTGACACACAACTTCTGAGAACGCATCGCTTTTCGAAGTCGTTCCTATGTCGAACGGCGAAAATATGGAACGGACTTCCGGCGAGTGTGTTCCCCACCTGGAAATCTTTAAAAGACGTGTTAATAAATTAGACAACGACCTCTTTGTCCACTTTGTAGCTGGCACGGCGCGTCTCTGAGCGTGGTTTCGCGAGGGATGGTGTTATTGGCTGTGTTTTAATCTTCATTTCAACTTTTGGGCACAGCCACCCATGTCGGTCGTCAATAAAAAAGTTGTCTAGCGACGACCCATGGACATTCATGCATTTCTATTAGCAGTCGGGTTTAACATTTTTACTTTTTTAGGTTTCCGTATCCCGTACGGAAGCCTATTACTAAGCCTCCGCTGTCCGTCCGTCTGTTCGAGGGCTGTATCTCTTGAACCGTAATAGGTAGTCTGTTGAAATTTTCACAGAATATGTGTTACTATGGCGGATATAACAAAAAATAAGAAAATGTTAAAAATTAAGGGGGGCTCCCATACAACAAACGTCCGAAAAATCGATTAGTCACACTATTGAATAATAGATGGCGCCACAGGATTTTATACATTGCATTGTTGAAAGACCAAAGATAGGCGGATAATAGCGGATAGGTACGGAAACCTCGGTGCGCGAGTAAAACTCGCACTTAACAGATTTTTTTTTATTAGCGTATTATCTAAATACATGAAGCGATTTTACTACCACCTAGTAATATAAGAAGGGAGTCATATGCCTCAGTCGCCTTTTACAACATACACGGGGCTCTATGCATGCTCGCACACAAACACATTTCCCGCCTTATTCAGGAAAACATTCATATTTTAAAATCCTATGTAACTCCGTTTAATGAAAGTATAACCCAAATCGCCACCAACGAAGCGAAAATAAAGCATAGATACATACATACATACATATCACACACGCTGAATCCCGACAATCGGGGTAAGCAGAGTAATCGGTGTTGTGCTGCAAGAACTCTGGTAAATTACAGCACAACACCGACCACCACGTTTCGCAAAGTATTCGAACAAGATTCAATCGATCAAGCAGCAAGTAAGGAACGAAGACCCACCTGCTGCATGACTCGGTGGAAGTACCATGCCAAGGTGAGAGGTGGCGAGCCCGTCGCCCTTTAGCACGGCATCTTGTCCTTTGGTTAAGCATATAATCAACTTAATAAACTCTTTAATGAGAAACCTTTCTTCGAATTCCAAAGGCGCAGTCGACAAAATATTAGCTGTACCACAACATCCCATAGCCAACTCCCCATAATTCACCCAATACATACTCCATGATTTTACCTACTTCAAAGTATCTAGCAATCACTAACGATAAGCTAAATGTACTCTAACATAGAATCTCTTCAAGACTGTAAACAAACTGACAACACAGATTATTTTTGTCCTTTAGAAAATGTATTTTTTTTTTTTTTTTTTTTTTTTTTTATCGATAGCGCGACATGTGGCATCGTTACACCTACAAGTAGGTGTCTAACGATGCCCATGGACATTCTGTGATGCACGGGGATTGCGAATGTCATGCCGGCCTGACAGGAGCCTTTTCACGCCCCTTTTGAAAAACCCCAGACTGTACTTGGGAGGAAATAGATGGGCAGGAAGTGCGTTCCACATTTTCCCGGTTCTGTGAATAAAAGACCTACAGAACCGGTTGGTGCGCATGCGTGGTAGGTCGATTGAATAGGGGTGCATCCCCTGCCCAGTACGCGTAGTGCGGAGGTGGAATGGGGACGACGGAATCGCGTTAAACAGCTCCTCCGAACACTCCCCATGAAATAAACGATAGAACACACTCAGGGAGCCGACGTCCCTACGGAGTTGCAGTGGTTCTAAGTCGCGGGACAGCACGGGGTCACCCACCAGTCGCACGGCACGACGCTGGATTGAGTCTAGCGGCGCAAGCTGGTATTTAGCTGAGCCATCCCACAAGTGCGAGCAGTACTCCAAGCAGGACCTAACCTGTGTTTTGTACAACGTCAGTTTTTGGCCCGGCGTGAAGTACCGTCGCACTTTGTTCAGTACGCCCAGCTTTTTTGAGGC
Organism: Nematopogon swammerdamellus; assembly: GCA_946902875.1. Lineage (NCBI taxonomy): Eukaryota > Metazoa > Arthropoda > Insecta > Lepidoptera > Adelidae > Nematopogon > Nematopogon swammerdamellus. Next base: position 2,761,021 of record OX336351.1, read on the forward strand.
CAGCTTGGCTTTGCCCTCAATATGGCGCCGGAAGTTCAAGTCGTGCGACAGTTCGACACCGAGGACCCCGAGGTGGTCGCTTAGTTTCAGCGACGTGTTTTGGAAGGAAGGAGCTGGCGTGAACGCCGTTCTCTTCGCACTGAACGCACACACTTGTGTCTTCGATGCGTTGAACACGACCAAGTTGCTCCGGCCCCATTCGGCAATATACCGGAGGGTTTGCTCGAGTTCAGACACAAGTGCTAGCCTCTTCTCGTCCACAACGTTCCGTCCGGCTGAAGGGTGACTGGTGTAGGATCCGTGTGCCGTGCTGTCGTCTGCATAACAATGTATGTTGCCAAGTGACAGCATATCATTGATATGCAGAAGAAACAGCGTGGGAGACAACACAGAACCCTGCGGTACACCGGCATTCACTGGCATGGCGTCCGACGAGCAGCCGTCCACGAGGACCTGAATGCTACGCCCATGTAGAAAGTCGGTGACCCAGTCACAGAGGCTAGAGGGGATTCCGTACGCCGGCAGCTTGCTCAGAAGCGCTTTATGCCAGACCCGGTCAAATGCCTTGGCAATATCGAGTCCAATTGCCAAGGATTCACCGTACCCTTCAAGCGCTTTCCCCCAAAGGTGAGTGACGTACGCTAGGAGATCACCAGCTGATCGGTTTGGCCGGAAGCCGTATTGCCGATCGCTGATGAGATTATTTGTCTCTAGGTACGTCATGAGCTGCGTATTAATAACGCGCTCCATCACCTTGCAGAGGAGGGAGGTGATTGCTATAGGTCGGTAGTTTGACGGATCAGAGCGATCGCCCTTTTTTGGGACAGGCTGAACGAAAGCTGATTTCCAAGCTGCCGGCACGCGGCCAGTTGTGTACGAGAGGCGAAAGAGGCGCGTCAGTACTGGAGCCAGCTCGGGAGCACACCTCTTCAACACCAATGCAGGCACTCTGTCCGGCCCACTCGCTTTCCTGGGGTCTAGGGCAAGAAGCTCCTTCCGCACAGTTCTCTGTCGGAACTGTACTTCTGGCATGGAGTTCTCACACCTAGGTATGGATGGAGGAGAAGCTCCCCCATCATCCAGGTGGGAATTCCCCGCAAAAAGAGATACCAGGAGGTCGGCTTTATCTTTTGCGGAGTGAGCGAGTGATCCTCCAGTGCGCTGCAGAGGTGGAAGTGAGGAGCGGCAGAAATTCGACTCGACAGATTTGGCGAGAGACCAGAACTCACGGCTCCCAGTTGGGTGCCGGTTCAGCCTATCGCCAATTCTGCCGATATGCTCGAATTTGGCCCTGGCGATAGCCCTCTTGCAAGATCTGGAGAGGCGGTTGTAGTTCTTCTTCAATTCGGAGATATTTGGATCTCGTCTGGTACGAGCACGTGACCATGCTCGATATGCCGCAGCTTTAGCCGCGGCAGCATCGGCACACTCCCGGCTGTACCAAGGTTGGCTCTTACCTCCGAGGCGAAGGGTGGCATTGGGAATAAACATTTCCATTCCACCCAAAATCACCTCGGCTACGGTATTGGCGCATTCCGACGGATCGTCCGAATTGAAGCATAGCTCTCTCCAAGGGAAGGATGCAAAATGCTCTCGCATTCCATCCCAATCTGCCGACGCGTAGTGCCAAATTCGACGTGGACCCTCAGTACGTGTCTGAGGGGGCGACGAAGGCACTGTAGATCCCACTAGGCAATGGTCGGAGGAGCCCAGAGGAGCGCTCACTGTTACCTTATACCCAGCAGGATTAGACGTCAGCAGAAGATCCAGCAGAGAGGGTGTATGACCGTCTATATCTGGTATTCTGGTAGGTTGATCTACCAGTTGAGACAGATCATACGTCAGGGCGAAGTCGTAAGCGGCTCTCCCCGCGAAATCGGTTCTGTTGGAGCCAAGCCACACCTCGTGGTGGGCATTAAAGTCTCCAACGAGTACCATATCCGCTGTAGGGAACCGCTCTTGGACTTCGTCTGCCGCTCTACTCAGGTACTCAAATAGGCGAGCTGTCTCCGCATCACCTGAGTGCGACCTGTAGACGCAGGCGTACACGCGCGATTCCGACCCCAGATCCACGTGGACCCAGAGTACTGAAAACGCGAGGTCTTCTTGACAGCGCAGGCGACGACAGCAAATATCCGCCCTAGCAAACAAGCATACCCCGGCACGGGAACGGAAGGCTTCTTCCAGGGTGTACCCGGGGTAGTGCAAGTACGACGTGTCGGCTGGGCGAGATATTTGCGTCTCCGTCAGAAATAACAAAGCCGGCTTTGCTGTCTCCAAATGGTGGTGGACGGCATCCAAATTGGAGTGCAATCCCCGCACATTTGTTACGTCCACGCTGAAATGTGTGGGGTTGTGCACCGCTGAGCATAAGTTTTTTCTTTTATTTTGTGCTGCCATTATTGAAGGGGGGAGAGAAAGCATTGAAAGGCGGCTGCGACGATTTACGGGCAAAGCGTGGATCGTGGCTTCATCACTATCTGCTCAGGATAGTGGAGCGCCGACACGATAGACGGAAGGGCCCCCGGTCCCCCTCGGAAGTGGCCGCCGGGACCCCTACAACCGGTCACCAACCGGCACGACGGGCCACTCCGAGATTATGCGCCGGTTGACCAGGGCAGCCTCTCGCGCTGGTTAGGCGCGATTGAGCCCCTATACTACCCGGCGGGCGGCCAGCGGGACAGCCGTTTCACCGGGTCTCCCTGGCCATCGTGTCGATGCACTACCCCTGGGCAGTGATTCGGCTTTAGAGCCACTGGCCCACTCCTCGTCACAGCCAGCCCCTCCTGCTACTGGGTCCCCGGGATGTACACCGGAACGCAGAGAACTGTTATGGCGGTGTAATTGTTCCCGGGGTGTGGTGGCGAACCCAGGCGATCCGAAGATCTCCCACACGCTTTTGCTGTTCATTTAGCACCACCCAGGAGGCACGTGTGACTTAAGGACCTTAAGGTGTCACGGACGCGAACAGCGATACCCCCCGTAATGCCCCGTATGCCGTAACATTTCAAATCCATCCTGTGAAATTAAATTAATAACCGAAATAAATGTAAACCGGGTAAGTCAGAGACACTGTACGCCGACGTAGAAATATGGCAACCCTTACGCCACAAGCATACTGGATGAAGACAACAGAAACCAAAGGAAAATGGTATGCAGATATACAAAAGGTTATGCCATCTCAACCGTGGTACAATAAACACAAGGACTGTAATAACCGTAAATTCATAACAATAATCAACAGAATGAGATTCGGACATAACCAAACACCAGCCCATCTTCACAGACTCCACCTTTTGCCAAACAGCGAATGTCAATATTGCAACCACCATGACGCCGACCTGTCACATCTTGTATTGAGTTGCCAGAAGTTCGCTGTCCAGCGATTATTGCTGGCAGCAGATATACAAGAACAAGACACGCAGGATTTATCTGAAGACAAGATTACAATTAATTACATACTAAACGAACAAAAATACTATAAAAGCCTGTACAAATATATAATAAATACAGTAGAAAATATATAAAGAAAAGAAAATTCAAGAAATAGCTGAAGGACCTGGCATCCAAGCCAAAAATTAATAAAATAAAAAAAACACGGATCTACGTAGTCTCTAAGCCTAACAAAATAAACGTGAAGTGCGACAAGGAAGTGAACAATGTATATGGACTCAGTGGAACCAGTGTGTTCAGTAGAACCCTTAAAGCTAACTGTGTTGCATACATAGGGCACACTAAAAGTTTCCGGAATTGGCCACTTACATAAACAATATTTATAAAGTAATTACAACATTTGAAAATGGAACTCTTTGGCTGTAGAATGCAGTTTGTTTCATCTGACTGTCAATTGTTTTTCCATTGTGGCGCCATTTTAAAAATTGCGTGTCTACATTAACATAAATTTAACCCGGGAAAATTTTCGCAGTATGATTTTCTACGATTTTAAGTGTAATTTGACAGCTCATCAGAGCCTCGCTCGGCTTCAATCTGCTTTTGGCGATGAAGCACCATGCAAGACGACTATTTATTGCTGGTTTGCAGAATTCAAGCGCGGTCGTGTCAATCTCAGTGACGAATCTCGCGATGGTCGCCCGTTCACCGCTGTGAACAACAAAAACATCGATGCTGTGCGCCGCATGATCGAAACAGACAGGCATGTGACCTACCATGAGATTCGGGCATCCTTAGACATAGGCATGAGTCAAATACAATCAATCCTACACAAACATTTGGGTGTGAGAAAGCTGTGCTCGCGGTGGATCCCACACAATTTGACCGAGGCTCAAAAAACGCACCGCGTCACTTGGTGCAATGCCATGCTTACCAGATTCAACAAAGGCGCTTCAAATTTGGTGTGGGACATAGTAACAGGTGACGGCACCTTGTGACTTTTTTCTGTTCCCAAAAATTAAGAACCAATTACGCGGTCAACGATTTTCATCACCAGAAGAGGCTGTCGAAGAATATGAAAAACACGTTTCTGAGGTCACCACGGAGGAGTGGCACAAAAGTTTTCAAAATTGGTTTAATCGTATGAAAAAGTGCATTTACGCAAAGGGAGAATATTTTGAGAAATAATAAATTCATTTTTGACCTTTAATAGTATTTTATTCCTATTAATTCCGGAAACTTTTAGTGTGCCCCACGTATTACAAAACATTAGTGTTTAAATCGTATTAATGTGTTTAATTTAAGTATAGAAAACTGTTCTGATTTTAACATAGACTAATTTTGTAAACTAAACAATTCTACCATATTCGAAATGCCTCCAATAAAATTGAAAAACATCAATCTAGAATCTCTTAAAGACTCTCCTATTAAACTAGATTACCTTATTTCAGAATTGATAAAATTTAGAAAATAAACCTCACTTTATAAAATATTGAAATTATTACTTCTCTTTCACCTGTCTTATAATTTTTTATAATGTTAGCATATGTGCCATTTTTTTTTTATGGAAACTGACACGGTTGGCTACATCACCTACAACGTCCGTGATGTCAGCCCATAACACCGGGTGAACTAGGTGCCATATCAGTGCTTCCCCCTTTGATCGTGCCGGCTACACTGAACTGGTCGGAAAACACAAACCATTTACATCGCCGTTTTGACCGACGTTTCATTCAGTGCGGTGGTACCAACCCGGGCGGGTTAAACCCTACCACCAAGTAAGATTAGGAGGGAAGGGACCTACAGTTTTACGAGGAATCCGAACCTCGGTCAGCCTCCAACGGTCAGCGGTCACCCATCCAAGAACTGACCGCACCCAGCGTTGCTTAACATTCAATAGCGACAGTTGACTGTCTGCACCACTGAGCTATCGAGGTTGACTCATGTTATTCTAATAAAACATGTAACTTTAATAATGCTAGTAATAAGCTAGAAAATAAGTCTAACGACGTCGAGCTTTGCTCTATTTCCCAAATAGTGGAATGTAATTGTAATTCTAGTATTAATCTCAATAATGGAATGTGTAATCCTTTGCTCTTTTAGTCTAAAAATGACCTTAAATTTAAGTTGTTTAACTTTTTAACTTACAAATTGTAATTCTGGGCTTTTCCTTAACATCCCTTAGTACTGTGGTGTTCAATCTTCACGCGGGGGTTGTTACGACCCTTACCTTTGTCGATTCAGCTAATATATACTCTATATAAGCAGCCTGCGCGTTGCAAGTTCAGTTCAGTCATATCTCATCCGTTCCCAACGGCGAAGTGCTACCGGATCGCGGACCAAAAACCTATGAATGCTTCTATCTTGTCTATTCGTCTATTTTCATCTGTGTTTCTTGTGTTTAAGTATAATTTCAAATAATTAAATAATATTAATTCTAGCTTAAATAAAATCTTTCTTTTTAAAAAGACTCATACGAATACCGTCCTAACAACACGTAGCTTATTCATAGAAATTAACTATGTTTGCAATTAACAAATATTTAATACCTTTTTTTATATTAGGCGCGACACGTGGCGCCGAGCCACCCATAAGGTGTCTAGCGACGCCCATGGACATTCGGCGGCATGCGGGGGCTACGAATGCCATCGCAGCCTGACAGGTGCCCATTCACGCCTCTCTTGAAGGACTCGAGACTATACTTGGGGGAAAATATGTGGGCACGGAGAGCGTTCCAGAGTTTACCGGTTCTGTGGAGGAAAGGATCTGCAGAACCGATTAGTACGCATTCGCGGTAAGTCCAGCGTATAGGGATGCAATCTCTGCCAGTGCGCGTTGTACGGAGGTGGAAAGGTGACGGTGGAATCGAGTTAAACAGCTCCTCCGAGCGCTCCTCGTGGAATAAGCGATAGAACACACTTAGGGCGCCGACATCCCTCCGAAGTTGCAGTGGTTCTAGATCGCGGGACACGTTGGGGTCATCCACGGGCTCATCGCACGGCTCGACGCTGGATCGAGTCCAAAGGCGCAAGCTGGTATTTGGCTGAGCCATCCCACAAGTGCTAGCAGTACTCCAAGCAGGACCTAATCTGCGATTTCTACAAAAGCAGCCTTTGGCCCGGCGTGAAGTACCGTCGCAAGCCCAGCTTTTTAGAAGCCAGTTTGGCCTTGCCCTCGATGTGGCGCCGGTAGTTTTATAATAATATAATATAATAACTTCTTTATTTCAGACAATTCTGCCCATACAAAAACACAACATAAAATCACAACACAAAAATAGATACAAAACAACTAACTAAAGATACACAAGAAAAAGACAACATTACAGACAAGGCGAGGAGTGTATGTGGGACCAGTATTGAAACATTCTCCCACATCCACCCCTCACCGCTGATTCAACAGTACAATTATCCGTTTTTAAAACACAGTCTGCGAAACTGGCCACTCTCTTCCTTATAGTGGCCCAGTATCCATCCACTCTCGCCTCCGTAAACATCCCCGAGGCACTGCAGAACCGCGGGAGTCTGAGGAGGCACCGGAACGCGTTATTGTACTGCACACGCAGTGAGTTACAGGCACGCTGTGTGTAATTGGACCACAGCTGGCAGGTATACATGGACTGACAGTACGTTTTAAATAACAGTATTTTTACTTCTCTAGAGCACCGAGCTCTAGAGTTTTGGTCGTGCAACAGTTCGACTCCGAGGACCCAGAGGTGGTCGCTTAAGCGACATGCCTTGGATGGAAGGAGCTGGTGTGAACGCCGCTCTCTTCGCACTGAACGCGCAAACTTTTGTTTTTGTAGCGTTGAACTCGACAAATTTACCACGGCCCCATTCGGAAATAGACCGAAGCGTTTGTTCGAGATCAGAGACAAGTCTTCGCCTCTTTCATCCACAACATCCCGTCTGGCCGAAGGATGACTGGTATAGGATCCATGTGCTGTACTGTCATCCGCATAACAATGTATCTTGCCGAGTGGCAGTATGTCATTGATATGAAGAAGAAACCGTGTTGGTGACAGCACAGATCCCTGCAGTACGCCGGCATTCACTGACATGGCGTCCGACGAGCAACCTTCCACTAGGACCTGAATGCTACGCCCATGTAGTAAGTCGGCGGCCCAGTCGCAGAGTCCAGAAGGAAGTCCGTACGCCGGAAGCTTGCCCAGAAGCGATTTGTGCCAAACCCTGTCTAATGCCTTGGCAATATTGAGGCCAATTGCCAATGATTCGCCATGTCCTTCAAGCGATTCCCCCCAAAGGTGAGTGACGTACGCAGGTGATCTCCTAGATCACCTGCGGATCGATTTGGCCGAAAGCCATATTGCCGATCGCTGATGAGATTATTTGTCTCTAGGTACGCCATGACTGGGCATTGATAATGCACTCCATCACCTTGCAGAGTATGGAAGTAATCGCTATAGGTCGGTAGTTCGAAGGGTTTGAGCGGTCACCCTTCTTGGGGACCGCTTGGACAAATGCAGATTTCCAGGCTGCCGGAACACGGGAAGTGGAATAAGGCGCGTTAGCACTGGAGCCAGCTCGGGAGTACACCGTTTCAGCACCAATGCAGGAATCCTATCCGGCCTACTTGCCTTCCTGGTATCTAGGGGTAGAAGCTCCGCCCGCACAGTTCGTTTTCGGTACTTCCGGCATGGAGTTCTCACACCTAGTTATGGATGGGGGGATGACACCCCGAGCAGGATCTGGAGAGGCGATTGTATTCTTTCTTCAGTTCGTATACATTAGGATCGCGTCTGGCACGAGCGCACGAACATGCACGATAAGCTGCGCCTCTAGCTGCGACAGCTTCAACACAGTCGCGGCTGTACCAGGGCTGTCTTTTACCACCGAGGCGGATGAGGGCGCTGGGAATGAACATCTCCATTCCCCACAGAACCACCTTTTTTATTTTTTTTTATGTATTTATTTATACTTCTATATTTTACAATCTCATCATGCTCTGCGAAGCCTACCAGGCTTATCCGCAAAAGCAGTTTTGTCGCCGTCTATTATTTATACATTATTATTGGTGATGTAAATGGCCTGATTTTATAAATTCATAATTTTTTTTTAATTTTGGTGACAATCATCATCATTAATTATACGACTAGACGCATTACCTAAGCCTCCGACTACTCTGAACGGCTTTATTGTATGTGTGCTGCTGTGGCTGATGCGAGTAGTGCCTGTGTGACTGAAAGAGTTGTTGTGCGAGTGAGACAGTAGGTATGCATGCAAAGGTTTCGTTCGAATCCTCTCAAATCACCTCGGCTACGGCATTGGCGCATTCCGACGGATCATCCGAACTGAAGCATAGCTCTCTCCATGGGCAGGATGCGATGTATTCCCGCATCCTGTTCCAATCCGCTGACGCGTAGTACCAAATTCGACGCATTCCTCTAGTACGAGACTGAGGAGAAATGGCACCGTGGACTCCACTAGACAGTGGTCAGAGGAGCCAAGAGGAGCGCTCACTGTGACTTTGTATCCAGCAGGGTTCGTCATCAGCAGAAGATCCAGCAGAGAGGGTACATGACCGCCTATGTCTGGCACTCTGGTAGGTTGAGACAGGTCATGCGTCAGGGCGAAGTCGTAGGCGGCTCTCCCTGCGAAGTCAGTTCTCCCGGAGCCCAGCCACGCCTCATGGTGGGCATTAAAATCCCCAAGCAGAACCATATCCGCGGAGGGAAACCGCTCTTGCATGTCATCTGCCGCTCTACTCAAGTGCTCGAATATACGAGCTGTCCCCGCGTCGCCAGAGTGTGACCTGCAGATACAGGCGTACACACGCGACTCCGTCCCCAAGTCCACATGAACCCACAGAATAGAAAGTTCTGGGTCCTCCAAGCAGCGCAAGCGACGACAGCAAATATCCGCCCTAGCGAACATGCAAACCCCGGCCCGAGATCGGAAGGGTTGAGCTGGGGTAATGCAGGTAAGTAGTTTCGGCAGGGCAGGAGATTTGCGTTTCTGTCAGGAAAAGTAAAGCCGGCTTCGCCGTCTCCAGGGGTGCACGGCATTCAGGTTGGAGTGCAACCCCCGCACGTTGGTCGTGTCAACACTAAAATAGGTGGGATGTGCACCGCTGTAGGTCGTTTTCCTTTCCTTTGCACTGCCGTGGTTTTTAGAAGGGGAGGTAGGCTTTAAGGGCGGTCATGAAAATTTACAGGTATAGCGCAGCTCCTAGCTTAATCGCTATCTGTTCAGGTTGGTGGTGCACCGACACGGAAGACGGAAGGCCCCCCCCCCCCCCCCCCCCCCCCGGAAATGGCCGCCGGGACCCCTACTCCGGTCACCATTCGGCACGACGGACCACTCCGGGATTATGCGTCGGTTGACCAGGGCAGCCTCTCGCGTTGGTGAGACGCGATTGGGGTGACTACCCGCGCGGGCGGCCAGCGGAATAACCGTTTCACCGAGTCTACCTGCCAACCGTGTCGATGCATCACTCCCGAACAGCGAATCCGCTTTGGATCAGTGGATCCAAAGCGGATCCACTGATCCAATCCGGGCCTGTGGGCCCGCTCCTTGTCACCTACATAACATAATTGATCAAGTATACATGAAATTAAAAATAAATATCACAAATGCAATAATATGTTACTGTATTTTATTATGTGCACATTTTATTTACTTATAGGAAAAATAATCACAAATTATTTCCAATTGCCATTTAAAACAATTTTGTCTACGTTGGAAATTACAAATATATTTTTTAAATGCTTAAGCGCTTTTCCTTTATATTTAGTTCCACCTCCTGGATGGACCGATTTCTCTGTCATAGTAATTTCTCCTGTAGAAATTTGTCTATTTTCCACATCTGTCTCCTCATCAGATTTGTCGGATTCCTTTGTCTCGATTACTTCATTAGAACTGTCAGAATCAATACTTGTCTCCATGTCGTCTATGTCAGGATATACTTTGCAGTTTTCCAGTTCGTCAGGATAACTCACATAACGGTAAGAGTCAATTAGAATACTTGAACCTACAGGCGTTTCCTTCCCGAAACGAACCTCGAATTCAATCTGTAATAAAAGTGCATACATCAGCCTCGGTAGCTCAGTGGTGCGCTCGCTCGGTCGAGTGCTTGGATGGGTGACCGCTCGACCGTTGGAGGCTGACCGTAGTTCGGATTCCACGTTTAACTGTAGGTCCCTTCCTACCTTACTCGGTGGTAGGGTTCAAACCGCCCGGGTTGGTACCACCGCACTGAATTGAACGTCGGTCGAAACGGCTATGTAAATAGTTTGTGTTTCCGTCCAGTTCAGTGTAGCCGGCACGATCGAAGGGAAGCACTGACATGGCATCTAGTTCACCCGGTGTTATGGGCTGACATCACGGATGTTGTAAGTGATGTAGCCAACAGTGTCAGGTTCCATAAAAAAAAAACATTTAATTTTATTATTTCTTTAAAAATTTTTATGTTTGTATGAACAAATTATAGAACGACTAATGCAATTCGGAAATGGTAATGGGTCGGACCTTGAATGGGTGACCGTCCATCCGATGAGGCTGGCCATGGTTCGAATTCCACTTCAAAATTGCCGATATCTTCCTTTACCTCGCTAGGTGCTAGGGTGTTCAGCCTTCGGGGTCGATACCACCGCAATGAATGAAGTTCTGTCGAAAGGTCCTTGGAAGTTGTTTGTGTTTCGACCAGTTCAGTGTAGCCGGAGCGTCCAAAAGGGAAGCACCGACATGGCACGGGTGTGATAAGCTGACTTCACGGGTGCAGTAGGTGATGTAGCCATTCATTTAAGGTTAAGAAACACAAAACAAAACTATTAAGATACTTACGTAACCTACTAAGGCTGAACTGTGGTTGGAATGCTCTGCTGCCACTGCGTGCCATCCAATTGGGTGTGTTTCCGAATTTACCCACCAAGAATTGTAATCACCGCCTTCGTTAACTAAATTCGCAGTTAGCGAATAGTCCGTTGCATTTGCGTAAAATTTTAATTGGAACATAGAGCCTGGAGCAGCTGTAACCAGTTGGTTGAGTTTTATGCATCCGCTGCTTACGCCACTGCCGGATTTGACAGCTATGAAGGCGGTGCTTTGCGGCTCAGGCGGATCCAGGCCTGCACTCTTGTACTTTCCTGGGTACCAATGCTCTTTGTGCATGTAGCTAAATGTGCAGTCTGAGAACTGCCCCTCGAAGCCGTCCTCCAAGTCGTTGACGATACAGACATTATTATGACAGTTCACCGAACAATGAGTCAATAGCAAAGTGTAAATTAACAAAACGCACTTCGTGACGGCCATCTTTCGAGGCTTCTGGAGGCGAAGTGCCGAAACTAATGCACATAGGAGTATGATTTACACACTTAGGGTTGCGTAACCGATTAAAGTTGTAAATATAAGCTTTTTATTGTTGGGTTCAATACCAAAATATTGAAAAAGGAATCCTTATTGTCCTTGAAAGGAAAGTTTGTTGTCCGTGTCTGTCCGTCTGTCTATCTTTCTGTATGTCCCTTAACTTGTAAACGGCTAGTACTTGACAATTAAACTAGCAGTGTGGGGCCATAGCGAAAATATTTTGACATTGAAAATGTTTTTTTGATCGCTTCAGTATAGCCCCCGAATTCCAGCGAGAGTGAGAATTCGCCCTGGTGTTTTTAAGACAACGCGATTATTTAGGGTGTCAAATGACGCGTATTGACGAGGTCGACAAGATTGTGTAAAAAGCTTGAGAGTTTTTGAGAAAATATCAAAAAACCGCTTAATAGCCGTTTTTATGGGGTTTTAAAAAGACCACTTTTTAACATATTTCTAAATATATAATTTAAACTTTTATATTTTTGTATTGTAGATTGACTCAATATCTGAGGATGTTTTTTGATTGTTTGAAAAAGTAGAAAAATTTGGGGATTATGTTTTTTTTTTAATTGTCCGTTACGCGAGATACGAGTCGTCTTTATCTTGGATTGTCAGTAGTTAAAATGGTTTTCGAGTATGCATTTACTTGAAAATTAAGAATTTTAATTTTATGTTATTTTAGTTTTTGACAATTTTTGTCTATTTTTCAAAATTGACATATTTCAGTATGAAAAAACAAGTAAATTATATTAAAATTTTTAAATATTTATATTTGTTAGTATTTAGAGGAGTAGAAGTAATTATACAGGCTGTTCGGCACATCAACCGACAAAATTTTTTGGTAGGTAAGTGGGGTCATTTGCAACGTTTTGACCCATTATATATATATATTTTTTTTTTATGGAAACTGACACGGTTGGCTACATCACCTACAGCATCCGTGATGTCAGCACATAACACCGGGTGAACTTGGTGCCACGTCAGTGCTTCCCTTCGGTCGTGCCGGCTACACTGAACTGGACGGAAAACATAAACTATTTACATAGCCGTTTCGACCGACCTTTCATTCAGTGCGGTGGTACCAACCCGGGCGGGTTAAACCCTACCACCTAGTAATATAAGAAGGGAGTCCATTTCCCTTAGTCGCCTTTTACGACATACACGGGGAGAGATGCAGTGGGGCTATTCTTTTAAAGTACCGGCCCCACACAGTACTTATATCTACTACACATTATATCTTTTTCGGATGTCACGTGGTATCGAGATACGATGTTATTTTTCTTCATTTTTGAAAATTATCAAAATCCCAGCTTTAAATCCTTTTAACTTTTTTGTTTATGGTTGTATCAGCACGAAATAAAGTTTATTGAATTTTATGATGTATCCTAGTTCTAGAAAAAAAAAATTTATAAAGTTAATACCATGAAAAGATCTTATGACCTCCCAAATTCCCGAGAACGAGTAAAAATATGACAGAAACTTAATTTGTTAATTTATTTTAAAAAAATTGACAGCAATTTGATAGCTCCATTTTCTTTTAAAAAGTTTACTAGTTTAAAAAAAAAAGGAAAACTTAAGGGGAACAGCTGGAAAATTGAAAAAAATCAAAATTGCTAATTTTTGTATTAGAATCTTAGACCAACGCAGATCGTCGTGTAGCTGTCAACAGCCATCGCAATCGTACGCCAGAAAAAAACATTTGTGCAGGGCTGACCATGCGATTCCTCATTGTGGGACAAATGGTTTTATTTTGATAGGGTGACCATAAAATTAGAATTTTAAATTAGTAAAAAAATGGTTTTATAGGGCTCCCATACGATTCCATACATAATGTGGGACAAAAAAAATTTGCAGAGGAGTGACCATGCGATTCCCAATTGGTTTTATAGGGTGACCATACGATTAAAATTTTAAATTAGTAGAGTGGTGACCATGCGATTCCTTAAATAATGCGGGACAAAAAAAATTATGTTAGTAGAGGGGTGACCGTGCGATTCCCAAATAGTTTTATTTGATTAGCACTAGGATGACGACTATCGAAATATATGTTAAAATAAATGTGTATTTTAAAATATATTGTCTATATAAAATATTATTACTTCAGAAGAAGAAAACGTTTAGATAAAATAATGAATACATGTGATGAATTATGTGAGAATTAATTAATATGATTGACTGATACGGAACCCACAGCGCGCGAGTATAAATCGTACTTGACCTGTCTTTTAATATTGACTTACACATTTATGAACATAAACTCCAATGTAGTGTAAAAGTTATTTCACGGTCCTTCCACCGAGTCATGCAGCAGGTGGGTCTTCGTGCCTTACTTGCTGCTTGATAGTTATCTTATCCGGAAACTTTTCGGAAACTGGTGGCTTTCGGTGTTGTGCTGTAATTAACCAGAGTCCTTGCAGCCCAATTGCTCTGGTTGCACCGATTGTCAGGATACAGCGTATGCATTTATAGTACAGTCTGTAATTATTTAGTTTCTCTGTCACGGTTACTTCCTCAGAACTGTCAGGCTGAATAGTAAATATTCAGCCTGACAGTTCTGACACAACTGCTGTGATCTCAAAGTCGACTATATACATGCATACATACATATCACACACGCTGAATCCCGACAATCGGGGTAAGCAGAGTAATCGGTGTTGTGCTGCAAGAACTCTGGTCAATTACAGCACACCACCGACCACCACGTCTCGCAAAGTATTCGAACAAGATTAAATCGATCAAGCAGCAAGTAAGGCACGAAGACCCACCTGCTGCATGACTCGGTGTAAGTACCGTGCCAAGGTGAGAGGTGGCGAGCCTGTCGCCCTTTAGCACGGGATCTTGTCCTTATCCCTTAGAAGCCTTTTACGACATGCATGGGGAGAAGAGCTGCAGTGGGGACATTCTTTTTAAGTACCGACCCCCACACGGTATATATCTGGATATATTTTGCAGTTTTTCAGTGGGTCCCTTGATGCACAACTTGGTGTGTTACAAGGTTGGCGCCTATGTCTGTCTGTCATCGCTGCGCCTGTGGCATCGTAGCTCCCAATGGTTAGAATGGAATAAATTGGATTAGAATGAGTTTAGAATTTTTATTAGAAATATGGTTTAACCGAGTTGATTCATAGCTATGTTTGGTGAAGATCAGGACAGCCGGTTTGTATGTGTCTTACCTACAACATACTTGATATCACTCATAACATGTTGGTGAATAAGGTTCCATGTCAGTGATTTCCTTCGCTCGTGCCTGCTACACTTTACTCGAAGGAAAACACGAACACAGCCGTTACGACCGACTTTTCAATCAGTGCGGTGGTATCAACCCGGGCGGGTTAAACCCAAACTACCTTTTTTTTATGGAAACTGGCACGGTTGGCTACATCACCTACTACATCCGTGATGTCAGCCCATCACACCGGGTGAACTAGGTGCCATGTCAGTGCTTCCCTTCAGTCGTGCCGGCTACACTGAACTGGAAGGAAAACACAAACTATTTACATAGCCGTTTCGACCAATGTTTCATTCAGTGCAGTGGTATCAACCCGGGCGGGTTGAACCCTACCACCTAGTAAGGTAAGAAGGGAAGAGACCTACAGTTTTACGTGGAATCCGAACCACGGTCAGCCTCCAACGGTCGAGCGGTCACCCATCCAAGTACTCACCGGCCCAGCGTTGCTTAACCATCAATAGCGATAGTCGACTGTCTGCACCACCGAGCTATCGAGGCTGACATGACCTATTAATGTAACAAGAAAAGGGACCTACTTTTACCTGGAATTCGAACCACGATCGGCCTCTAACGGTCGAGCGATCACCTATCCAAGTACTGACCGCGCCCAGGTGTGCTTATGATCACGATCGACAGTCGACCGACCGCAATATATTTGAAGGTTAATTTTATTTAATGAGTTTTATTTGTTTGTACACATATGTAGGTACTTAAGAACAAATATTTAATTTCTAATACATATAATAATTTATCAAGAATACTAACTAGAAAATAAAAATAAATTCAACAATTTTAATACTATATTTTATGAATTTTATTTTTTTTTTTTTTTTTTTTTTATGGAAACTGACACGGTTGGCTACATCACCTACAACATCCGTGATGTCAGCCCATAACACCGGGTGAACTTGGTGCCACGTCAATGCTTCCCTTCGGTCGTGCCGGCTACACTGAACTGGACGGAAAACACAAACTATTTACATAGCCGTTTCGACCGACCTTTCATTCAGTGCGGTGGTACCAACCCGGGCGGGTTAAACCCTACCACCTAGTAATATAAGAAGGTAGTCATATCCCTTAGTCGCCTTTTACGACATACACGGGGAGAGATGCAGTGGGGCTATTCTTTTAAAGTACCGGCCCCACACGGTACGAGAAGATTTTATCTGAAGGTTATTATCTGAAGATTTTTTATTATAGGGGAAATAAGCACGAATTGTTTTCCAATTGCTAAGATTTTATTTACATTGGTTATTACAAATAAATGTTTTATATACTTAAATGCAATCATGATAACATCAGAGTATGTTCGACCTTCTGGGTCAACCGGTTGTCTGTCGCGGTAGTTTCTCCGGAGTTGTCCGGCTTCTGTGTCACTGTTACTTCCTCAGAACTGTCAGGCTGAATAGTAACTATTATGACAGAACTTTTGTGATAATCTCCACTTCGACTATATCAGGATATATTTTGCAGTTGTTCAGTAGGTTACGACTACTCTCATAAAGGTAATAGTAAATTAGATCATTTGAACCTGCAGGCGGGTCGTACCGGATTCAAACGTCGTATTCAATATTTAACAAAAGTTGATAGATTTAACCCTGTTCGCTTCCGTGACACCTGAAGTTCCTTAAGTCAGTCGTGCCTCCTGGGTGGTGTCGTGGTCGCCTTGTACCCTTCACGTATGACACAGGCTGGCTGTGGTGACTGGAGATCAAGGGGTTTTTCACGAAGGTCCCCGATCAAGAGGGACTAGTTTGCAGGTTTAGGCCCAACCCCTATTACAACAGCAACAATAACAACAAAAACAACATCAAGTTCATACATAAAATTTTTAATAATTTCTTGTTCATTATTTATCTATAAATTTTTCTTGATTTCAGCTATAAAACTTTTTTTTGTTCCGTACAGTTCAAGGCCGTGATAAATGCTAAATACGCAAAAACATGCAAAAAGTGCCGCAAAGAAAGTACAAAACTAACCAATTGGCACACATTGAGAAAACTAAAAAAAATTCCAACATACAATTTGATTCCCTACCAATAATGTGGTTTGTTGGTTTTTTTAAATAATGAGTAAAATTACTATAAAAAAATACAAAAAGTATGAGTTTAAAAAAATCTGTGAATGTGTGTATTTTTACAATTTTACAATACCACTAATGCAAAGGTCACAAAGCACTGAGAAAACTGGCTTGTTGAAATTTTATTATTGTCGACGACAGGAGATAAAAAAAAATAACAAAAAATGCCTACACAAAGTTATCGACGTAATTAACAATACGTACTTAAATGCACCTATCTACCTATGTTTTCTTACGTAAGCATCTATTTTTATTTTAGTTGTCTTCGATAATTTATTTAGAGGTTTATAAAAAGTAGTAGGCACATAAACTAAAGTAATTTGTAATTTGAAATTCCCGAATGCTCAAGGTCGTTGGCGTTTGTCAGGGCCTTAAGTACTGTGCGTCCATTACGTTCCACTCGTTTCTGTGTATCGACATATAAACTCCCCAACTGACGATGTGGCCGTTAGTAAGTTCGGCGTTAACTAACCTCTTAGATAACGAGTACTCCGTCGCATTTGCTAAATTTACTTGGAACACCGATGTGGGAGTCTGTTGAGTCTGTAAACTGTAGCGACTGTTTCTTAAGCAGCCGCTGCTGCTTACGCGACTGCCGGAGTTGATAAATATGAAGGAAGTGCTATTCGGGTGAGGAGGATGCAGGTCGGAACTCCTGTATGTTCCTGGGTACCAAAGAATTTAAGTGGCTACATGTACGGTCTAAGAACTGCCCCTCGAAACCGCCCTCCAAGTCTTTGGTGATACAGATATTTTGACAGCGCACGGAAAAAGAGTCAAAAGAAAACTGTAAATCAAAATTGTCTTCCATCTTGCGAGGCGTCTGGACGCAGAGTGCCGAAATTAGTGCACATAGGATTACGATTTACACAGTAAGGATTCCTTAACCGATTAAACTTGTAAGTGTTGGCATTAAATGTTTTTATCGATGTTCGTGCGTACATATTTTGATTCAGGTATACATGTCTTAGATATTTTGATTCAGTTATAGATGTCTATCTTATGAAAAGTAGATTTGACCTGAAAATATGATTATTTTTATACATTTGATATTGGTATCCGTTGTCTCTGCCCACCCCACTGGGAAACAGACATGACGTTATGTATATATTCAAAGTAACCTTAAAATTTTATTTTCTTAGAGAAGAAATATAGGTATGCTGGTTGGATCAACTGAACCAGGAAATTAATTCCGATGTTAATTAATAGATTTCTTGGTCTGTGAAAATATTACGTTTACTTGTAGTATGAAGGACGATCGTAAATAAAATATTTAATTTGATTATGTATAAGTCTTTAGGAATGAAGTTTACTCTGCACAATCTCTTCACGAATGCACTTCACCGTAATTTATTTTTATGTATACCAACATCCGTGTCTGTGGCGAGGGACTAATAGTGCAGTCGACACTGCCGCGCTCAGGTTAGTGATCCAATGACGCTTTGAATACATTAATTATACTAAGCGAGTTAATTATACAATGTCGCCTTCAGTTTTTCAATACTTGTGCATAACAATTTTGCGCTTCATAGACCTAGTCGCTTGCACCGATAGCCTTATCTTGATTGGATAATGTAATTTGTGGCATATCCATGAAATACGTTTTTATATTTAAAACACTAGCTTTTACCCGCGGCTTTGCTCGCGTGAAATTCGTATTTTAAAGGAAGATAGTAAGTAACTAAGGCGTATCTTCATTAAGGTAATAAACCTTCTCAACTAAAGTAAGCAACTAACGGCGAGGCTTCAGGCTGAGCTGCATTCTGAAAGACAATAAACCTTCTCGAAGAATGTAAGTAACAGAGGGCGAGGCCGAAGGCCGAGCTGCGTTCAGGAAGACGATAAAATTTTCGAAGAAAGTAAGTAACAGAGGGCGAGGCCGAAGGCCGAGCTGCATTTAGGAAGACTATAAACCTTCTCGAAGAAATCAAGTAATTGGGGGCGAGGCCGAAGGCTGAGCTGCGTTCAGGAAGACTATAAACCTTCTTGATGAAAGTAAGTAAGTGAGGGCGAGGCCAAAGGCCGAGCTGCGTGCAGGAAGACCATATACCTTCTCGAAGAAAGTAAGTAACTATGGGCGAGGCCGAAGGCCGAGCTGCGTTCAGAAAGACTATAAACCTTCTCGAAGAAATTAAGTAATTGAGGGCGAGGCCGAAGGCCGAGCTGCGTTCAGGAAGACTATAAACCTTCTTGATGAAAGTAAGCAACTGAGGGCGAGGCCGAATCCGAGCCGCGTTTAGGAAGACGATAACCTTTTCGAAGAAAGAAAGTAACAGAGGGCGAGGCCGAAGGCTGAGTTGCGTTCAGGAAGACTATAAAGCTTCTTGATGAAAGTAAGTAAGTGAGGACGAGGCCGAAGGCCGAACTGCGTGCAGGAAGACCATATACCTTCTCGAAGAAAGTAAGTAACTATGGGCGAGGCGGAAGGACGAGCTGCGTTCAGGAAGACTGTAAACCTTCTCGAAGAAATTAAGTAATTGAAGGCGAGGCCGAAGGCCGCGCTTCGTTCAGGAAGACTACAAACCTTCTTGAAGAAAGTAAGCAACTGAGGGCGAGGCCGAAGCCAAGCTGCGTTCAGGAAGACGATAACCTTTTCGAAGAAAGGAAGTAACAGAGGGCGAGGCTGAAGGCCGAGCTGCGTTCAGGAAGACTATAAACCTTCTCGAAGCAATCAAGTAATTGACGGCGAGGCCGAAGGCTGAGCTGCGTTCAGGAAGACTATAAACCTTATTGATGAAAGTAAGCAAGTGAGGACGAGGCCGAAGGCCGAGCTGCGTTCAGGAAGACGATAACCTTTTCGAAGAAAGTAAGTAACAGAGGGCGAGGCCGAAGGCCGAGCTGCGTTCAGGAAGACCATAAACCTTCTCAAAGAAAGTAAGTAACTAAAGGCGAGGCCGTAGGCCGAGCTGCGTTCAGGGAGACTATAATCCTTTTCGAAGCAATTAATCCGGACACCGCACCGTACAACGCTACCTACATCAAGACCCAAGGAAGTGTGACTCGACCTTAATTTAAACGCGTTAACTTGCCGGGTGCGATCCCACATGTAAACCCAGTTGCTACCAAACTTGAAAATAAATAATTGTTGTAAGTACACCAAAAAGTATATCTTTGAAGAACTCATTACCCACTTAGGCCGAACGAGGCAACCAATCCGAACGGGTTAATCCCTACGAGCGAAATATGTACACAGTAAGATAAAAGAATAAAAGATTCAAGTGGAATCCTAACCACTGCCAACTTCAACGGTTGTACGGCCACCCGTCCAAAGCCTGACCGCACCCTAGTAGAAAATATAATTAGATGAAAGCGAAGCAGCGGTTACGGGACCCTCGGCACGTGAACATGGTTCACTTGACCACTTTTTTTAAATAAAAACCCTGCCACCCATAAGTTAACCCATAAGTGATGGAGTATTGCAGTCATCAGTCAACACCTCTAACGTTGCTTCCACGCTCATTTTTTAATATTTGTTTTTATTTTATTTTATATTTTTTTATGGAAACTGTCGACACGGTTAGCTACATCACTTCCAACATCCGTGATGTCAGCCCATAACACCGTGTGAACTTGGTCTCACGTCAGTGTTTCGCTTCGGTTGTGCCGCCTACACTGAACTGGACGGAAAACATAAACTATTTACATAGCCGTTTCGACCGACCTTTAATTCAGTGGGGTGGCACCAACCCGGCCGGGTTCAAGCCTACCACCTATTAATAAAAGAAGGGAGTCATATGCCTCAGTCGCCTTTAACAATACATGTTTTTGGTTAAATACACTGTTGCATCACAATATTTTTACAAAAATAAAAAACTGTTTATACGAGATACACGTATATATACCGAAATATACACGTACATAGGTTATTCATAGCATTTAACTATGTTTGAAAATAACAAATATTTACTTTGTAATAACTATATACCATAATTGATCAAGTATACATGAAATTAAAAATAAATATCACAGTTGTTATAATCGTCAGCCTCGATAGCTCAGTGGTGCAGACAGTAGACTGTTGCTATTGATTGCTAAGCAACGCTGGGCGCGGTCAGTATTTGCATGGGTGACCGCTCGACCGTTGGAGGCTGACCGTGGTTCGGATTCCACGTAAAACTGTAGGTCTCTTCCCTTTCTACCTTACTCGGTGGTAGGGTTCAACCCGCCCGTTTTGGTACCACCACACTGAATGAAACGTTCGGTCGAAACGGCTATGTAAATAGTTTGAGTTTTCCGTCCAGTTCAGTGTAGCTGGCACGATCGAAGGGAAGCACTGAAATGGCACCTAGTTCACCCGGCTGACATCACAGATGTTGTAGGTGATGTAGCCAACCGAGTCAGTTTCCATAAAAAATTGTTAATTGTATTTACTTTTATTATGTGCAGATTTTATTTAATTATAGGAAAAATAACCACAATTTATTTTCAATTGCTAAGATAAATTAAATGTATATATTCTGGAAATAACAAATAAATTTTTTAAATGCTTTAACGCATTTCCATTAGATTCCGTTCCACCTCCGGAATCAACCGATTGCTTTGTCATGGTTATTTCTCCTGTGGAAACTTGTTTATTGTCCATATCTGTCTCTTTATCACAGTCATTTTCACTTTCTGGATCAACTGATTGCACTGTTATGGTAATTCTTTCTGTAGAAACTTGTCTATTTTCCACATCTGTATCTTTATCAGAGTCAGATCCACCTTCTGGATCAACCTGTTGCTCTTCATTGGTACTTTCTCCGGATTTGTCGGATTTCTTTGTCTCGGTTACTTCATTAGAACTGTCAGACTGAATATTTGTGATTGTCTCCATGTCGACTATATCAGGATAAATTTTACAGTTTTTCAATTGGTCAGGATTACTCACATAACGGTAAGAGTCAATTAGAAGACTTGAACCTGCAAGTGTTTCCTTTCCAAAATAAACCTCGAATTCAATCTGTAATAAAAGTGCATACATTTAATTTTATTATTTCTTTACTATTTTTTATGTTTGTTTGAACAACGTATAAAGCAACTAATGCAATTCAGAAATGGTACTGGGTCTGACCTTGGTCGGGGGATCCTTCAATCGATGAAGCTGGCCATAGATCGAATTTCACTTAAAAACCCCGATGTCTTCCGTTACCTCACCAGGTGCTAGGGTTTTTAGCCATCGGGGTCGATTTTTTATGCACTGCATGAAGGTCTGTCGAAACGTCTTTGTAAGTTGTTTGTGTTCCGACCAGTTCAGTGTAACCGTCGCGTCCAAAAGGGAAGCACCGACATGGCACGGGTGCGATAAGCTGACATCGCGGGTGCAGTAGGTGATGTAGCCAATCATTTAAGGTTCCTTAAGAAACACAAAACAAAACTATTAAGATACTTACGTAACCTACTAAGGCTGAACGGTTGTTGGAGTGCTCTGCCTCCACTGTGTGCCATCCATTTGGATGTGATTCCGAATTTACCGACCAAGAATTGTAATCGCTCAAGTCTTCTTTAATTAAATCCACAACTAGCGAATAGTCCGTTGCATTTACGTAAAATTTTAATTGGAACATAGAGCCTGGAGCAGCTGTAACCAGTTGGTTGAGTTTTATGCATCCGCTGCTTGGGCCACTGCTGGATTTGACAGCTATGAAGGAGGTGCTGTGCGGGTCAGGCGGATCCAGGCCTGCACTCATGTACGTTCCTGCGTACCAATGCGCTCTGTGTTTGATAAATGTGCAGCCTGAGAACTGCCCTTTGAAGCCGTCCTCCAAGTCGTTGACGATACAGACATCATTATGACAGTGCACCGAACAATGAGTCAATAGCAAAGTGTAGATCAACAAAACGCACTTCGTGACGGCCATCCTTCGAGGCGTCTGGAGGCGAAGTGCCGAAACGAATGCACATAGGAGTATGATTTACACACTTAGGGTTCCGTAATCGATTAAACTTGTAAGTATAGGCTTTTTATTGTTGAGTTCGGTATCAAAATATAAAAAAATGGAACCCTTATAGTATCACTTTGATGTCTGTGCCCGTCTGTCCGTCTATCTTTGTGTATGTCTCAGCTCCTTAACTTCCAAACGGCGAGTACTTGAAAATTAAATTTGCAGGGTGGGGCCATAGCGAAAATCCTTTTTTTTAATAGGCTTGTAACATACCATTAAATAAAGCTTACTTTGGGAAGTAAGACAAAGACTAGAATAGAACGACAATTTTGGTAATTTTCAAAAATAACGAAAAAAAATCGTATCTCGATACCACTTGACACCTGACAAAAGGTATGATTTGTGAAAACGTTGCAAATGACCCCACTTACCTACAAAACAAATTGTCAGTCGATGTGCCTAACACCCTGTATAATAAGAACTTTATTACAGAAGTTAAGTGAGAATGGTTGGTAACCATCTTTAAATCGTTATAGATCCTAAATGGTCATTCGAAATGAAAAATGGTAAGAGAAACCTAACTATTTTATTTTCAAATACCTATTCAACGATACCCCACTTAACATAGTTAGTCAACTTTCATTTTTTTCTTTTTCACGATATGGCATCTAGTTGTCACCATATTGAATTTTGATTACTGTCATGTCTTTAGTGACACTCGCAAGATTAAGACAAATCGATTGACGTAAGAATCATCCAAATCGGCCCACGCGTTTGGTCTCTAGAGTGCCACAAAAGAACAAACATACATACATACATATAGGCTGATAAACACATTACCCTCCTTTGCGTCGCGCAGTCGGGTAATAACAAAGGGTGACGCCGAAGGCCGAGCTGCGTTCGGGAAGACGATATACCATCTCTAAGAAAGTAAGTAATTAAGGTTGAGGCCGAAGGCCAACCTGCGTTCAGGAAGAGGATAAAAATTTTCAAAGACAGTAAGTAACTATAGGTGAGGCCGAAGGCCGAGCTGCGTTCAAGAAGAGGATAAACCTTTTCGAAGAAAGTAAGTAATATTTAAGTATAGTAAACTAATTAAGAACCTCTTTGTATACTAAATTTCTTGTACGGCTCTCATCTGCGAATATCACCAGATTGCTTGCGGAACTGGCTCTCGAACAGGCCACATAAAACTGTCCGTGAGAAAAGCAGTCCTCTCTTAAGTCCACTCCGGCCATCTGCAGCGTTTGCCCCTGAGCTTTATTTATATTCATAGCGAAACAGACTTTAAGGGGGAACTGCAGTATTTTTAACTCAAATGGGTATTCTGGCTGTATTAAAGGTATTCGAGGTATGAATACCCTGAAACATGTGATGTGTTTATTTATGATGAGTAGCTACAATTCAAATTTTCAAGTTCCTACCTTTAAAAAAACCGATACTCCCTTACAACATTTCGCCCTCCATTTCCCCCCTTAAAATGTGAAAATCCAAAAACCCTGAAACACGTCATTATTTATTTATGATGAATAGCTATAATTATGTTTTTCAAGTTCCTACATTTAAAAAAACCGATACTCCCATACACACTGTCACCCCCCATTTCCCCCCCCCCCCCCCTTAAACTTGAAATTTCCAAAAATCCTTTCTTAGCGGATGCTTACGTTATAAAATAAACCTATGTTCCAAATTTCAGCTTTCTAGACTTGATAGATCAGTCAATCAGGAGAAACAATTTTATAAGTTTAGATAATATTATAAGGGTCTTTCAATAGGGACTTCCGAACTTTGACAGTTGATAGCGGCCATCTTGTTGAAGCTGCATCTGTCAAATTGGCTGTCATTTATTCAGTCTGTTTTGCCAAATCACCATGGATGGATATAGCGTTCAACAACACGTGCAAATGATAACATTGTTTTATCCCAATGGGTTCTGTTCGGGCAACGAAAAATTCGAAAAAATTATCTTCAGCGATGAGGCCCCTTTCTGGATGAATGGGTACGTGAACAAACAAAATTGTCGAATTTGGGCCGATACAAATCCACATGAGATTCGAGAGCGTCCAATGCATCCCGAAAAAGTCACTGTTTGGTGTGGATTTTGGGTGGCGGCATCATCGGTCCATATTTCTTTAAAAACGACGAAATTGGACATTTCGGATGCGCGCCACCCAGAGAAGCCAAATCGCCATCGTTCAAATGTCCGCCCCACATTTGAACGATGTTATATTCCACACATAATGGCATCGATAGGCCTTTCAAATGAATAAAAATTGTTGATTATATCTATCCCAAATTTTGTTTTATTTAAATTTGAAGATAGGAAGCCCTTAATGAAAGACCCTTATTTATTATTATAGGATAAATAAGCACGAATTATTTTCAGCTGCTGTTGTTAAATCTTTTATTTACATTGCCAATTACATATAGATTTTTCATATTAAAAACCTGGGAGCTATCCGGTTGCTCTGTTGTGGTAATTTCTTGGGAGCTATCCGGTTGGTCTGTTGTGGTACTTTCTTGAGAGCTATCTGTTTGCTCTATTGTGGTACTTTCGTTGAAGCTACCCGGTTGCTCTGTTGTTTCCTGGGAGCTATTCGGTTGATCTGTTGTGGTACTTTCTTGAGAGCTATCTGTTTGCTCTATTGTGGTACTTTCGTTGAAGCTACCCGGTTGCTCTGTTGTTTCCTGGGAGCTATCCGGTTGATCTGTTGTGGTACTTTCTTGATAGCTATCTGTTTGCTCTATTGTTGTACTTTCCTGGAAGCTACCCGGTTGCTCTGTTGTTTCCTGGGAGCTATCCGGTTGGTCTGTTGTGGTGCTTTCTTGAGAGCTATTTATTTGCTCTATTGTGGTACTTTCCTGGAAGCTACCCGGTTGCTCTGTTGTTTCCTGGGAGCTATCCGGTTGGTCTGTTGTGGTACTTTCTTGAGAGATATCTGTTTGCTCTATTGTGGTACTTTCGTGGAAGCTACCCGGTTGCTCTGTTGTTTCCTGGGAGCTATCCGATTGGTCTGTTGTGGTACTTTCCTGGATTTTTGTTTCCTGGTAGCTATCTGTTTGGTCTATTGTGGTACTTTCCTGGGAGCTGCCGGGTTGCTCTGTTATGGTAATTTCCTCGGAGCTATCCGATTCTTCGTGGTTGTCGTGTTTCTGTGTCACGGTTAGTTCCTCAGAACTGTCTGTTTCAATGCTTGAATGATCCGTGTCATCAACAGGATATATATTACAGTTTTCCAGTTCGTCAGAATTACTCACATAACGGAAAGAGTCAATTAGAACAAAGGAACCTGCAAACGGGGAACTTAAGAAATGAACCTCGAACTCAATCTGTAATAAAAGTTGATAATTAAATTTGATAATTTCTTTAGTATTTTTTATGTTTGAACGAACAACTCGTAGACAAATATAATAGAATAGGAATACTTCATTGCACAAAAGAATATTAACTACAATACAGAAGACAGAAGATGACATACAGAAGAGCAATAAACATTTACAATAATCAAGTAAGTACTTAATGCGATTCGGAAACGGTACATAGTCGGACCTTGGAAGATACCGCCCGAACGATGAGGCTGGCCGTGGTTCAGAAACCACATGAAAATTGTTGGTCCCTTCTTTTACCTCACTGGGTACTAGTGTTTGTCCAGATCGGTACTACGTAGTAACTAGTATCTCATCTGTTTCGGTACCACCGCACTGAATGAAGGTCGGTCGAAACGGCTATGAAAGTTGTTTGTGTTCCGTCCAGTTCAGTGTAGCCGGTATTTCCAGAAGGGCAGCACCGACCTGGCGCGGTGTGTATAGGCTAACATCAGGGGTGCAGTAAGTGATGCAGCCAAACATTTCAGTTCCTTAAGAAAAAGAAAAAAAAAATCATAATACTCACGTAGACCATTGATGAATACTTTGTATATGGTTTGGTTTGCATAACGTTCCACCCGTTTGGATGTGTCGATGAGTGAACTCTCTCATAAATGGTTTTGAAGGTCATGGGGTTATATAACATTACAACTAGCGCATATTCCGTTGCATTTGCGTAAAAATTAACTTCGAATATAGAGCCGAGAGTAACTCTCAACCGTTTGCTGTTTCTTATGCAACCGTTGCTTGCGTCACTACCGGAGTACATATATATGAAAGAGGTGCTGCTCCGGTGAGGAGAACTCAGGCCGAAACTCCCGTACGTTCCTTGCATCCACAAATTATTATATTCATACTCGTATTTATGTGTGCAGTCCGATAAATCCTCGTCGAAGTCGCCCTCGAAGTCGTTGGTCATACAGGTCTGTATCGCGGTAAAACGAGTCAAGAGCAAAGTGTAAATCAACAGAACCAACTTCGTGTCCGCCATCGTGGACGCGGAGTGACGAATTTAGTACACATAGGTAGGAGTATGATTTACAAACGTAGGGTTTCGAAACCGATTAAACTTGTAAGTGTTGGCATTTATTTTGTATATTAATGTTCGTGTATTTTGATTCAGTTTTATATTTCTGTTTTATGATTTTAACGCAAAATATTTTTATTTTTATATCTTTTATCGTGGCACGTGACGATCCGTTGTCGCTGCCTACACCACTGGAACACATAATTTTTTTTTATGGAAACTGACACGGTAGGATACTTCACCTACAACATAAGTGATATCAGCCTGTAAAACCGGGTGAACTAGGTGCAATGTCAGTGCTTTCCTTCATTCCATGTTACACTGAACTGGGTAGTAAAAATTTTTTTTCTATTTTAAAGATGCACCAAAATATACTTGTCATTTATATAAATTATTTATTGAAAATATCCACAGAGCTGCGATCGGCGGCTGTCTTTCTCCCAGCCGACCGCCACGTCGTCGTCGGTCGCCTGGAAGATATTCTCTAAGACGAAAGAACCTTCAACCACTAAAGCACAGACGCATCGTTGAATCCTTGAGTCTGTTTTAGCGGTACTACTATGACCGCTGCCCAGACGTAATCGCTTACCTCATTCTTCCTCCTCCTGTCCGCCTTCACCAATTCCGCCATACTCTCGCGGAACACAGTTGACAGAAAAGCTTTTCGAACTGCACGATTCTCTAAATTTGATCTTGTGTCGCACTGCAAATGTGTGGAACGGGCTTCCGGGAAATATCTTTTTTTCCATATTCCTACAAGCCACGGATCTGGTTAACAGCCTTTCTTCAGTGACATTATTCCCCTTCAGGGTGGACTGGCACCTCGTCAGGCTGAAATTTACTGCGCCTGAGGCTCCGATCTCGGGCACAGCCACGCAGATGTTGTTGTTGTTTTGTTTTGGAGTTGGATCTAAACCTGCAAACTAATCTATACTGCTTCATCCCTATACATACTTCTTTCTTGCTCTGCTGGGTGGTCATGACTCAGGGTACATACAATCAATTTTACTTACAGGCAACTAATTACTCAACAACTCATTTCTGATACCAATAATCGTACAAGAAGTAACATAACTTGGAGCTACACTAGCCCACGGACTATTAGTTGAACTGACTAAATGCACACGCACTCACACGCACAGACAGACGCTACATAGCCCACCTTCACACACACACACGACTCCATCATCTGGCACAGATTAGGTAATATACGGCCCTGCTGCTTGCCTGGTGTGATGTCCGGTGGGGGGAGTGAGCAGCGCAGTCCACACTGCCTGCCTTCTCCCTCGCCCCGGGCACAATATCTCCTAGGTTCACTGGCTGAATATGCTGTTAGTTAGGTAGTTTTTTTTATGGAAACTGACACAGTTGGCCACATCACCTACAACATCCGTGATGTCAGCCCATAACACCGGGTGAACTAGGTACCATGTCAGTGCTTCCCTTCGATTGTGCCGGCTACACTGAACTGGACGGAAAACAAAAACTATTTACATAGCCGTTTCAACCGACGTTTCATTTAGTGCGGTGGTACCAATCCGCGCGGGTTGAACCCTACGACCATGTAAGGTAGGCAGGGAAGGGACCTACAGTTTTACGTGGAATCTGAACCACGGTCAACCTTCCTACGGTCGAACGGTCACCCATCCAAGTACTGACCGCGCCCAGAGTTGCTTAACAATCAATGGCAAAAGTCGACTGTCCTATCGACCTATCGAGGCTGACATTTTATCATGACATATACATACTAGCTATTATTGTCTTTCTCTAAGATTGTTTTCTCTCGATACCGAACGATGGACCCTGTTTCCCATAACACAGGGAATCATAAAATGGGAAACAGGGTACCAGTTTGTCAGCCTCGATAGCTCAGTGGTGCAGACAGTCAACTGTCGCTATTGAATGTTCAGCAACGCTGGGTGCGGTCAGTACTTGGATGGGTGACCGCTGACCGTTGGAGGCTGACCGAGGTTCGGATTCCTCGTAAAACTGTAGGTCCCTTCCCTCCTAATCTTACTTGGTGGTAGGGTTTAACCCGCTCGGGTTGATACCACCGCACTGAATGAAACGTCGGTCTAAACGGCTATGTAAATAGTTTGTGTTTTCCGACCAGTTCAGTGTAGCCGGCACGATCAAAGGGGGAAGCACTGACATGGCACCTAGTTCACCCGGTGTTATGGGCTGACATCACGGACGCTGTAGGTGATGTAGCCAACCGTGTCAGTTTCCATAAAAATAAAAAAAAACCACTAGAAACTACGTACAATAATAAGTAATAGCACAGTTTTGCTGTGGAAGTCGGAGCAAGAGGACTACCAGCGAAGTCGCTCTACAGTCTCTTCAAGAATCTAGGGCTGCCAAGATCGACGCTAAGCTTATACATGGAAAGAGCTTCGAAAACGTCACTGGAAGCATCCTACAGAATATGGATAGGTGGGAGGTCGAGAGCGGGACTGGTGTTTCCCCGCGTCCTAGTCAACGCAGACTAGCTGACTAGGGCTTGATGCGAGCCGAAACGTGAAGCATGCGCGGAAAATTTAGAGTGGCCACTCGCTAGTCCCGACTTCGATTAACACCCTCCTCTACTTCCGATGGGCCCGGATATGTTCGGTGAAGCCATCGCAAGCTTAGTTCCACACCTTCTAACCCTAGTTTAATATGTACCTATCCTATGTATTGTAATTTGTATGTAAAAAAAACCTTATATTATGCAATAAACGATTTGATTTGATTTGATTTAGTCCCTCTTGTTCGGAGACCTTCGTACAAAACCCCTCGATCTTTAGCTTCCGCAGCGAGCCAATGCCCTCCACGAAGGCCAAAAGACGATCAGGGTGTACGCAGACCTCCGCAACACATGAAGAACGGAGTATGTCCTTTCGTTGGTTGTCAAGTACACTGCACTCCAACAAAACATGCTCGGCGTTTCATCCTTCGCCAAGCATCTATCCTACCTACTACCTACTATGGTACCTATGGCGTGTGGGTGTTTATTTAGTGAGCAGTGGCTGCTCATCAGACCAACAGCTATTCTCAGCTTAGCCCGGACCAAGCTGATTAGCTTCCGAGCCAGCCTTCGGTCTGGTTTAGGAAAAGCAGCTCTCGACTGTCTGCACTCTGAGAGGAACTTTCCTGTCCCTCCCCTTCCATCAGTCCCTGTATTTCCGTGATGTCGACGCGTGCAACTAAGATCTCTGCGTGCTCGTTGACGGCATTATCACGGGTTCCGCCGCTATACGTATCGTCCTGGAACCTATGAACCAAGGAGCTGCACGATG
Source organism: Nematopogon swammerdamellus (assembly GCA_946902875.1). Lineage (NCBI taxonomy): Eukaryota > Metazoa > Arthropoda > Insecta > Lepidoptera > Adelidae > Nematopogon > Nematopogon swammerdamellus. The sequence goes on from OX336351.1 coordinate 2,791,579, forward strand.
CGATCCCTCCATCCCCATTCTACCGTCGTTCCACCCGCAACAGGTTGGGAATGCATCCACACACTGTCGATATTCCCCCACTTAGGGCAAATCGATCCTGTAAATCCTTTATTTACAGGGTTGTAAATCCTTTATTTACAACCCAAAAAAAATCCTTTATTTACAGAAGTGTAGTCCGACGGCGCCCGTGGGCGCCGTCGGACTACACCTCTGCGTTAGTCTGGCGCGCGCCATTTGTCGTGCTCCCCATAAAAAAAAAAAAAAAAAAAAAACCTATTCGGGCGAGTTCATCAGCGGTAACATTACCTTCGTCATTCGTCACCTTGTTGTTATTTCCTGCAAACGTGTCCAGGGCCCTATGACATTGTAGCACCAGGCCTGAGGTACACTTCTTGCTCTTCAGTGCCAGAACGGTCGCTGCGCTGTCTGAGAGTATCTTGATTTTTTTTTTATGGAAACTGACACGGTTGGCTACATCACCTACAACATCCGTGATGACAGCCCATAACACCGGGTGAAAAAGGTGGCATGTCAGTGCTTCCCTCCATTTCATGTCGGCTACACTGAACTGGACGGAAAATACAAACTATTTACATAGCCGTATTCAGTGCGGTGGTACCAACCCAGGCGGGTTCAGCCCTACCACCGAGTAAAGTAGGAAGGGAAGGGACCTACAGTTTTACGTGGAATCCGAACCACGGTCAGCCTCCAACGGTCGAGCGGTCACCCATCCAAGTACTGACCGCGCCCAGCGTTGTTTCACAATCAATAGCTACAGTCGACTGTCTGCACCACTGAGCTATCTAGGCTGACAAATTGATAGTGTACCCTGATACGCCCATCTCAGTCACGGCGATTACCGCTTACTCATGTTTGGAAAACTGTCGAGCGGGTCCTCGAAGTAATCGGGATCGATTACTCCTGTTTGGAAAACTGTCGAGCACCCCGATTACCCCTTTTTGAAAAACTGTCGAGTGTGCATCAAGCGGTACTGATCTATTCATATTAAGCTCCAGTGAGGATATACCTGCGCCGGTCCCATTGTTTGTCCGCGACCCGTCTGTGAAGATTGTAAGTTCCCTCACAATATTCGGGCCTGGGGTTCTTGGTCCCATGATGACCTCGTAATATTTTTCGAATAAGTGAGTGGTGGGTACAGCCACCCATTTTAGCAGCGAAAATGTATGATAGTATAATGAGAAACTAAGAGGACAAATAGTGCGCAAATGCGGGCTTAACGCTGGTAATTATTTTTCCGTTCAACCCTCGATTAGATGAAAGAAGGCCACTTGATATAAAAAAGAAGTAACACTTTTATATACATATTTTCTCAGACACCAAGTCACTGAAGATGAGGCCGAAAACCGAGGTGCATTCAGTTATGCGATATACTTTATCGAAAATGGTTAGACACCAAGGGCGAGCTCCAAGGCCGAGCTGAGTTCAGGTAAACAATGTACCTACTTTTTCGAAGAAAGAAAGCTACTGAGGGTAGGTAGACGGAAAAGCTGCCTTCAGTTAAATGTTAACTTATTCGAAAACAGTAATTCACTGATGGCGAGGCCGAAGGCCGAGCTGCGTTTGGATGAAAGATATAGTTTTTCGAAGAAAGTTCGATTTAAAGAAAAAGAATTCATTTTGATAAACGAATGAATACATCTCATGAAGTATGTGAGAATGAATTATGATATAATTTACTGATACGGAACCATAGGCACGCAAGTCTAACTCTCGCTTGACCGGTGTTTTTTAATATTGACGAATTTTATGAACATAAACTTCAATGTAGCGTAACAGTTATTTCACGGTCCTTTCACCGAGTCATGCTGCATGTGAGCCTTCGTGCCTTATTTTCTGCTTTATAGTTATCTCGTCCGTATAATTTGCGATACATGGTGGCCGGTGTTGTGCTGTAATTTACCGGAGTCCTTGCAGCATGGATAATCCTGGCTACTAGGTTGTGTCTATGCAGATACTCGGTGTTGGCAAGCTGCGAACAACCGGAAATCACATTTCTGAGGGACTCGCCAGGTTGGTGGCAGACGCGGCAGATGTCAATGGTGCCGTCCTTCATTATGGGTTTCCTATAGTTGTTCGTCTTGACAACCTCATCTTGTATTTCAAAGACAAAACCCTCGGTTTCCCCAAAGAGGTGCCCGAAGCGTAGCCTTTGCACGGAAGCGAGATGGTCTTCATCCGGTCCGTGAGAGAGCGGAAGTAACTGCCGTGCAGCACTGTACAACCGGCTTCCTTCAGTTCTCTTTTCCCATGCCCAGCGGGGTAAGACATTTATCGCTGATGGCGACATTGCGGTGCATCTCACATACATTAGTCTTTTACAAAAAGCACTGACGGAAATTGCATACCTCGCGGTTGTGCTGGTTCTTGGCATTTAACGTACCTCGACCCCCACACATCCGCGGGATATACAACCTCATGACCGATGATCGTCGATGATGCGTCCGGGACGTCGTCATCAGCGTCGTGAAATTTCTGTCCAGTGAATCCAATTCGGTCTGAGTCCACCTGAGAATGCCGAACGTATACACGAGTACAGGCATGACCCAAACAATATAGGCACGAATTTTATTGCCGCCTGATAAAAGGTTATTTAGCCCTTTTTCCTTTTTCCTTAACTGATTGTTTCATTTCGGTATCCCGTATATTGAGAGCCTCCGACTTTCCCAGATATTTATAAGTTTCATCTTCGTAGAGAGCCCGAACATTCACGGACTCCGACAACTGTATGCCGCCGGAGTTCATGACACCACCACGTTCGACATAGAAGGTCCCATACTTCTCCAAGCCGAACTCCATTCCGATGTAGTTGCTGAAGCCTTCGGTTATTTTCATCGTCGACATTAGTTTGGTGTCCGACCTGGCAAACAGTTTGAGGTCATCGATATAAAATAGGTGCGATATTTGAGAACCTCCTCTTCGAAGACAGTAGCCAGCTCTGATTCCTCCAGCAGAGTGCTAAGAGGGTTCAGAGTCAGACAAAACCAAAGCGGACTCAGACTGTCTCCCTGGAAGATCCCCCGCCGTATGGGAATCCGATCGTCTGCAACCGGAATCCACCCACTACCCGAAACACGAAGGAATGTGCTCCACTGTCCCATACATGCGCCAAGGAACTGACAGATGTTCGTGTCAGTTTTATATAATTGCAGTATCCTTAGCAACCATGTATGGGGCACGGAGTCAAAAGCCTTCCTGTAGTCCATCCAGGCAGCAGACAGGTTCTTTCGATTCTCATTTGTCGGACCTGCTGACAAACGGTCATGTCTATGAGCAGCAGCTCCTTAGTACCGCGGGACCCAGCCCCACATCGATTTTGACCAACGGACAAGATGTTATTGTCCTTAATGTGAAATGATATTTTGTGTGTCAGAATGGATGTCATAAGCTTGTAGATGGTAGGCAAACATGTGATAGGTATGTAATTTTTGGGTTCCACAGTGCTACCAGATTTATGGAGCAGGTGGGTGACACCAGTGGTCATGAATCCCGGGAGAACTCAACGTTCGAGGGCATCCTGGAATTGAACGAACAGCTAAGCGGGAGTGGCAGCTACGGAACCATTTCAGCCAGAAGCTCTGCAATCTGTCCGGCCCGGGTGATTTTAATTTCAGTGCCAGACGACTCGCAGAACCTACGCCCTCTTCGCCGATGTTTATCGGCGTCATTGGTTCCATCGACTAACAGGCCCGCTCGATAGCTCTCATCCATTCACCCTTTACGTGACAGACAGGATCCGACCAGAATTGTTTTCCAAAATGATGCATTTTCTTGGTTAGTCGGTTGGACCGTGTCTGTCGGTCGTTTGTTCGGGTGCTCCCAGTTTCTATACACCCACCTTTGGTCACTATGAAATTGAGGATTCTTGTGATAACGGTCGACACGCGACGGATACGTTGGGCCAACGTGCTAATTCGCTGCTTCATATTTTTAATTATTTATTTATGCAGTGAATGAAATATTTCAACACAATAATGTCAAATCTCATAAAATTTTAGGTGTTTTAAGATATTTAACCGACTTCTTAAAAAAATCAGGTTATCAACTCGACACGTATGTATGTATTATCGTTGGAATTGCACAATATTCCTATATGTTAGCCTATGTCGGCTTCTAAACAGGTGTATGTACCAAATTTCATAAGTGTATGTATGTATGTTTGTATCTATGTATGTTTGTCCACGCATTTCTCCGAAACTGTTAATCGTATTGTACCCACTCTTTATTGGCTTACATTTGCTTCAACTTAGGGAACAGTGGAAGGTTCATCAAAATCGGTACAGTAGTTTTCAAGATATGGATTTTTAAGTGTCTAGCAATCACTGAAAAAACACGTCGTCGGGTCGGTTTAACGCCAATTCTACCCAAAAATTGTTATGTAATATAACTAAAAAGAGTGTAATATAAAACTGTTTTAATAAATATTGCACCTACTTAAAAGAAACAGCTAGAACTGAAAATTGTTAAATAATATTTTGATTCATATTCGGACCATTGAGTTGAAAGCGGTACCAAAGCACACGTCAAAATTGATAGATGGACCCCTTTTGTGCTTTTGTACCCCCCTTAAACTCAAATGTACGAATATGAATCAAAATATTATTTAAAAAAATTCAGCTCTAGTTGTTTTTTTCAAGTCGGTGCAATGTTTTTAAAACAGTTTTTTTTACAATAGTACTCCTATTGTACTATTACTATAGTATAAATACCGACATTAAATGAAGGGAAGCACTGACATGGCACATAGTTCACCCGGTGTTATGGGGCTGACATCACGGATGTTGTAGGTGATGTAGAAAACCGTGTCAGTTTCCACAAACCTGTAGACCCTTCCCTTCTTACTTGTAATCTGTAGGTCTAGTCGTTTGACATAGTAAATATTCAACCCACGACACCAGGGTCAATTCGTACTCTCGCTGGAAATCGGGGACCATACTAAAGCGATCGAAAACACATTTCCAATGTCAAAAATACAAAAATGTTATTTTTGTTAAGCCCGACTGCTGATAAAAATTTAGGTTGCAAAAGGATTTGAATAGACTCGCTCGACCGTTGGAGGCTGACCGTGGTTCGTATTCCACGTGAAACTGTAGGTCGCTTCCCTTTTTACCTTACTAGGTGGTAGGGTTTATCCGGCTCCGGATAAACGCACGGAATGAAACGTCGTCGGTCGAAACGGCTATGTAAATAGTTCGTGTTTTCCGACCATTTCAGTGTAGCCGATATGAAAATGAAGGAAAACACTGGCATGGCACCTAGTCCACCCGGTGTTATGGGCTGACATCACGGATGTTGTAGGTGATGTAGCCAAACGTGTCAGTTTCTATAATAAAAAAATTATTTAAGTATAAATTTTAATTTTAAATGAAAACTCGATTAAACTGAAAATGTTATTGTCTCTGCCTACCCCACTGTAAAACAGACGTGACGTAATGTATAATATTCATAGTAATTCCTAAGTCGAATATTCTTACAGAAGTAATAAAGGTTTGCTCGTTGGATTTAGGCAATTAAATTGAACTGAACCAGGAAATTAACTCAGATGTTAATTATCAATATAATATGTTTATGCTAACTTAATAAATGTACAATATAACCTAATTTGGATTTATTATTTTAAACATGTGTCATATTATACTTGCGATTTTATACGTGCGGTTATTATTATCTACTGAAAATATTCACAGAGCAGCGATCGGTGGCGGACGCGAAGCGATTTCTTGGTCTGAAAGTATTAAATTTACCTTGTAGCGTGAATTACGGATGTTATTGAATGAGGATTATTCATCCGCACGATGTATTCCTTCTCCGTAGTTTTTTATGTATGTCAACATGGGTGGCTGTGCCGCTGGACACTGCCAAAAACACCTCTGCTCACGAAACGACGCTGAGAGAGAATAGTGATTCAATGACGCTATGAATATATTCATTAAACTGAACGGTTTTTCAATACTTGTGCATAACAATTGTGTGGATAATAGACTTGATATCGCTTGCACCGATAGCCTTATCTTATTGCATAATGTAATTGTTTAATTATGCATATCTACGAAATACGTTATTTTATTGTAAACTTTTAATATAATCTTAAAAATAAAAACCCGTTAAACCCGATTGTTCATAAAAACTAAGGAAACAAGAAAAGAGCAGTAACAATAATTTGTACAAATAATTATTGCTGTAGTTTTTTTTATTAATTTTTTTATGAAAACTGTCACGGTTGGCAACCATCACCTACAACATCCGTGATGTCAGCCCATAACACGAATTATTTACATAGCCGTTTCGACCGACGACGTTTCATTCCGTGCGTTTATCCGGAGCCGGATAAACCCTACCACCTAGTAAGGTAAAAAGGGAAGCGACCTACAATTTTACGTGGAATACGAACCACGGTCAGCCTCCAACGGTCGAGCGAGTCTATTCAAATCCTTTTGCAACCTAAATTTTTATCAGCAGTCGGGCTTAACAAAAATAAAAATTTTGTATTTTTGACATTGGAAATGTGTTTTCGATCGCTTCAGTATGGTCCCAGATTTCCAGCGAGAGTACGAATTGACCCTGGTGTCGTGAGTTGAATATTTACTATGTCAAACGACTAGAGCTACAGATTACAAGTAAGAAGGGAAGGGATTTACAGGTTTGTGGAAACTGACACGGTTTTCTACATCACCTACAACATCCGTGATGTCAGCCCCATAACACCGAGTGAAGTAGGTGCCATGTCAGTGCTTCCTTTCATTTAATGTCGGTATTTATACTATAGTAATAGTACAATAGGAGTACTATTGTAAAAAAAAACTGTTTTAAAAACATTGCTTCGACTTGAAAAAAACAACTAGAGCTGAAAGTGGCCAGTTCGACAAAACTCCCATTTCATATGAAAGGACCTAATTTTATAAGAAGGGAGTCATCTTAGTCGCCTTTTACGACATACATGGGGAGAGATGCAGTGGAGCTATTCTTTTAAAGTACCGGCAGGCCTCAGACACTCCTTCATACCTACCGCGATAATCACCTACAGCGCGCGATATTCGGAGAATACAAAACAGTCCGGGCAGCGCCGCGCTTGCGAGCGCACGCATATAGTCGATCGCCTGGATGGAACGAACTATTCTATTCAGTACCTATGAAATATTCTGTGCCTATTCTTCGATATAATAATAATGGAGCAATTGGAGCATCGTATAATAATAATGACTAATTTAATTTAATTTAATTTCATTTTTAATTTGTATTTTTATACTTTGTATATGTGAAATTAATATATTGTAAATGTGTTAATAAAGAATTAATAATGACTACTAATACTAATAATACTATCTCGGTAATGAACGAATGATGATAATAATAATATGATAATTAAGTGTATTTTTATAAGTTTTTGTATAATATAAAATATGTAAAATTAATATAAATACTTGGTAAAAATGTGAAAATAAAGAAATGATAATAATAATATGTCAAATCAAATAATTTATTTATTTCATTATTTCATGTACGCATTTACAAAGAGAGGCTGTGCAATAGAAGAATCTGCCTCGCAGAGGCTGTTCCTGATTCATAGGCATTTTGCGCTTATCTAATATATATACAACATTAAATTAAAATAAGAAACTAATTAAATAAATGAATCAATAAAAAAAAATTGCATGTCATCATCATTATACTTCCGAGAAGCCACAGAGTTTTGTCAAAAAAAAAAAACTGCTAAGTAATTATTAACAGTAATTTATTCGTCACACAAGACGACAACCCCAACACGATACGAATCGCGCCAAAAGAGATAGAGTTATGCGATAGAAAGAGAAGCGTGATGTAGGCTATTATTCGAGTTAGGCATGCAGCGCTTTGCGAGCTGAATTGCACTTTATTGCGTCTCAGCAAGAGTAGCTATTCCTTTATGTGGCCTTGTGGAGTGTCGCTTCTGGTACTATTTTCTATTCTGTGGTACCGGCCCCACATGGTACAGCTGCGCGCTGTTAGAATGTGGAGTGCGTTCGCTCGTTGAGTTCGTCGCTTCAGCCACACCAGGATATTTTCACGCTCACAGTTGGCGACTCGCTATACGCTTATATTTGGGTACGCCCTAAAAGTCATTTTCAATGTACCCGAAGGTCATGTAATACATGGGATCTGTGATTTTTTTTTATAATTGCATTTTAAATAAATACATTAATTGACACCTATCTGAAAATGAGGCAGGCAGAGAAAACGAATCACGCCTCTGACGTTTGTTCCACGCACATAATGTTTTACATACATGCTCATCGGCTTCCGGTAGAACGTACTTCACATTTTTGAATCAGGTATTCGATCTGGTCTCGGTACGTACAACTACGATGGCCCATCCCGATCACTGCAGTCACACTAGCTCCACAAATTGGCTGTCGTTATTCACTGTAATGGCGGCATTTAAGTAATTAGCAGCATGTTATTTGAATGGTATACCTATGTATAGTCCTAATACTACTTATCTTATTGCATAATATTAATTAGTTAACATTTGTCTAGGTACGATTACGAACTCAATTTTATTTACCCATTGACAACTTGACACTTCAAGTATTATAATATGTTTATATAATTTTTTATTTTTATTTTGACAAATTATACTAATTAAGTTGAAACAAATTACGTATCGAAGTTTGACAACGGATATTTACACCTGATACGCTTAATTAATACGTTTTTGTAGTTAGAAACGGTTTATTATTATTGTTTATCTTACTCTTAATTATTATTTTTAACAGATCTGCATGTCGATCAGGAGTTGTTTTCGATCGTTCCTTAATGGCACTAACGAAAGTAGTATGTGACTCTTGTATCTTTTCCATATAATCATTTTAGTTCGGGCTATAATGTAACGGGAGTAAACTACTTGTGATCTACATGCTGATAACATGAAATGACTAGATCCAGCACTTTTTTTATTGAAAGCGCTACATATGGCGCTGAGTCACCCATAAGGTCTCTAACGACGCCCATGGCCATACGGTCTAAAATGACACATTTTTTACAGTCAAGTAATACATATTTTTGGTAAAATACTATGTTGCATCACAATAACTTTAAGAAAAGAAACACAACGCAATAGTTTATACGAGATGCAAAGACAGACTTATCCTTTGATGATTATTATTATAATTTGATGGCGACAGTGAAGTCCCCTGAGTCTTGTTATCACTGCGACCTACATAGGTAGATCTATTTCTTTGAAAGATCTCTCTCAAAAGTTTAAAGTTCACCGCCATGTCCAATTTTCGCTATGAACCGAGTTATATCCTTGCGATTGAGGGCCTGTATTTGGCATGAGTTCAAACGACATAAATCGTTCCGGTTTAGGTTACTCATCTCGCGGGCGAATTTACGCGAGTACCCAGAACGCGAGTACCCAGAAAGTAGTGCCTTCGCGTGTTTCTCTTCGGGGGTAGTTGGAATCAGGGCTGCTTGCTTGCTGATTAATACAAATATATATAATTATTTTTATTATAGGAAAAATAAGCACAAATTATTCTCAGTTGCTAATGTGAAACCATTTTATTTACTTTGGCAATTACATATAGATTTTTTATATTAAAAAGCATTCCACGATACGCATATGTCCCTATATCAGAGTCATTTCCACGTTTTGGATCACCAAGTTGCCCTAATATGGTAATTTCCTGGAAGCTACCCGGTTGCTCTGTTGTGTTACTTTCTCCGAAGTTGTCAGGTTTCTGTGTCACGGTTAGTTCCTCAGAACTGTCAGGCTGAATAGTTGTGGTTATCTCCGTGTCGACTACATCAGAATATATCGTACAGTTTGCCAGTTCGTCAGGATTACTCACATAACGGTAAGAGTCAATTAGAACAAAGGAACCTTCAAACGGGGGTCTTAAGAAATGAACCTCGAACTCAATCTGTAATAAAATTTTATACATTTAATTTGATAATTTATTTACTATTTTTTTATGTTTGCACGAAAAACTCGTAGAGTAATAGAACAGAATACATAGAATAGGAATGCTTTATTGCACACAAAAACATTAACTATAAAAAAAAACCCGACTCTTAAAAAGTCAAAGATCATATTTCCGTTTACTTACATAAAGGAGTCGGTGGACCGCTGCGCAAATTCCCGCGCAGCTCTGAGTGTTTATATTAAATTTACTTAGCGGTCCCCAGACTCCTTTAAGTAAGTAAACGGAAATATTATTTTTGACTTTAAGAGTCGGGGGTTTTTTAAATTTGTAATTTAACTTTTATTTCAATCTTTTTAAGAAGAACGGCATACAAATCAGTCCACTTTTTAAGATAATAATATTTTTTATTACTTAATGACTTTATTCCTTGATTACAAACATAGCTAAGAACCATCCCGATTAAACAAGCTTCCTAATAAAAAAAAAACTGCATCCAAATCGGTCCATCCGTTTGAGAGCTACGATGCCACACACACACACACACCCTCACACGTCAAACTTAACACCTTTCCGTTTTTTTCTTCGGGGTTTAAAAATACAGAAGACAGAAGATGACATACATAAGAGAAATGAAATGAATGAAATGAAATGAAATATATTTATTGTTGGCTCAGATACATAACTTAAAAAAAAGATAACATAAGTCTTAAAATTAACACATTTTACACATTAAAACTAAATTAAATTATAATAAAAAATTAGGCTATAAAAGACACGTGTAAAAAATAATTTTAAAATGTACACAGAGCGGAATAAAAACATAGATTAAGATAATAACTAATAATAAATAAATAAAAAAAATTCAAATATGTGTCTTTGCCGAACAAAGGTCTGGACGCAGCTTGTGACTTTCGTCGCTGATTTTAAGTCCAGCCTGATTTTAATTTATTGTGTCAGGGCACAGATAGATAAATATTATAGGGGAAAAAGAAAACGATAATAATAAAAAGAAAACAATCATTGTGCAACACGAATACGATTATATACAGAGTGGCCCAGTTATAGTGGTCCAAAATTTTTTTTTTAGATGGAGGGCATCATTTTGACTCATTTAAAAAAACATTAGTTCCGCGAAAATCAATGGTTTAGAAGTTATGATTTTTTTTAAGTTTTTTACCTATACATATCACAATTCTCCAGACCAAAAATTGTAGTGGTGTTACAATTGTAATATATTCAAAATTAACATCATTTGTACAAAGTCACTACAATAAAAAGTGACGATTACCTTAAATTTTATAATCTAATTTTTTTAAAACATTTCTAAGCAGTTTTTTTATTTGTAGATTAGCGCTGTTAGAGACAGGTTTGTGAATAATGTAAAATTTTAGTTGAACTAACGTTGTGAAAAAAATAAAATTTTAAAATTTAAGGTAATCGTCACATTTTATTGTAGTGACTTTGTACAAATGATGTTAATTTTGAATATGTTACAATTGTAACACCACTAAAATTTTTGGTCTGGAGAATTGTGATATGTATAGGTATTTTTTAAGGGCATAGGCAAATCTCCGGTAGTACTTTTTTTGTTCACAGTGATTTTAAAAAAAATTATCAGTTTTAATGTAAACTGAACAAAAATTCACTGAAAGGGCAATATAAACAGTACAGTCTAGAAGTAAACTTAAAAACTATTCATTACGTACTAGCTACATGTCTCCTCTACTTTCATACCAAATTTTATTCAATTTTGTGGAATAGATATCCAACTAGAGCGGTTTATGTGACTAAAATAGAGAAATTTCAAAAAAAGTTTAAAAAAATCATAACTTCTAAACTAATGATTTTCGCGGAACTAATGTTTTGTCTAAATGAGTCAACATGAAGTCCTCTATCTAATAAAAAATTTTGGACTACTTTAACTGGGCCACCTTGTATATATCAAAATTTTATCATAAGTATAAAGGAAATAAAACATTAAAATGTTATATTGTAAACAAACAAAAAAAAATAAAAAAAAGATAATTAAATAATAAATGAATAAAAAAAAGTAACAAAAAAAAAACAATAAAAACTATCTTTGAGAACAGTAATGGGAAGGAGAGCTGTTGAGAGGAATAGTTGAGTCAGGTTTTTTTTGGTGTAATGATGCGAGTCGAATGATTACCTATTGTTTTTTAAATGCATTAGGATGCCTTAAAACTTTCAGTGGGGGTGGCAGAAGAGCAATACACATTTACAATAATAGAGTAAGTACTTAATGCGATTCGGAAACGGTACATGGTCGGACCTTGGATAGGTGACCGTTCAAAGATGAGGCTGGCCGTGGTTCAGATTCCACTTAAAAATTGTTGGTCCCTTCCTTTACCTCACTAGGTACTAGTGTTTGTCCAGGTCGGTACTACGTAGTAACTAGTATCTCATCTGTGTCGGGACCACCGCACTGAATGTAGGTCGGTCGAAACGGCTATGAAAGTTGTTTGTGTACCGTCCAGTTCAGTGTAGCCGGCACGTCCCGAAGGGAAGCACCGACATGGCGCGGTGTGTATAGGCTAACATCAGGGGTGCAGTAAGTGATGCAGCCAAACATTTCAGGTTCCTTATGAAACACAAAAAAAAATCATAATACTCACGTAGACGAGTGCTGCATACTTTGAGTAAGGTTCTGTTTGAACAACGTTCCACCCGTTTGGATGTGACGTTGTATGAATTCGATCAATAACGCTTTTGTAGGTCGTGGGGTTATATAGCCTTACAATTAGCGCATATTCCGTTGCATTTACGTAAAAATTAACTTCGAAAATAGAGCCCGGAGTCACTCTCAGCTGTTGGCTGTTTCTTACGCAACCGTTGTTGGTTGCGCCACTATCAGTGTATATAAATATGAAAGAGGTGCTTTTCGGGTGAGGAGATTTCAGGCCGAAATTCCTGTACGTTCCTGGCGCCCACAAATTATTATATACATTTTTATTTGTGCAGTCTGATAAATGATCCTGGAAGTCGCCCTCGAAGTCGTTGGTGTTACAGACATCTTGACAGTGCGCGGTAAAAAGAGTTATGAGCAAAGTGTAAATCAACGGAACCAACTTTGTGTCCGCCATCGTGCGAGACGTCTGGACGCGGAGTGACGAATTTAGTACACATAGGTAGGAGTATGATTTACAAACGTAGGGTTCCGGAACCGATTAAATTTGTAATATTGGCATTTATTTTGTATATGTTCGTGTATTTTGATTCTGTTATATATTTCTGTTATATGATTTTAACACAACATATTTTTATTTTTGTATCTTTTATCGTAGCACGTGAGGATCCGTTGTCTCTGGAACAAATAATTTTTTTTTATATAAACTGAAACGGTAGGATACTTAACCTACAACATCCGTGATATCAGCCTATAACAGCGGATGAATAGGTGCCATGTCAGTGCTTCCCTTCATTTCATGTCGGATACACTGAATTGGGTATTTTTTTTTCTATATTAAAGATGCAACAAAATATATTTGTCATATATTGAAATTTTTTATTGAAAATATTCACAGAGCTGCGATCGGCGGCTGTTTTTCTCCCAGCCGACCGCCACGCATCGTCGTTGGTCGCCTGGAAGATATTCTCTAGGACGAAAGAACCCTCAACCACTAAAGCACAGCAGACGCATCGTTGGATCCTTGAGTCTGTTTTAGCGGTACTACTATGACCGCTGCCCAGACGTACTCGCTTTCCTCATTCCTCCTCCTCCTGTCCGCCTTCACCAATTCCGCCATACTCTCGCGGAACACAGTTGGCAGAAAAACTTTTCGAACTGCACGATTCTCTAAATTTGATCTTGTGTCGCACTGCAAAGGTGTGGAACGGGCTTTCGGGAAATATCTTTCCATATTTCTACATGCCACGGATCTGGTTAATAGCCTTTCTTCAGCAACATTATTCCATCTGCTGCTTGCCTGGTGTTATGTCCGCTGGGGGGAGTGAGCAGCCCAGTCCACAAATTGATAGTGTACCCTGATACGTACATCTCAGTCACGTCGTTTACCACTTACTCATGTTTGGAAAACTGTCGAGCACCCCGATTACTTCTTTTTGGAAAACTGTCGAGCACGAGCACCCCGATTACTTCTGTTTGGAAAACTGTCGAGTGTGCACCAAGCGGTACTGATCTATTCATGTTCAGCTCCAGTGAGGATATACTCGCGCTGGTCCCACTGCTTGTCAGCGACCCGTCTGTGAAGATTGTAAGTTCCCTCACATTATTCGGGCCTGGGGTTCTTGGTTCCATGATGACCTCGTAATTTTTTTCGAATAAGTGAGTGGTGTGTACAGCCACCCACTTCGGCAGCGATAAAAATGTACGATAGTACAATGAGAAACTAAGAGTACGCAAAGGCGAACTTAACGCTGGTAATAATTTTTTCCGTTCTCGATCAGATGAAAGAAGGCTACTTTATATAAAAAAGAAGTAACATTTTTATATGCATACTTTCTCAGACACCAAGTCACTCAAGATGAGGCCGAAGACCGAGCTGCATTCAGTTATGCGATATACTTTATCGAAAAATGGGTAGACACCAAGGGCGAGCTCCAAGGCCGAGCTGAGTTCAGGTAAACGAAGGACCTACTTTCTCGAAGAAAGAAAGCTACTGAGGTTAGGTATACGGAAAAGCTGCCTTCAGTTAAATGTTATACTTATTCGAAAACAGTAATTCACTGATGGCGAGGCCGACGGCCGAGCTGCGTTTGGATGAAAAATATAGTTTCTCATGAAGTATGTGAGAATGAATTATGATATGATTTACTGATACGGAACCATAGGCGCGCAAGTCTAACTCTCGCTTGACCGGTGTTTTTTTAATATTGAAGAGTTTTATGAACATAAACTTCAATGTAGCGTAACAGTTAGGTATTTCACGGTCTTTCCACCGAGTCATGCTACATGTGAGCCGCGTGCCTGATTTTCTGCTTGATACTTATCTCGTCCGGATAATTTATAATTTTCGAAACATGGTGGTCGGTGTTATGCTGTAATTTACCGGAGTCCTTGCAGCCCAGCATCGAATGATCTGGTTACCCGGATTATTGGGAAACAGCGTGTGGTATGTAGTGTGTAGGTATGTAGTATAGTATGTGTTATTTGTTATTTTTTTTTATTTCGTTAGCTTTAGCCAGCGGCTTCGCTCGCGTGAAATTCGTATTTTTCATGAGTTCTTGCAGCACAACACCGATACCCTGCTTACCCCGATTGTCGGGATTCAGCGTGTGTGATATGTATGTATGTAAAGTAAGCTCGCTACCGTACCTATATTCCGGCGCGCGGAATAATTCGGTTTGTAGCAGATCCACATCTTAGCGTAACCGGAACTGCATTTTTTTATAACCTATCCTGTGTCACGTAAGGATAAATGTACTTGTACTAAACTAAGTTTCATGTAATTCGGATCATTGGTTTAAGAGTTATGGAAGAACATACATACATGAATACAGAAAATATTTCTAAACATTGTCAATTTAGTTTTTGTATCATACATATAATCTACAAACGCAATATCTCATAAAACAAAGTAACTTACTCCGTGACCGTCCCTTACAGATTTATTATTAGTTTATACATTTATTTACACATTTTTTTAAACCTATTTTTTATACATTAGAATATAAAATATAAAAACAGATACAAATTAAATATAAGACTAAATTGATTTTCCAACACCGGCGGCAGGGCGAGCCCAGGCCCAGGGACGAGCCACGATGCGCGCAGTGTCGAGTAGGGCTGCCTTCTGGATCTGACCGTTGACCCAACCACTCGAGAGCCTCTTAAGGTGGTCGTCGAGGCTCTACGCTATCACACACTTCTTCAAGACGAACTCCATTCCAATGTCGTTGCTGAAGCCTTCGGTTATCTTCATCGTCGACATTAGTTCGATGTCCGACCTGCAAACAGTTTGAGGTCATCCATATAAAATAAGTGCGATATTCGAGAACCTCCTTTTTGAAGACAGTACCCCAGCCCTGATTCGCCAAGCAGAGTGCTAAGAGCCAAAAGCTAAACCAAAGCGGACTAAGACTGTCTCCCTGGAAGATCCCCCGCCGTATGGAAATCCGGTCGTCTGCAACCGGAAACCGCCTACGACCCGGAACACGAAGAAATGTGCTCAACTGTGTGTACATGCGCCAAGGAACTGACAGATGTTCGTGTCAGTTTTATATAATTCCACTATCCTTAGCAACCATGTATTAGGCACGGATTCAAAAGACTTCCTGTAGTCTATCCAGGCAGCAGACAGGTTCTTTCGATTGCGTCAGACCTGCTGACAAACGGTCATGTCTATGAGGAGCATCTCCTTAGTACGGCGGGACCCAGCGCGACATCCATTCTGAGCAACGGACAAGATGTTATTGTCCTTTATGTGAATTGATATTTTGTGCGTCAGAATGGATGCCAGGGGCTTGTAGATGGTAGGCAAGCAAGTGATAGGTCTATAACTTTTAGGTTCCGTAGTACTACCAGATTTATGGAGCAGATGGGTGACACCAGTAGTCATGAACTCTGGGAGAACCCGATGGTCGAGGGCATCTTGGAATTGAACAGCCAAGCGGGAGTGGCAGCTTCTGAACCATTTCAGTCAGAAGTTCTGCAATCCGTCCGGCCCTGGAGATTTCCGGTTCAGTGCTTGGCGGATTGCAGAACCTACATCCTCTTCTCTGATATTTATGGCTGACATTGGTTCTATCGACTGACACACCCGCTGGACAACTCTCATCCATTCACCCTCGACGGACAGGATCCGACCAGACGTTTTTCCTAAACCTTCCTACCTCTGGAGAAAGTTGGAATGGGCAGGTGAACATCTATCTCGTCAAACTAGAGGTACAGGTCGATTACTCCTCATTGCGAAGCACCGCGGCGCCGCATTTAGAGGTTCATTCCGATATGCGGCGACGCTGTGTTGGAATAATTTGCCACCTCCACTAAAGGAGTTACAGTCCACTGCAGTTTTTAAGGATAAACTTAAAAAGATTCTTTTTGAATCTCAGCGTGGCTGAGTAGGAAAATTTATTTATCCTCTCAAATTTATCCTTTCAATATTATTGTTTCGGTTTTGTTCGTTTCTACTTATCTATTATTATAATTATAAGATTTCTAAAATGTGTTCTGTATGTACCTATTGTGTTGTTTGGTTATTCACTAGTGTTTTATTCTTTGCTTTGTTGTGTTTTAATCATTTATTTATGTGTGAGACTTGACTGGGTTTGTATTAGGAATTAGGAATTAGAAGTAGTTTTATATAATAGATACAGATAATTATGTAATTGTACTACTATAGAGTACGGTGTGGTCTTAGGATTTGCTTAGTAAATTTTTTGGGCATAGCGTTTGGGTTATATATATAAGGGTAGTTATTTTCTTATTTGTTAAGTATTTTTTTATATTGGGTGTGGCTTAAAACCAGCGATTCCATGTAGCTACCTAGCTATATGGAGTCACATGCTGTGTCACATCCTTTTCCGGTCATGGGGGTGGGCACTGTATGTATATCTTTATTTTTTAGGCTAGCTTCGTATTGTCAACTTGTTATTTTAAGGTGTATTTATTGTACTGCCTCGTGATCGAGAATTAAAAGTTTTTTACTTTACTTACTTTACTTTAAATAAATAATTGTTAATACAACATAAATTTTGATACAATCGAACGCTTGATGAAAAATTTAGACATTAGTAAAGGTGCAGGCAGTGACAATGTGCCTCCTGTGTTTATCAGGAGATGTGCCCTTTCTCTCGCCAGTCCGATAACTAAAATATTTACACGATCAATCAGAGAGGGCACGTTCCCTGGGAAATGGAAGGAGGCACATATAGTTCCGATACATAAGAAAGGCCTAAAAACAAAAGTACAAAATTACAGAGGTATATCTATTCTCAATGTGTTTAGTAAACTTTTCGAGAAGGTAATTTTCAATGCTATATATCCTACACTGAGCAGTGGTATTTCTGATTTTCAGCACGGTTTTCTAAGAGCACGCTCCACTACAACTAATCTCACAGAGTATATTAATTACATAATTAAGGATATACAAGGTGGAGGACAAATAGATGTCATTTATACCGATTTCGAAAACGCCTTCGATCGAGTAGATCACAAAATTTTACTGTTGAAGTTAAACGCACTGGGAATACACGGTGACTTGCTACGCTGGGTAGAATCATATTTAGATAATCGGTCGCAAGCTGTTGTAATAGGTGGTTTTAAATCAAATTTCATTAAGATACCGTCCGGTGTCCCCCAGGGATAAATTTTGGGGCCATTATTTTACAATGCTTACATATATGATATAGGATACAGTATAACCCATGCAAAATATTCTCTATGTGCAGACGATAAGAAAGTAATCAAAGTAATTAACGATACAAGTGACTGTCATAAATTACAAGAGGACTTGAACTGTCTCTCTGAGTACTATAAACGAAACAGAATTAATGTCAATGCTACAAAATGTATGCACATGACCTTCACTCGTAGTTATAAACCAATACAACATAACTACACAATCAACCAAATTTGTATACTGTGATAGTAGCACCCCCTGACCCTCGCTTTTCTGCGCGGGAAAGGGGAGACGCCCTTTCGATTAAGATAAAAATGAGAAAATGTTAATTTTGGCTGTGATCGTTATAGTGGTGTGAAGACATTAAGAGACGAGTCCCTACGACAGTTTAGTCCCATGCCACCGTGTTCGTTATACCGGGATGTCCCTCGTTGCTATATTACCGTATAATTAGATGCAATCGAACAGTAAATCACCTTGATCCCGATTATGCGAATAAAGTGCCACCGGCTGATGTCTCTCGCCACGAAGAGGCACTGCAGATTATTATGTAACGTAATAACCTGTCACCGATAGAAATTATTTTATTTTATAGAGATATGATTAATTGTATTTGAGGATATTTATTACATGAGTGATGACGTTTCATAGTTCGGAGACAAGTTACTGTCACATAAGGAAAGACGCCTACCTACCAGTCTTCACGTGAAGCTAAAATTATAACTAACGGGTAAATCCTAACGTCATTATGTCCGTCTCGTCCCCTCCCCGTGACCTAGATATCTCCCACCTGTCATTGCAACATTGAACAAAGTAATAAAACTTGCGACGTCCAGCATTCCCGCCCAACGCGCAGTTCTCAGATGGACACTTCAGACCAGAAAGCTAGATCATTCTCAGGTAATATAGCCTTGTTCTGGCTACACTGACACTAACTCACCTACGCTAGTCTAAAGTTCTTGAATCGAGGAATAATATGTTCCGTCAAATTGAGCCACACTCACGCGCCAGTGCTTAGATGGAACGCCCAACTGAGAACCCTATCCGACAGACACACAACTCCCCCACCCAATGGCTACAGACGTTTCTTATCCCTCAACCCCAAGTTACTCTCTCACCAGTCCAAAGGTCATTGTCAATAAACGGAATTACGTGTCGCGAGGCGTTCGAAGAAATTAAACTGTAGGTCTCCAAGCCGCTCCTGTGTATATAAATTATCGTATTCCGTCGCCTCCGTGAGAGAGAATCTGTTGGTCACCAACTGATTCCTTCCGGTGCTGTTGCTTGTGTCTCGTTCGTAATAATAAGCACGCAGGCTCCTCCTTACACACTATGTACGTATCCACGTAGACACACGGCCTGTGGGAAACTTCCAAAATACACCTAGTCGTTTAAAGCCGAGGGAACCTTCCACTCCTACTAACATTTAATTACCCTTACAACTAATTCCGAACAAATACGATTACGTATAAACCACCTATAACGGGGAAGCATCAAAGCAATAGTCATAAATATTATAAAACTAGAGAATTATTCGGTAGTTGTCCATGCGCTACTCATCCAAACCCGGCTCTGTCTAGCGCCATTCGCGCCAAATTCTTCTATTGTCCGTTCGGCTGCTTCGCTCACTGTATACGCAGTTATAGTTTAGTTCAACAGGCGCGCCTGATTATCACAAACACTGCACTTTCACTGTTCTAGTCACCGGTCTATCTGTCTCGCCTTATTCCACCGATAAAGCAATTGTCTTGGCTTAAAATTACTCGTTATAAAAATTAACAAACGATCGCGGGGGCGCGCGCGCTTCCTGCCTCATCTCTCGCCTAGCCTGACTAACTGCCGCGCCGCGTCCCCACGCCTCCGTTGACAACGCCCCCCGCCCCGACAGCTTCCCACCCCCTGGCTCTACCCTTCTAAGTACCTGATATGCACACGATGACCGTGAAGTCAGAAATTATTTATAAAATAATTACTGAACCATCACAGTCCTCCCCGAGATTTTCAAGACTGATGCAAAGCTTCCCAAGCGTATTGCACTCAGAAGTGAAATCTAAATATAACTTCCCTAACATACTTCCCTGCTGGCAGCGAAGTCTCAGGCCGACCGTTCACCCACCGCAAGGAACTCTTCCCGCCGCCAGAGTTCGACATCATAGATAGGCCCTTTTTTTTTCGCGGCCCTTTCTGAGACATCGATCTCGTACCTACATTGTATTGCTATTGTCTAATAGAGCCCGCCGCAATAAACATTTGCCGAGCGTCGACTAAACAATGCAGCCCCCAACCGTAACTGTAGGGTCCCATCCCTCCCAGCTGGGTACTGGGTGCCATGTCAGAGCTGAAGAAATATCCGCTTAAGACTATTGAATACACATAACTTTATACACAACTATGTGCTAAGTAAAATAAGCCGCCTGGAAAACGTAATGTTCGCGAATTACCTACGTAGTATAACCCTGTCAAAAAAAACCCTCCTTATAAGTAACTATTTAAAAATTATGTTAAACTGTGTTTTTCAACCGTATTTTACACTGGAAATTAAGCCTCTATGTTTTCTTATTAATACTTATCTACTTAACTAAACCTACCTAAATATAATACCTATATGAAACTATACCTAAGTATTTAAGTATAATAAAGGCTTACTGTCAGTCGGACGGTCGACTTGATTACGTTAATTAATACCTAATCATATATAAAACAACGCTACTAAACAATCGTAATAAAATTTAAATTCTATGTTGCCTAATGCCGATTATATTTTTCGACCTCCTTCCTCGCAAAACCTATATATTACTAATTCACTACGTAACGTATCTATGTCTAAAGCAAGTGGAAAAGTTGGCGTACTGTCGACCTTTCTATTTTAATTTATTACTAATTACTAATTCAAACCGGTTAATTAATAACTCTAATGACATATTATTATCTGTAATATGAATCTACTAGTACAATCTTAAAATAATTATTTTACAATAATTCAACAAGATAGTAACTAATAATACTCTAAACTGCACGCGTATACCTCCCTCAGACTAACATCACAAAAAATTCGACCTGTACCTGGGTAGGGTCTAACTAGCTTGCCTCGTCGGCCAGAGATTCTGCACATGTGGCGGCGCCGCAAGGCCCGTCCGTCCGTCCTGCCTAACTAGTCAGGGCAGGGGCGCACTCTGACTCCCACCGTTAATTTAATTTTATAGTACTTATTACTAATAAGTTATCTCTTATAAGGTAATTTCTAAAATATAATACTAGACCAATCTGCCGTTGGGACTCGCTTGGAATGTCTTTTTAGGAACCCTTTATTGTTGTGAATAGTAAACCAAATTCTTTTTTAGCCTGGATCAAACTAATTTTATTTTATTTGTTTTGATTAGATTGACCCATGTCTAGCTAAATACTGGGAACGGACACCACTGCGATAGTAACACACCCACTCACCCTCGCTTTTCTGCGCGGGAAAGGGAAGACGCCCTTTCGATTAAGATAAAAATGAGAAAATGTTAATTTTGGCTGTGATCGTTATAGTGGTGTGAAGACATTAAGAGACGAGTCCCTACGACAGTTTAGTCCCATGCCACCGTGTTCGTTATACCGGGATGTCCCTCGTTGCTATATTACCATATAATTAGATGCAATCGAACAGTAAATCACCTTGATCCCGATTATGCGAATAAAGTGCCACCGGCTGATGTCTCTCGCCACGAAGAGGCACTGCAGATTATTATGTAACGTAATAACCTGTCACCGATAGAAATTATTTTATTTTATAGAGATATGATTAATTGTATTTGAGGATATTTATTACATGAGTGATGACGTTTCATAGTTCGGAGACAAGTTACTGTCACATAAGGAAAGACGCCTACCTACCAGTCTTCACGTGAAGCTAAAATTATAACTAACGGGTAAATCCTAACGTCATTATGTCCGTCTCGTCCCCTCCCCGTGACCTAGATATCTCCCACCTGTCATTACAACATTGAACAAAGTAATAAAACTTGCGACGTCCAGCATTCCCGCCCAACGCGCAGTTCTCAGATGGACACTTCAGACCAGAAAGCTAGATCATTCTCAGGTAATATAGCCTTGTTCTGGCTACACTGACACTAACTCACCTACGCTAGTCTAAAGTTCTTGAATCGAGGAATAATATGTTCCGTCAAATTGAGCCACACTCACGCGCCAGTGCTTAGATGGAACGCCCAACTGAGAACCCTATCCGACAGACACACAACTCCCCCACCCAATGGCTACAGACGTTTCTTATCCCTCAACCCCAAGTTACTCTCTCACCAGTCCAAAGGTCATTGTCAATAAACGGAATTACGTGTCGCGAGGCGTTCGAAGAAATTAAACTGTAGGTCTCCAAGCCGCTCCTGTGTATATAAATTATCGCATTCCGTCGCCTCCGTGAGAGAGAATCTGTTGGTCACCAACTGATTCCTTCCGGTGCTGTTGCTTGTGTCTCGTTCGTAATAATAAGCACGCAGGCTCCTCCTTACACACTATGTACGTATCCACGTAGACACACGGCCTGTGGGAAACTTCCAAATACACCTAGTCGTTTAAAGCCGAGGGAACCTTCTACTCCTACAAACATTTAATTACCCTTACAACTAATTCCGAACAAATACGATTACGTATAAACCACCTATAACGGGGAAGCATCAAAGCAATAGTCATAAATATTATAAAACTAGAGAATTATTCGGTAGTTGTCCATGCGCTACTCATCCAAACCCGGCTCTGTCTAGCGCCATTCGCGCCAAATTCTTCTATTGTCCGTTCGGCTGCTTCGCTCACTGTATACGCAGTTATAGTTTAGTTCAACAGGCGCGCCTGATTATCACAAACACTGCACTTTCACTGTTCTAGTCACCGGTCTATCTGTCTCGCCTTATTCCACCGATAAAGCAATTGTCTTGGCTTAAAATTACTCGTTATAAAAATTAACAAACGATCGCGGGGGCGCGCGCGCTTCCTGCCTCATCTCTCGCCTAGCCTGACTAACTGCCGCGCCGCGTCCCCACGCCTCCGTTGACAACGCCCCCCGCCCCGACAGCTTCCCACCCCCTGGCTCTACCCTTCTAAGTACCTGATATGCACACGATGACCGTGAAGTCAGAAATTATTTATAAAATAATTACTGAACCATCACAATACCTAAAGTGTCTACAGTGAGGGATCTAGGGGTAATACTTGATTCAAAAATAACTTTCAACGATCACTATGACTCAATTACAGACAAAGCATATAAAAATCTAGGATTCCTAATCAGAGTGTCCAAAAATTTCAAAAACATTGAATGTATTAAATCGATGTACTATGCTTATGTTCGTATTGTTCTAGAATACTGTTCTTGTATATGGTTTCCAAATTATAATGTAAACATAATAAGAATTGAACGCTTACAAAGAAAATTCGTCAGGTATATTAGTTACAAATCTAAAGTGCGACCCGACTCTTATTTAGAAAGCTGTAAATATCACAATGTCATGACACTAGAAGAAAGACGACTACTGCTCGATATGGCTTTACTGTACGACCTGGTAAACAGTCGGATTGACTGTCCGCAACTTGTTGGAGAGATTGGCTACAGTGTTCCTGCTCGTCGGACACGCCACACTAACCTATTTCACATTCCACTACACCGCACCAACTATGCAAAGAACTCAACTATTACTAGGCTAGCTAGCACATATAACGAGCATTTCAGCGACATTGATCCTTTTATACATACTAAGAACACATTCAAAAAAGATGTTATAAAAAATATTTTGCTAAAAAGAAAACAGTAATCATTATAAACAAACTATACTAAAAAAAATAAAAAAAAATAATTATATTTGAGTCTAAAATCATTTTAGTTACATTTCATTATCTTTATTTATTCAATTTATTTATTATACATTATTTATTTATACTTCTTATTTATTTATTTTTTCTCTTTATTTTAAATACGAAATGTCAACTGTATTAATTTCTTTGTTTCACGACACTGTGGTACAACAATTTTTGTAAATGTCTTTAATGTAAACACGAGAAAATCTTTTACTGGTTTAGTAATTTATGTGAAAAACGGCTGGCAACTATATGTATGTACTATAAACTGTTAATTTTCCAAATATAATAAAATATAATAAAAATAAAGCTTTTTCTTGTTCAGTCGGTCGGATCGTGTCTGTAGGTCGTTGGTTCGGGTGCTCCCAGTTCCGGTATACCCACATTTGGCCGAAATGAGTCGGCATCAGCGAATGGTTTCGTGGCAGACAGCAGCACCACTCACGCGAAACTGAGTCATTTCGAGAGTAGCCCCGTATTGTGTGGAGACGACTACTCTGATTTGAATATTATTCACCAAAACATTCGTAGTCTATCTGGCAAAACAACTAAACACGAAGTAGTGCTCCAATCGAGTAGACAGTGTGATGTCCTTTTTTTTTTTTTTATGTGAACCAGCATGGGTGGCTGTGCCGAGGGACCAATGGTGCAGTCGACAGAGCCAAAATCACCTCTCCTCGCGAAACCACGCTCAATTAGGTGCCATGCCAGCAGATTTGCGGACTGTTGCTAGGCTGTCTAACCCGTTAATACGACGCTTGAAGACACCCAGGTTAAAGGATTCAGGAAATACACTCTCCGGAAGACAGTTCCACACTCTAGCGGTGCGACAAAGAAACGATTTAGAGAACCGATGGGTTCTCAGAAGCCCAATGTCAACAACAAAAGGGTGCTGAGTCTCTCTGCGACGAGTCATGCGGAGATAGGACGGGTGGCAGGGAATAAGGGATGCTAGTTCCGCAGAGCAGCGTCCGTGATAGTATCTGTAAAACAGACTAAGCGAACCCACAAATCGTCTTGCGATAAGTGAGCATTGGCTTAAATGTAACGAGCTCGGATGTGTCAATATCCTAAATTATAAACTTGCTGTATCATTCTGCCGTAGCAAGAGGCAACATGGTGGTGTTTGCATTTATGTAAAAGAATCAATGGTGACTAATGAAGTGAAGGAAGTTTCAGATCTGTCTTCTGAGTTAGACGTAGAGTTGTGTGCCATAGAATGCGTTGATCAATCCACAATTTTCATGTGTGTATATCGTTCGGATAATGGCAATATTGATTTATTTTCTTCTAAACTATATATCGCTCTTCATAGCGCAATTGTTAAATATCGTGACCTAATAATAGTAGGTGACTTTAACATAAACCGTCTTGTAAACAGCAAGAATAGACGCACTTTAAGTGACATCACATGTTCTCACAACCTAATTTCACTTGTCGACTTCGCCACACGCATAACGCGTGACAGCAGTACATGTCTGGACCACGTGTATGTATGTATGTATCGCATGCTTTAGGTGATCGTGTAAAGGTGCCAATCGATCTTGCGCTATCTGATCATCAAGCTCAATTGATTTCGCTGAATCTGATCAAACAAATCGAACCAAAAAGACGCGCTATGTCTACGTAGAACCTTGTCAACCTTCAAGTTAAACAACTTTTTTGAGGCGCTTTACCTGAATGACTGGCCCAAAATAGCCTCTAACTATTTAAATCCTCACATTCAGACAGATATGGTTTTGAATATTTTTAAGAATGATTTTGACGTCCATTTCCCACTACGTAAATATCCCGTGAAAAAGCATGACAAGGTGTGGATGGATAACGAAATGATAGCTAAGAAACACCACTTACTGGACTCAAATCTGCTTGTTACTCAATATCCAGACTGCGACGAACTCGCTGAGCATGCTCGTGATTGTGAAGTAAAATATTTTACCGCAATTTCAGCCAAGCGTAGGGAATTCTTCGGCAGAATAATCAAACAGCAGGCGCGCAACGGTCAAGCGGCTTGAACAAGCCTTACGTGATTGAAGCAATGCTTGATCGTTGCCAGACGATGCTTGGCGCGCTTGACAAGAAAACTACGTGCTTGACGGTGATTGATGTGCTTGATGGATTTTTAAGGCCTCGCGCAACGATCAAGCATCAAGCACGTCAAGCACGTCAAGCCTTACGTGATTGATAGGCTTGGCTTGATGTGCTTGACAGAGCTTCAAGCAGAGCGTCAAGCAATTTCATTCATTTGTATGGCAGGCGGCCAGTTGTGAGCAACGAAGGACGAAAAAATAATGTGCTCAAACGCAGATGAAGCGTTTCTCGCCATCACTATGGCACTGTGCACGCAAAAAAAAGAAAAAAAAACGCTGGTCGAAAGAATGGTACAATACAAGTTAAGAGAACGTTTTACCCAGGAACATTTGTTGAATGTTCTACAAATTACGGAACCCGATGATTATAAAAATTTTCTAAGAATGGACTACGAAGGTCTTTGTAGTATACAAGTAGAGCTTGCAATATATTAGTCGGAGCCAATGATTTTTTATTTTTGTCATAATACGACTTTGATTTCACATTCCACAGTTCGGGGGCATCTCTATATAAAGATATTAAAAGCACCAGGAAATCGCGCTCGCTGCGCTCTCTTATTTCTTCTGTGTCGACGCACTCCGAGTCGTCCTCCATTGTCGCTGCGGAGCGTCTGACTGACGCGGCAACGGACAAGCGGCTTGATCAAGCCGAGACAGCCGCACAAAAAATATAAAAATCCATCAAGCACATCAATCACCGTCAAGCACGTAGTTTTCTTGTCAAGCGCGTCAAGCATCGTCTGGCAACGATCAAGCATTGCTTCAATCACGTAAGGCTTGTTCAAGCCGCTTGACCGTTGCGCGCCTGCTTTATATTTTTGTGCGGCTGTCTCGGCTTGATCAAGCCGCTTGACCGTTGCCGCGTCAGTCAGACGCTTCGCAGCGACAATGGAGGACGACTCGGAGTGCGTCGACACAGAAGAAATAAGAGAGCGCAGCGAGCGAGATTTCCTGGTGCTTTTAATATCTTTATATAGAGATGCCCCCGAACAGTGGAATGTGAAATCAAAGTCGTATTATGACAAAAATAAAAAATCATTGGCTCCGATTAATATATTGCAAGCTCTCCTTGTATACTAAAAAGACCTTCGTAGTCCATTCTTAGAAAATTTTTATAATCCTCGGGTTCCGTAATTTGTAGAACATTCAACAAATGTTCCTGGGTAAAACGTTCTCTTAACTTGTATTGTACCATTCTTTCGACCAGCGTTTTTTTTTTTCTTTTTTTTTTTTTTTGCGTGCACAGAGCCATAGTGATGGCGAGAAACGCTTCATCTGCGTTTGAGCACATTATTTTTTCGTCCTTCGTTGCTCACAACTGGCCGCCTGCCATACAAATGAATGAAATTGCTTGACGCTCTGCTTGAAGCTCCGTCAAGCACATCAAGCCAAGTCTATCAATCACGTAAGGCTTGAAGTGCTTGACGTGCTTGATGCTTGATCGTTGCGTGAGGACTTTAGCTGCAATATTCCCAAGAGCATATGGCAGGTCGTTAACTTAGAAACCTGCTCCAAAAAGTGTCGTAGATCTGACCCACTGGATTTCCTTCATGGCTGTAACTCCAGTAACCGTCCTAAAGATCTGGCCAACGAACTCAACTCATTCTACGTGCACACGGCCGACGGATACTCGCTGCATACCGACACACGGACAGCCATGACCTACCTGACCACCTATTGTTTATTGTTTATTGTATTATTTCATCCATAGGTAGGTAACCTACGCTTGGACATGTCGAAAATTCCGCCAGTTCTAAATTCAATGCGAAGAAGAATTGACAAACAAACTTCGCAAGTCACAATGTTTTTTTCTTAGTACCTTATAATATAAGTGTTAAATTAAAGTAATTTACAATAATTAACCCATACTACCGCTCACAAGAACATTAATATTGACAGCATAAGCATGAACCATATGCGATTAAATCAATGCGTTTTGCGCCCTTCACCCCTTCTGAAATTGAGATATGGATTAAAACAATAAAGAAAAAACCACAAAAGACTTCTATGACATTCCATGTAACATTCTACATATCCTTCCTAACTTCTTTGTGGGTATGGCTCTCGACCTATTCAATAACTGCGTGGGTGCTGGGGTATATCCGGATTCGCTAAAATTGCGAAGGTCACACAAAGGTAAAGGCAAAAAGGATGTGATGTGAAATTACAGACCAATATCAATCATACCCGTGTTTTCCAAGTTGTTCGAGCTTGGCCTGTGTGACCGCATTTCAAAGTTTTTTGGCCATAATGAACTACTCAATAAATCCCAATTTGCTTATCAGAAAGGGCGCTCCACAATAGATGCGGTACGTGAGCTGCTTCACTCTGTGCTTATGCAATTGGAGAGGGGGAGACAGGTAGCAGTGCTACTATGCGACCTGTCTCGCGCCTTTGATCTCGTGGACGATCAACTGCTCCTGGCCAAGCTCGAGCACTACGGGATAAGAGGACCTTTTCTCGAGACGATCGCATCCTTTCTAGTAGATCGTGTGCAGGTGACGGCAGTTGGCTCTGACGGTACCAGATCCGACCCGTGCACTGTGGGATCAATATCCGTGCCGCAGGGCTCTGCTTGCGGCAATTACTTGTTTCTAGTGTTGATTAATGATCTGCCAGCTGCTGCCCCTCATGTTAGGTTTCTAATATTCGCAGACGACACCTACACTGTAGTCAGCGGAGCGAATATAGCAGACCTACGTACAAATCTGGAGCTGAAGACGAGTAGTCTCACGCGCTGGTTTCGAGCAAATGGGATGATCCTTAATCTAGAAAAAACGAATCTCGATCGTCGATCTCGCTGGTTTGCGACGGAGTGTCCATTCCCCAGGTGAGCTCTGCAAAGTTTCTCGGGCTAATGATAGACTCTGGCCTTAAGTTTGACGAGCACATAAACACCCTATGCGACAAACTCGGCCGAGCGTCATTCGTGTTGTCACGTTTGGTACCAACACTTGACCCAAAAGCTGTACGTATGGCATACTACGGTTACTTTCACTCAGTGATGTCATACGGCATATAACTATGGGGCACCGCTGCCGAACGTGACAGGGCGTTCAGGATGCAGAAACGTGCCGTGCGAATACTTGCTGGCGTCCCCTGGGACACTCCGGCACGTGAAATATTCATAAAAATGAAAATTCTTACGCAGCCCATTGTGTACATTGCGGAGGTGGCCAAGTTCGTTAGGAGAGAATCTCATTTGTTTGAAACCAGTGGAGCTAGTCACGTCTTTTCCACCCGAAACCGTGACAGTCTCCGTCCTGTTGAACACAGACTCACCAGATCTGAAAGATCGGTTCTCGTAATTGGGACAAAGTTCTATAATAAAATAAACACAGAAATTAAAAATGCTGAATCATTCAACAGCTTTGTCGACCGACTGATACGCTTTCTGGTGGAGAAGCGTACTATTCGGTCGAGGAATTCCTTAATGAATGATTTACTGCTTGATTAGGTTCCTAATGTATTATTGACGTGAACCTATTCGACTGGCGATTTTATATTGGATTTTTATTATTAATAATTTTAATTTTAATAGGATTTATTTATTAATTGAAATTGAATTGAATATCGTTAAATTGTATTTTATTTTCAAAAATGTAAAATTTGAAAATGTGTGAATGTGAGTTTGTGACTTGTATATGTGATATACCAATAAATATTCTATTCTATTCTATTCTTTTGTCACTCTGGAATCGACGATTCTGACGATAACGGTCGACACGCTTCTCTATAGCGACGGATACGTTGGGCCCACGCGCTAATTTGCAGCTTCAGGTCATCTATGCGTTCCGTGACTAGTGAGTGGAAGTTTGGCTGTGTCTGGCTTAAAACAGCTCCACCAAAAGCCTTCGTCACGAAGCGCATGATTTTAAGTCTGGTATTTCCAGACCTGAAGCAGCATAGCTTTCCGATGAGGATTCTGGCCTCGCCGATACGTCGCTCGATCCGTAACTGCCACGCGGGAGGTGGTTGGCCTGGCGCGCGTGTCTCTAGATATTTTCTCGAATTTCAAACGCTCCATGCGACAGGCAGCCACCGCCCCACAGTACAAGATCGAGTGAGTATCGGCGAGATCTACACTAGACTCGATATATTGTTTTAGATATGAATCCAGGATCCTCACCATAATAAGATGTTTTTTATTCGTGGACAACCTCGGTATCCGCGGCCTGTCATTAGTAGGTGCCGAGCGGTACTCCAGAATCGCCTCTTCAAGAGTCCTCCTCGTGAACTCATTATCTTGGGTACTTACGATGCCCCCTACCACATCGCCACCATCCTCGGCAGATGATGGTGTCGGCACGGGCGCGGCTGTCACATCGACAACGGTGGCGACAGCGGCAGCACCCCGCGCTCTCGCCGGAGGCGGCGGCGTGGCGCATGCGGCGTCCGGGCGTGCGGGTGTCGTGGCAGTGGCAGGGGGGAGAGCATCAAGGCGTAGTTGGTCAAGCACGGCGTCATCTACAAAATGGCGGTTTAGGATAAGCCGTACTTGATCTGAGAGGCGCTAGGCTGAAACAGAGATGGTTAATTCCAAAGCCTGAAATTCAGAAAGCAGCCTCGGCCGGTACGCAGTCCGGATTGTTTCTCCCTGTGTGACCCTGTAGTACGCCGGCGCCGTCATTATTTTTATATTTATTTCATAAGTCGAGCGTATACAGCGCACTACACCATCGTTAGCGGGGGCTGTAGGTGGGGTACGGGACCCCGGCGGCACCAAGCGTGCCGGTGGTGGACGTCGTCTTCGCCGTTGGTCTACTGGCGGGGACGGTGTCGTCGGCCCGCCGTCATCACCAGACGCTGCCGGCGATGTCTCGGCGGGCGTCGATTTAGGGCGTGCGGGTTGTTTAGAAGTGGTGGCTCGTTCGCGCAGGCGGCGGGGCGGCACGGCGAGACCTGTGCGGGCGGGGAGGGCGAGGTGTCCGATGCGCTGCTTGGCCGGTGCGCTGACATGCGGCGGGGGCGGATTGGTGCATTCCGCGCGCGGTGTCCCCGGCCTGCATCGCGGCTCGCAGCTCTACTCGCCCGCTGTGGCGCCGACCGTGTCGCCGTACGCCGAGACCCACCGCTGTCTTGTGATGGTGAAATTTCTTGTATTATTAGTTTTATTATAATATTGGCGTAGCACCAAGTTTACCCGGTGTTATGGGCTGACATGACGGATGTTGTAGGTGATGTAGCCAACCATGTCAGTTTCCATAAAACTATAGGTCCCTTCCCTTCTTACCTTTTTTTTTTATTTTTTTTTTGACACTGCCACGGTTAGCTACATCACCTACAACATCCGTGATGTCAGCCCATAACACCGGGTGAACTACATGCTATGCCAGTGCTTCCCTTCAGTCGTGCCGGCTACACTGAACTGGACGGAAAACACAAACTATTTACATAGCAGTTTCGACCGACGACGTTTCATTCAGTGCGGTGGTACGTGAAATCTGAACCACGGTCAGCCTCCAATGGTCGAGCGGTCACCCATTCAAGTACTGACCGGCCCAGCGATTAGCGACCACTGAGCTATTGAGGCTGACAAAGTGGTAGAACCTTACTAGGTCGTAAGTTTTATCCCGCCCGGGTTGATACCGCCGCACTGAATGAAACGTCGGTCGGAAGGGCTATGTAAATAGTTCTTGTTTTCCGTCCAGTTCAGTGTAGCCGACATGAAATAAGGGGAAGCACTGACATGACACCTAGTTCACCTGGTGTTATGGGCTGACATCACGGATGTTGTAGGTGATTTAGCCAAACGTGTCAGTTTCCATAAAAAAAAATAGATTCAGGTATACACTTCTGTTTTAAATGAAAATTTGATTTAAACTGAAAATATTATTGTCTCTGCCTACCCCACTGTGAAACAGACGTGAAGTATTGTATATATTCATAGTAATCCCTAAGTCGAATATTCTTACAGAAGTAATAAAGGTGTGCTCGTTGGATTTAAGCAATTAAATTGAACTGAACCAGGAAATTAACTCAGATGTTAATTATCAATATAATATGTTTATGCTAACTTAATATGTACAATATAACCTAATTTGGATTTATTATTTTAAAGATGTGTCATATTATACTTGCGATTTTATACGTGCGGTTATTATTATCTACGGAAAATATTCACAGAGCAGCGATCGGTGGCGGACGCGAAGCGATTTCTTGGTCTGAAAGTATTAAATTTACCTTGTAGCGTGAATTACGGATGTTATTGAATGAAGATTATTCATCCGCACGATGTATTCCTTCTCCGTAGTTTTTTATGTATGTCAACATGGGTGGCTGTGCCGCTGGACACTGCCAAAAACACCTCTGCTCACGAAACGATGCTGAGACAGAATAGTGATTCAATGACGCTATGAATATGTTCATTAAACTGAGCGAGTCGAATAATATCACCTGCGGTTTTTCAATACTTGTGCATAACAATTGTGTGGATAATAGACTTGATATCGCTTGCACCGATAGCGTTATCTTATTGCATAATGTAATTGTTTAATTATGCATATCTACGAAATACGTTATTTTATTGTAAACTTTTAATATAATCTTAAAAATAAAAACCCGTTAAACCCGATTGTTCATAAAAACTAAGGAAACAAGAAAAGAGCAGTAACAATAATTTGTAAAAATAATTATTGCTGTAGTTTTTTTTATTAATTTTTTTATGAAAACTGTCACGGTTGGCAACCATCACCTACAACATCCGTGATGTCAGCCCATAACACGAATTATTTACATAGCCGTTTCGACCGACGACGTTTCATTCCGTGCGTTTATCCGGAGCCGGATAAACCCTACCACCTAGTAAGGTAAAAAGGGAAGCGACCTACAATTTTACGTGGAATACGAACCACGGTCAGCCTCCAACGGTCGAGCGAGTCTATTCAAATCCTTTTGCAACCTAAATTTTTATCAGCAGTCGGGCTTAACAAAAATAAAAATTTTGTATTTTTGACATTGGAAATGTGTTTTCGATCGCTTCAGTATGGTCCCCGATTTCCAGCGAGAGTACGAATTGACCCTGGTGTCGTGGGTTGAATATTTACTATGTCAAACGACTAGAGCTACAGATTACAAGTAAGAAGGGAAGGGATTTACAGGTTTGTGGAAACTGACACGGTTTTCTACATCACCTACAACATCCGTGATGTCAGCCCCATAACACCGAGTGAAGTAGGTGCCATGTCAGTGCTTCCTTTCATTTAATGTCGGTATTTATACTATAGTCATAGTACAATAGGAGTACTATTGTAAAAAAAAACTGTTTTAAAAACATTGCTTCGACTTAAAAAAAACAACTAGAGCTGAAAGTGGCCAGTTCGACAAAACTCCCATTTCATATGAAAAGACCTAATATTATAAGAAGGGAGTCATCTTAGTCGCCTTTTACGACATACATGGGGAGAGATGCAGTGGAGCTATTCTTTTAAAGTACCGGCCCCACATGGTACAGCTGCGCGCTGTTAGAATGTGGAGTGCGTTCGCTCGTTGAGTTCGTCGCTTCAGCTACACCAGGATATTTTCACGCTCACAGTTGGCGACTCGCTATACGCTTATATTTGGGTACGCCCTAAAAGTCATTTTCAATGTACCCGAAGGTCATGTAATACATGGGATCTGTGATTTTTTATTATAATAGCATATTAAATAAATACATTAATTGACACCTATCTGAAAATGAGGCAGGCAGAGAAAACGAATCACGCCTCTGACGTTTGTTCCACGCACATAATGTTTTACATACATGCTCATCGGCTTCCGGTAGAACGTACTTCACACTTTTGAAGCAGGTATTTGATCGGCACCCTTATTACGATAATGGTGCTGATGTTGCGACTGGTGTTGATGTTGCGACTGCGACGGACAAAATTGGTATTACGATAATGCGACCGGTCCTGCGGACCGACATCAAAGGTTGGTTGTTGGTTCAGGTAAGGTGCCAAATTTTGAAAGAAACTTGTAAAATGTTACTACGAATGGTAAAAGTATATATTAAAATCAATAATAAATAAAGTATGTTACTTTTAACATGCCAAATATAGGAACATAAAGCAATGATAATTAATACAAGCGATTGAACAAATTATTTATTATGTTACGGATTGCTTAGGAAAGGCGTTTCTGCCTGCACGGCGCGGCGGTCTGTCGGGCGGTGTATGTATACATACTGATATATACACATAAAGATATGATGGCGGCCGCTTTCATGCTATCTCGGTATGCATATTGTGTGCTTGAATAGATAGCCTAGCAGGCAGAAGAGCCGGCGGAATCAATGCAGGAGGTTGTGGGTTCTAATCCTGACTGTGGAATGCTACAATGTTATTTCTGATATTAAAAATATTTTGTCTCGAAAAAAACATTTCTGTTACAAAAGTTATTGTTGTTTATTGTTTATTGTTTATTTAGCATCTATTGGCAGTACACTGCGCTCAGATTTGTCATATTTACATTGTAACATTCCGCCAGTTCGATTATCACAGCGAAGAAGAACTGACAAGAAACTTCACTGGAATTTTTTTCAATGTCCACTTAGTCTATACAAAAATGTTTGCCACTGCCTAGACACGCATGTGCTGATTTGTGCTGATTTGTGACATGCAGCAATTCATGACAAAGTGAAAACATTTTTACTATGAAATTGTATGGACTACTGGTTTCTGTCACAAACCACCACATGTCGTTATCGCTTAACTAATTAATTACATTCATATCGCATCATTAATTATATTTATTTATCATGTGATTCTGACAACTTCTGAAGTATATAGGTATTATGTAAAAAGTCCGGTGTATAGTGCCATCGTCAAATTTGATAAGAAATTTTATCAAGTCATTATTTCATTTTGTTAGTAAGCAAGTAACATACTACAATGTAGTATAAAATGTCGAGGGTAAAAAAAAAAATAGATACCCAAGTACCCATTGTCTTAGAGTTAGTAGAGAACATTACGTTATGTCATACTTTTGTACTTAATGTATTATGTGTCAGAATCACAAAATTCGTCAGTTAAGGCATCTTTAATACTGTAATAGCTTTTTTTGGTTAATATTTTTTTCAGGGTTATTTTGAAAGAATTTTCACCTAGATTCCTTATTTCCTGTGGTATTTTGTTATAAAATCTAACACTATTACATATAAAACTTTTTGACATTTTAGACAACCTATGTTTTATTCCCAGTAGGTTATCCTTATATCTAGTATTATAGTTGTGATTGTCCGAGTTAAAAGTGGAGACTAATAGATGCTTTCTTGCATAACAAATGTTTTGAAAGATGTAGGCACCAGGTAAAGTCATTATTCCTATTTCATTAAATGCATAACGACAAGTGTCTCTAGGTTTCATTCCTAGTATACACCGTAGGGCTCTTTTCTGTAATACAAATATTCGGTTTGATTCCGCTGCATTTCCCCAAAACATTAAACCATATGACATAAGACTGTCAAAGTAGGCATAGTATACAGTCTTTGCGGCTTGAATGCCGCAGAGCTCTTTAATTTTTTTTATAGCGTAGCAGGCTGAGCTTAGTTTGCCTGCTAGTTTATCTATATGAGCCTTCCAGGTTAAGCCATTATCAAATATTAAGCCCAGAAATGTAATTTCATTAGCCATTTTGAGGGATAATTCATTTACAGTGTTCACAATGTCATCTTGTATGCGTTTCCGAGTACCCAATGCGAAGTGCATTACATTAGTCTTATTTACATTCAATAGTAAATTATTAGATTGAAACCATGACTGTAGTGAATTTATTACTATTACAAATGACTTCCGTAGTTCCTCCATACATAAATCTTTCAAGACAACAGATATATCATCAGCAAACATGACTAATTCTATGTCCTCTGGAACACAGCTAGATATATCATTAACATATATTAAGAAAAGAAGTGGTCCTAGTATTGAGCCTTGTGGTACACCTATACTGACAGGTTCTACGCCCGACTTTACTCCATTAATATCACAGATTTGTTTTCTATTTTTTAGATATGATTCACATAGATTTAATGCTTTCTCTCTTACTCCGTAGTGTTCAAGCTTCATTAATATGATATCATGGTTTACGCAGTCAAATGCTTTAGATAGGTCACAAAAAATTCCGTATGTTTGTTTTGATTGGTCTAGTGAAGTTAAAACTGATCTGATCATTGATGCAATCGCATC
Organism: Nematopogon swammerdamellus; assembly: GCA_946902875.1. NCBI lineage: Eukaryota > Metazoa > Arthropoda > Insecta > Lepidoptera > Adelidae > Nematopogon > Nematopogon swammerdamellus. The sequence continues at coordinate 2,827,923 of OX336351.1, forward strand.
TCCGGTAGACTTACCCTTTTGAAAACCAAATTGTTTAAAATTAATAATATTATTAATATTTAGCTTCACATACAGAATAACCTCCTGATGGCAGTTAAAAATATTGCGTGGGCATTTGCAAAACTGTATATATTGTAGAATTATGTAAAGTCACTTGTATTATAATGTCTATGACGCAGAAGACCAAAATGTTTTATCAACTAAAACTTCTAAATTTTTTGTTATTCCTATTACAATATAGATAATATAGAGATTCTATATATAGATGATAAATATGGGCGTCTCGTCGGCTCAAGAATCCATGCTGACAGCGCCAAGTGTCTCGGGTACCAATAATAAAAAAAAAATTACCAAGTTAAAATTTTAAATTAATTTAAAAAACAAACGAGAGAGATAGAGAGAGATGGGGAGAGAGAGAGAGAGGGAGATAGAGAGAGAGAGAGAGAGGGAGATAGAGAGAGAGAGAGGGAGAGGGAGATAGAGAGAGAGAGAGAGGGAGAGGGAGATAGAGAGAGAGAGGAGAGAGAGAGAGAGAGAGAGGGAGATAGAGAGAGAGAGAGGGAGGGAGATAGAGAGAGAGAGAGAGAGAGAGGGAAATAGAGAGAGAGAGAGGGAGATAGAGAGAGAGAGAGAGGGAGAGGGAGAGGGAGAGAGAGAGAGAGAGGGAGAGGGAGAGAGAGAGAGGGAGAGGAGAGAGAGAGAGAGAGAGAGAGAGAGAGAGAGAGAGAGAGAGAGAGAGAGAGAGAGAGAGAGAGAGAGAGAGAGAGAGAGAGAGAGAGAGAGAGAGAGAGAGAGAGAGAGAGAGAGAGAGAGAGAGAGAGAGAGAGAGAGAGAGAGAGAGAGGGGTTTTCTTTATTATTCCTATTATATATTCTATAATATATATGATATAAATTCAATACCAAATTAAAATTATATATATTTAAGAAATAAGTACCATTAAAATACAAAATTTACTAAAACAAAAAAAAAATTCAAACACTATGAATGAACATACGTTACTTATTTTAGCGACTATACATATACCTATACGATGTCACCACCAAAAACAAGAAAAGATCGTCGCTCGTTAGCCGTGAATGGGTGCTATGATGCTGCTCAGGAGGAGCATCACGGATGACAGCTCGCGGGCTGCGGTCGGTCGCAAGTTTGACAGTTGTGCGACTGCAAATGCGATCGTAATATCAATATGACGTAAAATGTATGACACATCTGCGGACTGATACCGCAATACCCGTTGCACGGACTGGTTGCATTCCAAAATCGCATAAAACAGTCGCCGAACTGTCAGATTTGGAGCTACGGACCGGTCCGGCGGACCGGTTGCATTATCGTAATAAGGGTGCTGGTCTCGGTACGTACAACTACGATGGCCCATCCCGATCACTGCAGTCACACTAGCTCCACAAATTGGCTGTCGTTAATCACTTTAATGGCGGCATTTAAGTAATTGGCAGCATGTTATTTGAATGGTATACCTATGTATAGTCCTAATACTACTTATCTTATTGCATAATATTAATTAGTTAACATTTGTCTAGGTACGATTACGAACTCAATTTTATTTACCCATTGACAACTTGACACTTCAAGTATTATAATATGTTTACATAATTTTTTATTTTTTATTTTGACAAATTATACTAATTAAGTTGAAACAAATTACGTATCAAAGTTTGACAACGGATATTTACACCTGATACACTTAATTAATACGTTTTTGTAGTTAGAAACGGTCTTTATTATGGTTTATCTTACTCTTAATTATTATTTTTAACAGATCTGCATGTCGATCAGGAGTTGTTTTCGATCGTTCCTTAATGGCACTACGAAAGTAGTATGTGACTCTTGTATATTATTTTCCATATAATCATTTTAGTTCGGGCTATAATGTAACGGGAGTAAACTACTTGTGATCTACATGCTGATAACATGAAATGACTAGATCCAGCACTTTTTTTATTGAAAGCGCTACATATGGCGCTGAGTCACCCATAAGGTCTCTAACGACGCCCATGGCCATACGGTCTAAAATGACACATTTTTTACAGTCAAGTAATACATATTTTTGGTAAAATACTATGTTGCATCACAATAACTTTAAGAAAAGAAACACAACGCAATAGTTTATACGAGATGCAAAGACAGACTTATCCTTTGATGATTATTATTATAATTTGATGGCGACAGTGAAGTCCCCTGAGTCTTGTTATCACTGCGACCTACATAGGTAGATCTATTTCTTTGAAAGATCTCTCTCAAAAGTTTAAAGTTCACCGCCATGTCCAATTTTTGCTATGAACCGAGTTATATCCTTGCGATTGAGGGCCTGTATTTGGCATGAGTTCAAACGACATAAATCGTTCCGGTTTAGGTTACTCATCTCGCGGGCGAATTTACGCGAGTACCCAGAACGCGAGTACCCAGAAAGTAGTGCCTTCGCGTGTTTCTCTCGGGGGTAGTTGGAATCAGGGCTGCTTGCTTGCTGATTAATACAAATATATATAATTGTTTTTATTATAGGAAAAATAAGCACAAATTATTCTCAGTTGCTAATGTGAAACCATTTTATTTACTTTGGCAAATACATTCAAAAATTCAAAAATTCAAATTCAAAAATATTTTATTCAAAAACATAAGACGAAAAAAAAGGTATAAATTTAAAAAATAAAATAAGGTAATAAAATAAAATTCAAATAAATTATACAGCTTAAAGACTAACTTATGTTTAGTGAATGGGTATCAGGCACAGTTTACGTCTTCCCATAACCGGGAAGACACTGATTTTAAGCCTGACCCCTTAAGATAAATATACATTAATATTAATTGCGAACTGCATAGGTACTTACAGCTAAAACGATAACAAAATATTTACAAAAACAAAATAAACAAAACATATTATAACTACAGACAAAACTTACCTATTATACATTATTATCAACTATCGTCACTAATTCTTATAAAAACATATAAACATATAAATTTTTTATATTAAAAAGCATTCCACGATACGCATATGTCTCTATATCAGAGTCATTTCCACGTTTTGGATCACCAAGTTGCCCTAATATGGTAATTTCCTGGAAGCTACCCGGTTGCTCTGTTGTGTTACTTTCTCCGAAGTTGTCAGGTTTCTGTGTCACGGTTAGTTCCTCAGAACTGTCAGGCTGAATAGTTGTGGTTATCTCCGTGTCGACTACATCAGAATATATCGTACAGTTTGCCAGTTCGTCAGGATTACTCACATAACGGTAAGAGTCAATTAGAACAAAGGAACCTTTAAACGGGGGTCTTAAGAAATGAACCTCGAACTCAATCTGTAATAAAATTTTATACATTTAATTTGATAATTTATTTACTATTTTTTTATGTTTGCACGAAAAACTCGTAGAGTAATAGAACAGAATAGAATAGGAATGCTTTATTGCACACAAAAACATAAACTATAAAAAAAACCCGACTCTTAAAAAGTCAAAGATCATATTTCCGTTTACTTACATAAAGGAGTCGGTGGACCGCTACGTAAATTCCCGCGCATCTCTGAGTGTTTATATTAAATTTACTTAGCGGTCCCCCGACTCCTTTAAGTAAGTAAACGGAAATATTATTTTTGACTTTTTAAGAGTCGGGGGTTTTTTAAATTTGTAATTTAACTTTTATTTCAATCTTTTTAAAAAGAACGGCATACAAATCAGTCCACTTTTTAAGATAATAATATTTTTTATTACTTAATGACTTTATTCCTTGATTACAAACATAGCTAAGAACCATCCCGATTAAACAAGCTTCCTAATAAAAAAAAAAACTGCATCCAAATCGGTCCATCCGTTTGAGAGCTACGATGCCACACACACACACACACCCTCACACGTCAAACTTAACACCTTTCCGTTTTTTTCTTCGGGGTTTAAAAATACAGAAGACAGAAGATGACATACGTAAGAGAAATGAAATGAATGAAATGAAATGAAATATATTTATTGTTGGCTCAGATACATAACTTAAAAAAAAGATAACATACGTCTTAAAATTAACACATTTTACACATTAAAACTAAATGAAATAATAATAAAAAATTAAGCTATAAAAGACACGTGTAAAAATAATTTTAAAATGTACACAGAGCGGAATAAAAACTTAGATTAAGGATAATAACTAATAATAAATAAATAAAAGAAATTAAAATATCTGTCTTTGCCGAACAAAGATCTGGACGCAGCTTGTGACTTTCGTCGCTGATTTTAAGTCCAGCCTGATTTTAATTTTATTGTGTCAGGGCACAGATAGATAAATATTATAGGGGAAAAATAAATGATAATAATAAAAATAAAACAATCATTGTGCAACACGAATACGATTATATACAGGGTGGCCCAGTTATAGTGGTCCAAAATTTTTTTTTAGATGGAGGACATCATGTTGACTCATCTAAAAAAACACATTAGTTCCGCGAAAATCAATGGTTTAGAAGTTATGATTTTTTAAAAGTTTTTATAATTAATTTTTTAAAGTTTTTATATTTTTATAATCTAATTTTTTAAAAACATTTCTAAGCAGTTTTTTTATGTGTAGATTAGCGCTGTTAGAGACAGGTTTGTGAATAATGTAACATTTTAGTTGAACTAACGTTTTGAAAAAAATTAGATTTTAAAATTTAAGGTAATCGTCACTTCTTATTGTAGTGACTTTGTACAAATGATGTTAATTTTGAATATGTTACAATTGTAACACCACTAAAATTTTTGGTCTGGAGAATTGTGATATGTATAGATATTTTTTAAGGGCATAGGCAAATCTCCGGTAGTACTTTTTTTGTTCACAGTGATTTTAAAAAAATTTATCAGTTTTAATGTAAACTGAAAAAAAAAATCACTGAAAGGGCTATAGAAACAGTACAGTCTAGAAGTTAACGTAAAAACTATTCATTACGTACTAGCTACATGTCTCCTCTACTTCCATACCAAATTTTATTCAATTTTGTGGAATAGATATCCAACTAGAGCGGTTTATGTGACTAAAATAGAGAAATTTCAAAAAAAGTTTAAAAAAATCATAACTTCTAAACTAATGATTTTCGCGAAATTTTGGACTACTTTAACTGGGCCACCTTGTATATATCAAAATTTTATCATAAGTATAAAGGAAATAAAACATTAAAATGTTATATTGTAAACAAACAAAAAAAATAAAAAAAAGATAATTAAATAATAAATGAATAAAAAAAAGTAACAAAAAAAAACAATAAAAACTATCTTTGAGAACAGTAATGAGAAGGAGAGCTGTTGAGAGGAATAGTTGAGTCAGGTTTTTTGGTGTAATGATGCGAGTCGAATGATTACCTATTGTTTTATAAATGCATTAGGATGCCTTAAAACTTTCAGTGGGGGTGGCAGAAGAGCAATACACATTTACAATAATAGAGTAAGTACTTAATGCGATTCGGAAACGGTACATGGTCGGACCTTGGATAAGTGACCGTCCAAAGATGAGGCTGGCCGTGGTTCAGATTCCACTTAAAAATTGTTGGTCCCTTCCTTTACCTCACTGGGTACTAGTGTTTGTCCAGGTCGGTACTACGTAGTAACTAGTATCTCATCTGTGTCGGGACCACCGCACTGAATGTAGGTCGGTCGAAACGGCTATGAAAGTTGTTTGTGTACCGTCCAGTTCAGTGTAGCCGGCACGTCCCGAAGGGAAGCACCGACATGGCGCGGTCAGGGGTGCAGTAAGTGATGCAGCCAAACATTTCAGGTTCCTTATGAAACACAAAAAAAAATCATAATACTCACGTAGACGAGTGCTGCATACTTTGAGTAAGGTTCTGTTTGAACAACGTTCCACCCGTTTGGATGTGACGTTGTATGAATTCGATCAATAACGCTTTTGTAGGTCGTGGGGTTATATAGCCTTACAATTAGCGCATATTCCGTTGCATTTGCGTAAAAATTAACTTCGAAAATAGAGCCCGGAGTCACTCTCAGCTGTTGGCTGTTTCTTACGCAACCGTTGTTGGTTGCGCGACTATCAGTGTATATAAATATGAAAGAGGTGCTTTTCGGGTGAGGAGATTTCAGGCCGAAATTCCTGTACGTTCCTGGCGCCCACAAATTATTATATACATGTTTATTTGTGCAGTCTGATAAATGATCCTGGAAGTCGCCCTCGAAGTCGTTAGTGTTACAGACATCTTGACAGTGCGCGGTAAAAAGAGTTATGAGCAAAGTGTAAATCAACGGAACCAACTTCGTGTCCGCCATCTAGTCCAGGAAACGAGGAAATTCCTTGTATGGGCTCTTCGGACTAATTCCTCTGTCGCTGAAACTTTGCAGTGTGATAGAGTAGTGTTTAAAATATACGTTTGACAAATTATCTAGGATTTTTGATGTTTGGAAGTTAGGTATTAAAATGAATGAATGCCTAAAAATGAAAATCGCTTATAACTGCTGATGAAAAATTGCTCCGTCCGAAATTCCTTCGGTATATGATATTATATATTAATAAGAGTATATATTAACATTATCTAGGAAAATTTCGATTTCGAATAGGCAGAAATTTGAAAATATCTATTTTGTATCACAACTTCTTCAGAAAAATTGCTCTGTCAATTTAAATTTTTTTATATGTCTTAATTTATTTAAATATATCGCTTTTGACAATTATCTAGGAAATTTTCCATATCGATCACACCTTTACAGATTTTCGGCAATAATTCGCTGTGAAAAATTGCTCCGTCCGAAATTCCTTCGGAATATGATATTATATATTAATAAGAGTATACATACAACATTATCTAGGAAAATTTCGATTTCGAATAGGCAGAAATTTGAAAATACCTATTTTGTATCACAACTTCTTCAGAAAATTGACCATATAAATGCCAAAAGGCACCAACCCACAAATTGGTTAAAAATGAGTTAAATATACCAATCGAGAGCTAATCAACCCTCTATTTTTTGCAGAAAAGACCCAGGCAGGCTACTTGGTATATACTAATAGGTTTCTACACATTCGTCCGCCCAATTGAGGTATATCGCAACAGCAGAAAAGAATTATGCTACTTGGTACTAGCTAACTGGTCAGATTTTTTTTTTTGCGTAAAAGATCCAAGCGAGATGGACTTTTTTGTTTTTAATGAAGTACGCTAAAAGTATTTATTAAAACAGAGCCAAGATATCTGGTTCTTTTTGGCATTATATAATAAAAACAAACTGTATATCGCAAAGTGGAACCAATTTATGTGGTTCTTTTTGGCATTTATAATAAAAACAAACGGTATATTGCAAAAATGGAATCAATTTATGTGGTTGGTTTGCCTTTGGGGACCTATAGTGAGTCTTATTTCATTGGAAATAAGAGTTCTTTTTCTAAAAATAAAATCAAACATGTCTACGTTCTATGAAACAGAACGCCTAATAATAAATAAGTTCAGTTCAGTTCACTACCGCGACGAATGTGTCAGTTCACGACCGCGAAGTAAAGTAAATTGCTGTTTTCGACGTGGCTCAATGTACCTACTACGTAGTGATCGCGACATATCATCAGAGTGTAGTTCGACGTCGTCGTCCAAGCAGGTGCCTACGCCGCGCCGCCTAACGTAACCATTGAAGATAGAATAGAATAGAATAGAATATTTATTTGTATAACTTATACAAGTCACAAACTAACATTCACACATTTTAAAATTTTTCTATTTAGAAAATAAAATAATATGAAACATAATAAATGAATCCTATTAAAATTAAAATTATTAATAATAGAAATCCGATATAAAAGTCACACGTGCCTCCTGGGTGGTGCCAAATGAACAGCAATCAGCGTGTGGGAGATCTTCGGATCGGCTGGGTTCGCCACCACACCCCGGGAGAAACAATTACACCGGCATAACAGTTCGCTGTGTTCCGGTGTACTTCCCGGGGACCCAGTAGCAGGTGGGGTTGGCTGTGGTGAGGAGTAGGCCAGTGATCCCGACGCGGATTCGCTGTTCAGAGGTGACGCATCGACACGGTTGACAGGGAGACCCGGTTAAACGGTTATTCCGCTGGCCGCCCGCCGGGTAGTACAGGAGCCCAATCGCGTCTAACCAACGCGAGAGGCTGCCCCGGTCAACCGGCGCATAATCCCGGAGTGGTCCGTCGTGCCGGTTGGTGACCGGAGTAGGGGTTCCGGCGGCCACTTCCGGGGGGGACCGGGGGCCTTTCCGTCTTCCGTGTCGGCGCAACACTAACCTGAGTAATAAGCGATGAAGCTAGGGTCCACGCTTTGCCCGTGAATAACCACAGCCACCCTTTCATGCTCTTTCCCTCCCTCTTACAAAAATCATGGCAGCGAAAAAAAAGGAAAAAAAGGTTCAATCAGCGGTGCACACCCTTACACCACTATTTAGCGTTGACTCGACCAACGTGCGGGGGTTGCATACCAATTTGAATGCCGTCCATCACCACCTGGAGACGAAGAAGCCGGCCTTGCTTTTCCTGACGGAATCACAAATATATCGACCTGCACTACCCCGGCTTCACCCTGGAAGAAGCCTTCCGGTCGCGAGCCGGGGTTTGCTTGTTTGTCAGGGCAGATATTTGCTGTCGTCGCCTGCGCTGCCTTGAGGACTCCGAGCTATCAGTACTTTGGGTCCACGAGGATCTGGGAACGGTCTCGCGGGTGTACGCCTGTCTGTACAGGTCGCACTCTGGTGATGCAGAGACAGCTCGGTTATTTGAGTACCTGAGTGGAGCGGCAGACAAAGTCCAAGAGCGGTTCCCTACCGCGGATTTGGTTCTTCTTGGAGACTTCAATGCCCATCACGAGGCATGGCTAGGCTCCAGGAGAACTGACTTTGCGGGGAGAGCCGCCTACGACTTCGCCCTGACGCATGACCTGTCTCAACTGGTAGACCAGCCCACCAGGCTGCCAGATATAGACGGTCATGAACCCTCTCTGCTGGATCTTCTGCTGACAACGAACCCCACTGGATATAAGGTCGCAGTGAGAGCCCCGCTGGGTTCCTCTGATCATTGTTTAGTGTGGTCCACGGTGCCATCTTCGCCTCCTCAGTCCCGTACTGGAGGAACGCGTCGAATTTGGCACTACGCGTCAGCAGATTGGGATGAGATGCGAGAACACTTCGCATCCTACCCTTGGAGAGAGATCTGCTTCAGTTCGGGCGATCCGTCGCAATGCGCTAATACCGTTGCCGAGGTGGTTCTGGGGGCAATGGAAATGTTTATTCGCAGCGCCTCTGTCTACCTCGGTGGTAAAAGCCAACCATGGTACAGCCGCGACTGTGCTGATGCTGTCGCAGCTAAATGCGCAGCTTATCGGGCATGGTCGCGCGCTCGTGCCGGACGTGATCCGAACGCATCCTAACTGAAGAAGGAATACAACCGCCTCTCCAGATCCTGCAAAAAGGTTATTGCCAGGGCCAAATTTGACCACATCGGCAGAATCGGCGATAGACTGAACCAGCACCCAACTGGGAGCCGTGAGTTCTGGTCTCTCGCTAAATATGTCGAGTCAAATTTCTGCCGCTCCTCTCTTCCACCTCTGCAGTGTCCTGGAGGCTCCCTTGTCCACTCCGCAAAGAAGAAAGCCGACTTACTGGTATCTCTCTTTGCGGGGAACTCCAACCTGGACGATGGGGGTGCCACTCCCCCATCCATACCTAGGTGTGAGAACTCCATGTCGGAAGTGCAGTTTCGACAACGGACTGTACGGGCGGAACTTTTCTCCCTAGACGTCAGGAAGGCGAGTGGGCCGGATAGGATTCCTGCATTGGTGTTAAAAAGGTGTGCTCCCGAGCTGGCCCCAGTGCTGACGCGCCTATTCCGTCTCTCCTACTCCAATTGCCGTGTGCCGGCGGCCTGGAAATCTGCGTTTTTGCAAGCGGTCCCTAAAAAGGGTGACCGCTCAAACCCGTCAAACTACCGACCTATAGCGATTACCTCTTTTTTCTGTAAGGTGATGGAGCGCATTATCAATACGCAGCTCATGAAGTACCTGGAGACGAATGACCTCATCAGCGATCGGCAATACGGCTTCCGGCCAAAACGATCTGCTGGTGATCTCCTAGCGTACGTCACTCACCTTTGGGGGGAATCGCTTGACGGTCATGGTGAATTGATGCTACCTATTTTAATTTTGAATTTTAATTTATTTTAATTTATTTTAATTTTATTTTAATTTTATATTTTTTTATATTGACATAATTGAATTTTTAACCTTTAACAATTCTATTGATGCGAAGTATTTTAATTTAGCTCTAGTTTTAATTGCCTTTCATGCACAAAACAGTTTTTTTTTCTCTGTATTCTTATAATTTTTAGTTATGTACCTATATTATTGCTAATTATTAGTCCCTTACCATGGCTAGACCCAGACAGTTTCAATTGTAAATTTGGTAAACTAAAATGTGACGAACTCAAGTGTACCGATGGTACCTAAGATGGAAATGAATAAATGAAAAATGAAATGAAAAATACTTGGCAATTGGCCTTGATATTGCCAAGGCATTTGATCGGCTTTGGCACAAGTCGCTCTTGGGCAAATTGCCGGCTTACGGACTTCCTTCTGGCCTCTGTGACTGGGTCGCCGACTTCCTACATGGGCGTAGCATTCAGGTCCTAGTGGACGGTTGCTCGTCGGACGCCATGTCAGTGAACGCCGGCGTACCACAAGGATCTGTGTTGTTACCCACGCTGTTTCTTCTGCATATCAATGATATGCTGTCTCTGGGCAACATACATTGTTATGCGGATGACAGTACGGCACACGGATCCTACACCAGTCACCCTTCAGCCAGTCGGGATATTGTGGATGAGAAGAGGCGAAGACTTGTGTCTGAGCTCGAACACACACTCGGCTCTATTTCCGAATGGGGCCGTAGCAATTTGGTCGAGTTCAACGCTTCCAAGACACAAGTTTGCGCGTTAAGTGCGAAGAGAGCGGCGTTCACACCGGCTCCTTCATTCCAAGGCACGTCGCTTAAATTAAGCGAACACCTCGGGGTCCTCGGAGTCGAACTGTCGCACGACTTGAACTTTCGTCGCCATATCGAGGGGAAGGCCAAGCTGGCTTCTAAAAAGCTGGGCGTACTCAATAAGGTGCGACGGTACTTCACGCCGGACCAAAGGCTGCTTTTGTATAAATCGCAGATCAGGTCCTGCTTGGAGTACTGCTCGCACCTGTGGGATGGCTCTGCCAAATACCAGCTTGCGCCTCTGGACTCGATCCAGCGTCGAGCCGTGCGACTAGTGGGTGACCCCGCAGTGTCCCGCGATCTAAAACCACTGCAACACCGTAGGGATGTCGGCTCTCTAAGTGTGTTCTATCGCTTATTCCATGGGGAGTACTCGGAGGAGCTGTTTAACGCAATCCCGCCGTCCCCTTTCCATCTCCGCACCACATGAACTGGGCAGGGATTGCATCCCTATACGCTGGACTTACCGCGGATGCGTACTAATCGATTCTGCAGATCATTCCTCTACAGAACCGGTAAACTCTGGAATGCTCTCCCTGCTCATATATTTCCCCCCAAGTACAGTCTCGGGTCCTTAAAGAGGGGCGTGAATGGGCACATGTCAGGCCGGCATGGCATTCGCAACCCCCGCATACGACCGAATGTCCATGGGCGTCGTTAGACACCTTATGGGTGGCTAGGCGCCATATGTCGCGCTTTCAATAAAAAAAAAATAAAAAAAAAACGTTCCTCCATTCTCTTCGCCTCAAGACTCTACCTGAAGCGGTCTTCATGCAAGAAGCACACAGCGCCTCCTGGCGGAAAGGAGAAGAGTCCGGTTGCCTAGGCGACGGACTGTTGTGATCTGACACGTCCGAAAATACAAGCGGGAGCGGGCGGTTTTGTTCAAACATTTTGCTCTGGAAAAGATAAAATCCACCCTGATCGAGCGCGGCGCGGGCTCTCAGGGCTTGTTGCGACCTAATACGGCATAAGTATAGTGAGTGTAGTTTCCGAAGTGTGTGCGTAGCTGGGCCCAGCAGATCCTCGGACACCGGGACGTTTCCGTGCCGATCGACGACCACCACCTGAAGGACCGAGCTATCGAAGGTGCGGCTGCGGGCGGAGACATCAACATCCAGGTAGGAGGTACCACACCACCACACACTTTGCGCTACACCTCGAAGCTAGTCCGACGAATCCCGACGCTGCTCAGAAGGAGTCCAACATTTCCCTGTGTTCCCCCGACGCCATCCAGACGCAGTCCGACATCTACGTGAGCTCGGAAGCTAGTCCGACGAATCCCGAAGATGCTCAGAAGGAGTCCAACATTGCCCTGCGTTCCCACGACGCCATTCAGACGGAGTCCGACATCTAAGTGAGCTCGGAAGCTAGTCCGACGAATCCCGACGCTGCTAAGAAAGAGCCCGACACTGCCCTGGGGTTCCCCGACACAATACAGACGGAGCCCGACATCCAAGTAAGCCTCAAAGCTAGTCCGACGAATCCCGACGCTGCTCAGAAGGAGTCCGACACTGCCCTGCGTTCCCCCGACGCCACCCAGACGCAGTCCGACATCTAAGCGAGCTCTGAAACCAGTCCGACGAATCCCGACGCTGCTCAGAAGGAGTCCGACACTGCCCTGCGTTCCCCCGACGCCATCCAGACGCAGTCCGACATCTAAGCGAGCTCCGAAACCAGCCCGACGAATCCCGACGCGGCTCAGAAGGAGTCCGACACTGCCCCTGCGTTCCCCCGACGCCATCCAGACGCGGTCTGACCTCTAAGCGAGCCTCGAAGCCAGTCCGACGAATCCCGACGCAGCTCGGAAGGAGCCCGACACTGCCCAACGTCCCCCGACGCCATCCCGATGGAGCCCGATACTGCCCTGCGTTCCCCGACGCCATCCAGACGGAGCCCGACACCTAAGCGAATTTCCGAAGTCAGTCAGACGGATCCAGACGCTACGCCAAACTAATCCTATCACGAAGCGCAAAATAAGATCTGAACTGACTGATAGATAACAGTAGACAACACCCGTCGCCGCCGCGTAAACCAGCCTCGGGGAAACTTGTAAAAGTCCCAATCGTCTCTTATTTACCCTATTTCACCCCTTATGAAACTATCAAACCCAGAATATGAGTACCGCTGCGGTGACGGCGTGATATTGCATGTGCACAGTCGCACCCCCACCCAACTACAGTCCACCCACTAACACCACGGGGTGAGAACGACTGTTGCGTACAGCGGCCCCATTCGGAAATACGGATTATTCGAGCACTTGAGTAGAGCGGCAGATGAAGTGCAAGAGCGGTTTCCCTCCGCGGATATGGTTCTGCTTGGAGATTTTAATGCTTACGCGCCTTTTCCGCCTCTCTTACTCTACTTCCCGTGTGCCGGCGGCCTGGAAATCTGCATTTGTTCAAGCGGTCCCCAAAAAGGGCGACCGCTCAAACCCTTCGAACTACCGACCTATAGCGATTACCTCCCTACTCTGCAAGGTGATGGAGCGCATTATCAATGCCCAGCTCATGGCGTACCTGGAGACAAATAACCTCATCAGCGATCGGCAATATGGCTTTCGGCCAAACCGATCCGCTGGTGATCTCCTAGCGTACGTCACTCACCTTTGGGGGGAATCGCTTGAAGGACATCGTGAATCCTTGGCAATTGGCCTAGATATTGCCAAGGCATTCGACAGGGTTTGGCACAAATCGCTCCTGGCCAAGCTTCCGGCGTACGGACTTCCTTCTGGCCTCTGCGACTGGGTCGCCGACTTCCTACATGGGCGTAGCATACAGGTCCTAGTGGACGGTTGCTCGTCGGATGCCATGTCAGTGAATGCCGGCGTACCGCAGGGATCTGTGCTGTCACCCACACTGTTTCTTCTGCATATCAATGACATGCTGCCACTCGGCAACATTCATTGTTATGCGGATGACAGTACAGCACACGGATCCTATACCAGTCACCCTTCAGCCAGACGAGAGGTTGTGGATGAAAAGAGGCGAAGACTTGTGTCTGAACTCGAACAAACGCTTCGGTCTATCTCCGAATGGGGCCGAAGTAATTTGGTCGAGTTCAACGCTTCAAAAACACAAGCTTGCGCGTTCAGTGCGAAGAGAGCGGCGTTCTCACCAGATCCTTGCTTCCAAGACACGTCGCTTAAATTAAGCGACCACCTCGCGGTCCTCGGAGTCGAACTGTCGCACGACCTAAACTACCGGCGCCATATCGAGGGCAAGGCCAAGCTGGCCTCAAAAAAGCTAGGCATACTCAATAAGGTTCGACGGTACTTCACGCCGGACCAAAGGCTGCTTTTGTATAAATCGCAGATAAGGTCCTGCCTGGAGTACTGCTCGCACCTGTGGGATGGCTCAGCCAAATACCAGCTTGCGCCTTTGGACTCGATCCAGCGTCGAGCCGTGCGACTAGTGGATGACCCCGACGTGTCCCGTGATCTAGAACCGCTGCAACTTCGTAGGGATGTCGGCGCCCTAAGCGTGTTCTATCGCTTATTCCACGGGGAGTGCTCGGAGGAGCTGTTTAACGCGATTCCGCCGTCCCCTTTCCACCTCCGTACAACGCGCACTGGGCAAGGATTGCATCCCTATACGCTGGACTTACCGCGGATGCGTACAAATCGGTTCTGCAGATCCTTCCTCCACAGAACCGGTAAACTCTGGAACGCTCTACCTGCCCACATATTTCCCCCCAAGTATAGTCTCGGGTCCTTCAAGAGAGGCGTGAATGGGCACCTGTCAGGCCGGCATGGCATTCGCAGCCCCCGCATACGTCCGAATGTCCATGGGCGTCGCTAGACACCTTATGGGTGACTCGGCGCCACATGTCGCGCTTAGTATAAAAAAAAAAAAAATAGACCGAAGCGTTTGTTTGAGATCAGACACAAGTCTTCGCCTCTTCATCCACAACATCCCGTCTGACTGAAGGGTCACTGGTATAGGATCCATGTGCTGTACTGTCATCCGCATAACAATTTATGTTGCCGAGTGGCAGCATGTCATTGATATGCAGAAGAAACAGTGTTGGTGACAAGACAACACAGATCCCTGCGGTACGCCGGCATTCACTGACAGGGCGTCCGAAGAGCAACCGTCCACTAGGACCTGAATGCTACGCCCATGTAGGCAGTCGGCGACCCAGTCGCAGAGGCCAGAAGGAAGTCCGTACGACGGAAGCTAGCCCAGAAGCGATTTGTGCCAAACCCATTCGAATGCCTTGGCAATATCGAGACCAATTCACACCGTTTCAGCACCAATGCAGGAATCATATCCGGCCCACTCGCCTTCCTGGTGTCTAGGGAGATAAGCTCCGCCCGCACAGTTCGTTGTCGGAACTGTACTTCCGGCATGGAGTTCTCACACCTAGTTATGGATGGGGGGATGGCACCCCATCGTCCAGGGTGGAGTTCTACGCAAAGAGAGCATTTACATTTGCGGAGTGGGCAAGTGAGCCCCCAGGACACTGTAGAGGTGGAAGGGAGGAGCGGTAGAAAATCGATACGATAGATTTGGCGAGAGACCAAAACTCACGGCTCCCAGTTGGGTGCTGGTTCAGCCTATCACCAACTCTGCCGATATGCTCGAATTTGGCCCTGACGATAGCCCTCTTGCAGGATCTGGAGAGGCGGTTGTATTCTTTCTTCAGTTCGGATACATTAGGATCGCGTCTGGTACGAGTGCACGACCATGCACGATAAGCTGCGCCATTAGCTGCGACAGCTTCACCACAGTCGCGGCTGTACCAGGCCTGGCTTTTACCACCGAGGCGCACGAGGGCGCTGGGAATGAACATCTCCATTCCCCCCAGAACCACCTCGGCTACGGCATTGGCGCATTTTGCCGGAATGCGCCAATGCCGTAGCCAAGGTGTAGATCATCCGAGGTGTAGATCATCCGAACTGAAGCATAGCTCTCTCCATGGGTAGGATGTGATGTATTCTCGCATCCCATCCCAATCCGCTCACACGTAGTGCCAAATTGGACGCATTCCTCCAGTACGAGACTAAGGAGGCAAAAATGGCACCGTGGACCCCACTAAACAGTGGTCAGAGAAGCCAAGAGGAGTGCTCACTTTGTATCCAGCAGGGTTCGTCGTCAGCAGAAGATCCAGCAGAGAGGGTGCATGACCGTCCATGTCTGGCACTTTGGTAGGTTGGTCTATCAGTTGAGGCAAGTCATGCGTCAGGGCGAAGTCGTAGGCGGCTCTCCCCTCGAAGTCAGTTCTCCCGGAGCCCAGCCACTCCTGGTGATGGGCATTAAAATCCCCAAGCAGAACCATATCCGCGGATATATATATATATAGGGAAACTACATGCACTTCATCTGCCGCTCTACTCAAGTGCTCGAACAATCGAGCTGTCCCCGCGTCGTCTGAGTGCGACCTGTAGATACTTACAGGCGGACACACGCGACTCCGTCCCCAAGGGAACCGATTGTGATGATTCTTTTTTTATTTGAAAGCTGGTGCTTTCCGCGTGGTCCCATTTCAATTTCATCAAGATCGGATTGGAAAGCGAGGCGGATTCGCGAAGCCAAAAGCCGAGCGATTCCGCCGAGTACATTAATAGCAAAAAATTACTAAAAAAACTGAAATAAAAAACTATTAAAAAATATATAAAAACCGCCTTCAAAAATGTATGAAATAAAAAAAATCGAACCCTAGAGTTGAAGGCGGTGCAAGCAAAAATAACCGACCGCCTTCAACTCTAGGGTTCGATTTTTTTTTATTTCATACATTTTAGAAGGCGGTTTTTAATTTTTTAAATCGTTTCTTTACAAAAATGTATACACTTTATTTACATACAGACTGTACGTGCATGAAATATGTTTAATTAGTTGTTTCGACATACTGTCATACAAATTAAATTACAGAACGAAAGTTAAATTTTAAAAGTTCCTAATACTATATAGATAGGCCCTACATTTTCGTTCCATAGGCGGCAGGACGGCGCGGCGGAGCGGCGTTGTAGTGGGACGACAGAGGTGGCGGGCGGAATAGCGAGCCGCGAGCATCGACGACGCTCGCGTGTCGTCTCGTCGGTCGCGGTGCGGGACGATGAGCTGCTGGCGCGCGGGCGGGCGGGCTTATTCTGCCCCACTCCCGCAGCCCTCCCGCACCCCGAGTTCAGTGTAGTGCGAGCGCGCGCTTTTTAAACGTTGTTTTATTATATTGCGATACTCGAAACTACACAATTATTTTATATTTTGATGTTCTGTGTCTAATAAGTTAATAAAAACAGACGAAGCAATTTTTCACAGTGCTTGGGTTATTGCCAAAAATATGTAAAGGTGTGATCGATAAGGAAAATTTCCTAGATAATTATGAAAAGCGATATATTTAAAGAAATTAGGAGATGAAAAAAAATAAAAATTGACAGAGTAATTTTTATAGGTATTTTCAAATTTCTGCCTGTTCGAAATCGAAATTTTCCTAGATAATGTTATATATATACTCTTATTAATATATAATATCATATTCCGAAAGAATTTTGGACAGAGCAATTTTTCACAGCGAATTATTGCCGAAAATCTGTAAAGGTGTGATCGATAAGGAAAATTTCCTAGATACTTGTCTAAAGCGATATATATAAATAAATTAAGACATATAATAAAATAAAAATTGACAGAGCAATTTTTCTGAAGAAGTTGTGATACAAAATAGGTATTTTCAAATTTCTGCCTATTCTAAATCGAAATTTTCATAGATAATGTTATATATATACTCTTATTAATATATAATATCATATACGGAAGGAACTTCGGACGGAGCAATTTTTCACCAGCAGTTATAAGCGATTTTCATCTTTAGGTATAAATACCTAACTTCCAAACATAAAAAATCCTAGATAATTTGTCAAACGTGTATTTTAAACCCTACTTTATCACACTGCAAAGATTCAGCGACAGAGGAATTACGTCGAGTGGAAATGCTTTATTGATTGGAGTAATCGTGCGAGACGTCTGGACGCGGAGTGACGAATTTAGTACACATAGGTAGGAGTATGATTTACAAACGTAGGGTTCCGGAACCGATTAAATTTGTAATATTGGCATTTATTTTGTATATGTTCGTGTATTTTGATTCTGTTAAATATTTCTGTTTTATGATTTTAACACAAAATATTTTTATTTTTGTATCTTTTATCGTAGCACGTGACGATCCGTTGTCTCTGGAACAAATAAATTTTTTTTTATATAAACTGAAACGGTAGGATACTTCACCTACAACATCCGTGATATCAGCCTATAACACCGGATGAATAGGTGACATGTCAGTGCTTCCCTTCATTTCATGTCGGATACACTGAATTGGGTATTTTTTTTTTCTATATTAAAGATGCAACAAAATATACTTGTCATATATTGAAATTTTTTATTGAAAATATTCACAGAGCTGCGATCGGTGGCTGTTTTTCTCCCAGCCGACCGCCACGCATCGTCGTTGGTCGCCTGGAAGATATTCTCTAGGACGAAAGAACCCTCAACCACTAAATCACAGACGCATCGTTGGATCCTTGAGTCTGTTTTAGCGGTACTACTATGACCGCTGCCCAGACGTACTCGCTTTCCTCATTCCTCCTCCTCCTGTCCGCCTTCACCAATTCCGCCATACTCTCGCGGAACACAGTTGGCAGAAAAACTTTTCGAACTTCACGATTCTCTAAATTTGATCTTGTGTCGCACTGCAAAGGTGTGGAACGGGCTTTCGGGAAATATCTTTCCATATTTCTACATGCCACGGATCTGGTTAATAGCCTTTCTTCAGCAACATTATTCCATCTGCTGCTTGCCTGGTGTTATGTCCGCTGGGGGGAGTGAGCAGCCCAGTCCACAAATTGATAGTGTACCCTGATACGTACATCTCAGTCACGTCGTTTACCACTTACTCATGTTTGGAAAACTGTCGAGCACCCCGATTACTTCTTTTTGGAAAACTGTCGAGCACGAGCACCCCGATTACTTCTGTTTGGAAAACTGTCGAGTGTGCACCAAGCGGTACTGATCTATTCATGTTCAGCTCCAGTGAGGATATACTCGCGCTGGTCCCACTGCTTGTCAGCGACCCGTCTGTGAAGATTGTAAGTTCCCTCACATTATTCGGGCCTGGGGTTCTTGGTCCCATGATGACCTCGTAATTTTTTTCGAATAAGTGAGTGGTGTGTACAGCCACCCAGTTCGGCAGCGATAAAAATGTACGATAGTACAATGAGAAACTAAGAGTACGCAAAGGCGGACCTAACGCTGGTAATAACTTTTTCCGTTCTCGATCAGATGAAAGAAGGCCACTTTATATAAAAAAGAAGTAACATTTTTATATGCATACTTTCTCAGACACCAAGTCACTGAAGATGAGGCCGAAGACCGAGCTGCATTCAGTTACGCGATATACTTTATCGAAAAATGGGTAGACACCAAGGGCGAGCTCCAAGGCCGAGCTGAGTTCAGGTAAACGAAGGACCTACTTTCTCGAAGAAAGAAAGCTACTGAGGTTAGGTAGACGGAAAAGCTGCCTTCAGTTAAATGTTATACTTATTCGAAAACAGTAATTCACTGATGGCGAGGCCGACGGCCGAGCTGCGTTTGGATGAAAAATATAGTTTCTCATGAAGTATGTGAGAATGAATTATGATATGATTTACTGATACGGAACCATAGGCGCGCAAGTCTAACTCTCGCTTGACCGGTGTTTTTTAATATTGAAGAGTTTTATGAACATAAACTTCAATGTAGCGTAACAGTTAGGTATTTCACGGTCTTTCCACCGAGTCATGCTACATGTGAGCCGCGTGCCTGATTTTCTGCTTGATAGTTATCTCGTCCGGATAATTTTCGAAACATGGTGGTCGGTGTTATGCTGTAATTTACCGGAGTCCTTGCAGCCCAGCATCGAATGATCTGCTTCCCCGGATTATTGGGAAACAGCGTGTGGTATGTAGTGTGTAGGTATGTAGTATAGTATGTGTTATTTGTTATTTTTTTTTATTTCGTTAGCTTTAGCCAGCGGCTTCGCTCGCGTGAAATTCGTATTTTTCATGAGTTCTTGCAACACAACACCGATACCCTGCTTACCCCGATTGTCGGGATTCAGCGTGTGTGATATGTATGTATGTAAAGTAAGCTCGCTACCGTACCTATATTCCGGCGCGCGGAATAATTCGGTTTGTAGCAGATCCACATCTTAGCGTAACCGGAACTGCATTTTTTTATAACCTATCCTGTGTCACGTAAGGATAAATGTACTTGTACTAAACTAAGTTTCATCTAATTGGTTTAAGAGTTATGGAAGAACATACATACATGAATACAGAAAATATTTCTAAACATTGTCAATTTAGTTTTTGTATCATACATATAATCTACAAACGCAATATCTCATAAAACAAAGTAACTTACTCCGTGACCGTCCCTTACAGATTTATTATCAGTTTATACATTTATTTACACATTTTTTTAAACCTATTTTTTATACATTAGAATATAAAATATAAAAACAGATACAAATTAAATATAAGACTAAATTGATTTTCCACCACCGGCGGCGGGGCGAGCCCAGGCCCAGGGACGAGCCACGATATACGAAACCTAAAATTAATATAAAAACAAATGGAGTTTCCACCACCGGCGGCGAGTCGAGGCCAGGCTACCGATGATCGGGTCCCAAAGAGAGGAACCTCCGGACGATGCGTGCAGTGTCGAGCAGGACTGCCTTCTGGATCTGGCCCTTGACCCAACCACTCTGCAAGAGCCTCTTAAGGTGGTCATCGAGGCTCTTCGCTATCATCGCATGCGCTGATACGACTATGGGTACAACGATCGTCGAGTCGACGGGCCACATTTTGGTAACCTCGTGCTGCAGATCCAGATACTTCAGCATCTTCTCTGCTTCCTTACTGACGGGGTTATCATCGTGCGGCACGGCGATATCGACGAGCGTTGCGCGCCTTGCCTCCCGGTCCACTATCACAATATCAGGTCTAATCGCGAGAATAGTCCTATCTGTAATAATGGACCGGTCCCATTAGAGTGTGACATGACCGTTCTCGAGAACTAGCGGCGGATTGTACTTATAGTAAGGCACTTCGGTACCTACAAGGTTGAACTTTAAGGCAAGTTGCTGGTGGATAATCCTGGCTACTAGGTTGTGTCTATGCAAATACTCGGTGTTGGCAAGCTGCGAACAACAGAAAATCACATGTCTGAGGGACTCGCCAGGTTGGTGGCAGGCGCGGCAGATGTCAATGGTCCCGTCCTTCATTATCTGTTTCCTATAGTTGTTCGTCTTGACAAACTCATCTTGTATTGCAAAGACAAACCCTTCGGTTTCCCCGAAGAGGTCCCCGAAGCGTAGCCAGTGCACGGAAGCGAGTTGGTCTACATCCGGTCCAGTGAGAGACCGAAAGTACCTACCGTGCAGCTCCGTGCCTTTCCATACTTCCATGCGGTCCTCGGTGCTCAGTACAACCGGCTTCCGTCAGTTCTCTTTTCCCATGCTCAGCGGGGTAAGACCTTTATCGCTGGTGACGACATCGCGATGCATGTCACAAACATCAGACTTCTCCAAAAAGTACTGACGGAGAACCTTGCGGTTGTGCAGGTTCTTGGCATTTAACATACATCGACCCCCACACTCCCGCGGGATATAGAACCTCATGACCGATGATCGTGGGTGATGCATACTAGATTTCGTCATCAGCGTCCTGACCTTTCTGTCCAGCGAGTCCAATTCGGTCTGAGTCCATCTGAGAATACCGAAAGTATATACCAGCACAGGCATGACCCAACCGTTATTGGCACGAATTTTATAGCCGCCTGACAAAAGGCTATTTAGTATTTTTGTAAGACGACGAAAACACTTTTCCTTAACTGATTATTTCATGTCTATATCCCGTATGTTGAGAGCCTCCGATATTCCCAGATATTTATAACTTTCGTCTTCGGAGAGAGCTCGAACATTCATGGACTCCGACAACTGTATGCCGCCGGAGTTCACGATCACACCACGTTGGTCCCACATGGATGGTCCCACATTTTTCCAAGCCGAACTCCATTCCAATGTCCTTGCTGAAGCCTTCAGTTATCTTCATCATCGACATTAGTTCGGTGTCCGACTTAGCAAACAGTTTGAGGTCATCCATATACATAAAATAAGTGCGATATTCGAGAGCCTCCTCTTCGAAGACAGTAGCCCAGCTCTGAGTCCTCAAGCAGAGTGCTAAGAGGGTTCAGAGCCAGACAAAACCAAAGCGAAGAAGATCCCCCGCCGTATGGGAATCCGGTCGTCTGCAACCGGAAACCGCCTACGACCCGGAACACGAAGAAATGTGCTCAACTGTGTGTACATGCGCCAAGGAACTGACAGATGTTCGTGTCAGTTTTATATAATTCCACTATCCTTAGCAACCACATATGGGGCACGGAGTCAAAAGCCTTCTTGTAGTCTATCCAGGCAGCAGACAGGTTCTTTCGATTGCGTCGGACCTGCTGACAAACGGTCATGTCTATGAGGAGCAGCTCCTTAGTACGGCGGGACCCAGCGCGACATCCATTCTGAGCAACGGACAAGATGTTATTGTCCTTTATGTGAATTTATATTTTGTGCATCAGAATGGATGTCAGGGGCTTGTAGATGGTAGGCAAGCAAGTGATAGGTCTATAATTTTTAGGTTCCGTAGTACTACTAGATTTATGGAGCAGATGGGTGACATCAGTAGTCATGAACTCTGGGAGAACCCGATGGTCGAGGGCATCTTGGAATTGAACAGCCAAGCGGGAGTGGCAGCTTCTGAACCATTTCAGCCAGAAGTTCTGCAATCCGTCCGGCCCTGGAGATTTCCGGTTCAGTGCTTGGCGGATTGCAGAACCTACATCCTCTTCTCTGATATTTATGGCTGACATTGGTTCTATCGACTGACACACCCGCTGGACAACTCTCATCCATTCACCCTCGACGGACAGGATCCGACCAGACGTTTTTCCTAAATAAAGCTTTTTCTTGTTCAGTCGGTCGGATCGTGTCTGTAGGTCGTTGGTTCGGGTGCTCCCAGTTCCGGTATACCCACATTTGGCCGAAATGAGTCGGCATCAGCGAATGGTTTCGTGGCAGACAGCAGCACCACTCACGCGAAACTGAGTCATTTCGAGAGTAGCCCCGTGTTGTGTGGAGACGACTACTCTGATTTGAATATTATTCACCAAAACATTCGTAGCCTATCTGGCAAAACAACTAAACACGAAGTAGTGCTCCAATCGAGTAGACAGTGTGATGTCCTTGCGATAAGTGAGCATTGGCTTAATTGTAACGAGCTCGGATGTGTCAATATCCTAAATTATAAACTTGCTGTATCATTCTGCCGTAGCAAGAGGCAACATGGTGGTGTTTGCATTTATGTAAAAGAATCAATGGTGACTAATGAAGTGAAGGAAGTATCAGATCTGTCTTCAGAGTTAGACGTAGAGTTGTGTGCCATAGAATGCGTTGATCAATCACAATTTTCATGTGTGTATATCGTTCGGATAATGGCAATATTTATTTATTTTTTTCTAAACTATATATCGCTCTTCATAGCGCAATTGTTAAATATCGTGACCTAATAATAGTAGGTGACTTTAACATAAACCGTCTTGTAAACAGCAAGAATAGACACACTTTTAAGTGACATCACATGTTCTCACAACCTAATTTCACTTGTCGATTTCGCCACACGCATAACGAGTGACAGCAGTACATGTCTGGACCACGTGTATGTATGTATGTATCGCATGCTTTAGGTGATCGTGTAAAGGTGCCAATCGATCTTGCGCTATCTGATCATCAAGCTCAATTGATTTCGCTGAATCTGATCAAACAAATCGAACCAAAAAAACGCGCTATGTCTACGTAGAACCTTGTCAACCTTCAAGTTAAACAACTTTTTTGAGGCGCTTTACCTGAATGACTGGCCCAAAATAGCCTCTAACTATTTAAATCCTCACATTCAGACAGATATGGTTATGAATATTTTTAAGAATTATTTTGACGTCCATTTCCCACTACGTAAATATCCCGTGAAAAAACATGACAAGGTGTGGATGGATAACGAAATGATAGCTAAGAAACACCACATACTGGACTCAAATCTGCTTGTTACTCAATATCCAGACTGCGACGAACTCGCTGAGCATGTTCGTGATTGTGAAGTAAAATACTCTACCGCAATTTCAGCCAAACATAGGGAATTCTTCGGCAGAACACTCGAACTTAGCTGCAATATTCTCAAGAGCATATGGCAGGTCGTTAACTTAGAAACCTGCTCCAAAAAAGTGTCGTAGATCTGACCCACTGGATTTCCTTCATGGCTGTAACTCCAGTAACCGTCCTAAAGATCTGGCCAACGAACTCAACTCATTCTACGTGCACACGGCCGACGGATACTCGCTGCATACCGACACACAGACAGCCATGACCTACCTGACCACCTATTGTTTATTGTTTATTGTATTATTTCATCCATAGGTAGGTAACCTACGCTTGGACATGTCGAAAATTCCGCCAGTTCTAAATTCAATGCGAAGAAGAACTGACAAACAAACTTCGCAAGTCACAATGTTTTGTTAGTACCTTATATATAAGTGTTAAATTAAAGTAATTTACAATAATTAACCCATACTACCGCTCACAAGAACATTAATATTGACAGCATAAGCAATGAACCATATGCGATTAAATCAATGCGTTTTGCGCCCTTCACCCCTTCTGAAATTGAGTTATGGATTAAGAGAATAAAGAAAAAAAACCACAAAAGACTTCTATGACATTCCATGTAACATTCTACATATCCTTCCTAACTTCTTTGTGGGTATGGTTCTCGACCTATTCAATAACTGCGTGGGTGCTGGGGTATATCCGGATTCGCTAAAATTGCGAAGGTCACACAAAGGTAAAGGCAAAAAGGATGTGATGTGAAATTACAGACCAATATCAATCATACCCGTGTTTTCCAAGGTGTTCGAGCTTGGCCTGTGTGACCGCATTTCAAAGTTTTTTGGCCATAATGAACTACTCAATAAATCCCAATTTGCGTATCTGAAAGGGCGCTCCACAATAGATGCGGTACGTGAGCTGCTTCTCTCTGTGCTTATGCAATTGGAGAGGGGGAGACAGGTAGCAGTGCTACTATGCGACCTGTCTCGCGCCTTTGATCTCGTGGACGATCAACTGCTCCTGGCCAAGCTCGAGCACTACGGAATAAGAGGACCTTTTCTCGAGACGATCGCATCCTTTCTAGTAGATCGTGTGCAGGTGACGGCAGTTGGCTCTGACGGTACCAGATCCGACCCGTGCACTGTGGGATCAATATCCGTGCCGCAGGGCTCTGCTTGCGGCAAATACTTGTTTCTAGTGTTGATTAATGATCTGCCAGCTGCTGCCCCTCATGTTAAGTTTCTAATATTCGCAGACGACACCTACACTGTAGTCAGCGGAGCGAATATAGCAGACCTACGTACAAATCTGGAGCTGAAGATGAGTAGTCTCACGCGCTGGTTTCGAGCAAATGGGATGATCCTTAATCTAGAAAAAACGAATATCGATCGTCGATCTCGCTGGTTTGCGACGGAGTGTCCATTCCCCAGGTGAGCTCTGCAAAGTTTCTCGGGCTAATGATAGACTCTGGCCTTAAGTTTGACGAGCACATAAACACCCTATGCGACAAACTCGGCCGAGCGTCATTCGTGTTGTCACGTTTGGTACCAACACTTGACCCAAAAGCTGTACGTATGGCATACTACGGTTACTTTCACTTAGTGATGTCATACGGCATATAACTACGGGGCACCGCTGCCGAACGTGACAGGGCGTTCAGGATGCAGAAACGTGCCGTGCGAATACTTGCTGGCGTCCCCTGGGACACTCAGGCACGTGAAATATTCATAAAAATTAAAATTCTTACACAGCCCATTGTGTACATTGCGGAGGTGGCCAAGTTCGTTAGGAGAGAATCTCATTTGTTTGAAACCAGTGGAGCTAGTCACGTCTTTTCCACCCGAAACCGTGACAGTCTCAGTCCTGTTGAACACAGACTGAAAGATCGGTTCTCGTAATTGGGCCAAAGTTCTATAATAAAATAAACACAGAAATTAAAAATGCTGAATCATTCAACAGCTTTGTCGGCAGACTGATGCGCTTTCTGGTGAAGAAGGCGTACTATTCGGTCGTGGAATTCCTTAATGAATGATTTACTGCTTGCTTAGGTTCCTAATGTATTATTGACGTGCAGCTATTCGACTGGCGATTTTGTATTGGATTTTTATTATTAATAATTTTAATTTTAATAGGATTTATTTATTATGTTTGAATTGAAATTGAATTGAATATCGTTAAATTGTATTTTATTTTCAAAAATGTAAAATTTGAAAATGTGTGAATGTGAGTTTGTGACTTGTATATGTGATATACCAATAAATATTCTATTCTATTCTTTGGTCACTCTGGAATCGACGATTCTGACGATAACGGTCGACACGCTTCCTATAGCGACGGATACGTTGGGCCCACGCGCTAATTTGCAGCTTCAGGTCATCTATGCGTTCCGTGACTAGTGAGTGGAAGTTTGGCTGTGTCTGGCTTAAAACAGCTCCACCAAAAGCCTTCGTCACGAAGCGCATGATTTTAAGTCTGGTATTTCCAGACCTGAAGCAGCATAGCTTTCCGATGAGGATCCTGGCCTCGCCGATACGTCGCTCGATCCGTAACTGCCACGCGGGAGGTGGTTGGCCTGGCGCGCGTGTCTCTAGATATTTTCTCGAATTTCAAACGCTCCATGCGACTGGCAGCCACCGCCCCACAGTACAAGATCGAGTGAGTATCGGCGAGATCTACACTAGACTCGATATATTGTTTTAGATATTAATCCAGGATCCTCACCATAATAAGATGTTTTTTATTCGTGGACAACCTCGGTATCCGCGGCCTGTCATTAGTAGGTGCCGAGCGGTACTCCAGAATCGCCTCTTCAAGAGTCCTCCTCGTGAACTCATTATCTTGGGTACTTACGATGCCCCCTACCACATCGCCACCATACTCGGCAGATGATGGTGTCGGCACGGGCGCGGCTGTCACATCGACAACGGTGGCGACAGCGGCAGCACCCCGCGCTCTCGCCGGAGGCGGCGGCGTGGCGCATGCGGCGTCCGGGCGTGCGGGTGTCGTGGCAGTGGCAGGGGGGAGAGCATCAAGGCGTAGTTGGTCAAGCACGGCGTCATCTACAAAATGGCGGTTTAGGATAAGCCGTACTTGATCTGAGAGGCGCTGGGCTGAAACAGAGATGGTTAATTCCAAAGCCTGAAATTCAGAAAGCAGCCTCGGCCGGTACGCAGTCCGGATTGTTTCTCCCTGTGTGACCCTGTAGTACGCCGTCATTATTTTTATATTTATTTCATAAGTCCAGCGTATACAGCGCACTACACCATCGGTAGCGGGGGCTGTAGGTGGGGTACGGGACCCCGGCGGCCCCAAGCGTGCCGGTGGTGGACGTCGTCTTCGCCGTTGGTCTACTGGCGGGGACGGTGTCGTCGGCCCGCCGTCATCACCAGATGCTGCCGGCGATGCCTCGGCGGGCGTCGATTTAGGGCGTGCGGGTTGTTTAGAAGTGGTGGCTCGTTCGCGCAAGCGGCGGGGCGGCACGGCGAGACCTGTGCGGGCGGGGAGGGCGAGGTGTCCGATGCGCTGCTTGGCCGGTGCGCTGACACGCGGCGGGGGCGGATTGGTGCATTCCGCGCGCGGTGTCCCCGGCCTGCATCGCGGCTCGCAGCTCTACTCGCCCGCTGTGGCGCCGACCGTGTCGCCGTACGCCGAGACCCACCGCTGTCTTGTGATGGTGAAATTTCTTGTATTATTAGTATTATTATAATATTGGCGTAGCACCAAGTTCACCCAGTGTTATGGGCTGACATCACGGATGTTGTAGGTGATGTAGCCAACCGTGTCAGTTTCCATAAAACTATAGGTCCCTTCCCTTCTTACCTTTTTATTTTTTATTATTTTTTTTTATACTGCCACGGTTAGCTACATCACCTACAACATCCGTGATGTCAGCCCATAACACCTGGTGAACTTGGTGCTATGCCAGTGCTTCCCTTCAGGCGTGCCGGCTACACTGAACTGGACGGAAAACACATATTTACATAGCAGTTTCGACCGACGACGTTTCATTCAGTGCGGTGGTACCAACCCGGGCGGGTTGAACCCTACCACCTTGCAAGGTAAGAAGGGAAGGGACCTACGGTTTTTCGTGAAATCTGAACCACGGTCAGCCTCAACGGTCGAGCGGTCACCCATTCTTTGCTTTTTCAGATAAGAAAACCGGTTTTCAGGCGACGCTCTGCGCGCGCGGTGCCGCGCCGCCGCCGCCAGGCCGAGACGCGGGTTGAGACAAGAAGGGCGGGGCATGGATTTAGTGTCTCCCTTCCACCTGCACCAGTCCGTCGAGTCACGGCGTCGTGGGAGGTGGAGTGGTGGGGCTTCACATTTGTTTTGCATCCGCGTGCGAAGTCCGATCTGAATAATTTTATTTAGATGTATATAGATGCACATATTCGTTTTTATATGTTGTTTCCGCCTCGACCCGCTCATTTCGATGGTAATGATAGCTGAGTGAATCTGCTTTTCTGGGTCGTGTTGTGCGAGTAACTGAGTTGTTTGTGGGTGTGTGGTAAATGTGATTATTAGTGTGAATGTGTTTGTGTACTGTTCGTGGTAAGTTTGTTTTATTTTCAGCGAAAGTGTAACTTTATGTACATAAGGAAGGATGTGTTTACATGCTTGAATGTGTTGTTTTAGCGAATGCAGTGCGGGAATTACTATTTGAGTGTTATTTTTCCTTTCTATGATATTTTGTATGGGCAGTTTGTAAACAATAAGACAATAGAACATTTTAACGATGCACAATATGAAGTAAAATAGTTTCATGCAAGCAAATATTAAATTAAAATGTGGCGGTTCCAAACACGCGAAAAAGATCTGTTTCATTTCGTATTTGATCGACGCGTGCTCCCTCCTGGCGCCGTGAGAGGATCCTGCCATTTCGAACCCACACGTACTTGTGATTATGCTGCTTGGCGAGGGATCTCGTTTTTTTCAGCAGAACTCGATTTGAGCGTGTGAGCCGCTCATTCATATAAATTTGCTGCGAGGGTCCGGGCAGGGAAAGATCCTCGGTCTTCAGGCCGTGGCGTACACGCGCCGCCTTGAGCAGCGAGTCCCTGGGTGCTCGGCGAGTCAGGCGGATGATGATGGGACGTGGTCGCTGCTGATGTTCTTCTCCAGTTGCCTGCGCCCGCCTAGGACCCGCTCGCAAGATGTTGTCTACGTCTGTTTCGAGTAACTTAACTCCGATCTTTGTGGATATGACAGAGAATAATTGCTGCAAGTTCTCGCCGGGTGCTTCTGGAACGCCGATGACCTCCAGTTCGTTGAGCATGTCCGTCTGTGTCCGTTCCTCCTGCTGCGTCTCAAGCTGCTCGAGTTTCTGCTTGAGATCTGCGAGTTCAGTTTCCCGCTGCTGGTCCCGCTGCTCCAGTTGCACTAGGCGTTCATTGACCGTCACCACCTCCCTGCTGAGAGTCTTCACCATTTCCATGGCGGCAGTAAAATCACTCAGTTTATCCTGCATTATGCTGAACTCATTCTTGAAGTCTCGGAATGCCCTAGTGAAGGTGACGATTTCCTCTGTGGAGAGTGGGCCGCCGTCCTCGATGTTCAGGATTGCAGTGTCTGCAGGCGATGGGGAACTTTTATGGGGATCCTCGTGCGCTTCCTTTTGGTCGGGCTGGTGTGCAGCGGCCGTGGCGGATCTTACGGGGGTGTTGTTGCCGTTATCCCTCGGGCGTTTTGCAGTGCAGGCGGGGCACTCCCATTTATCCTTAGCTGATCGTGTTTTCCCGGGAATCAAGGCGCATTGGCTGTGGTAGGCATCTCCGCATATACTGCATATTATAGTACTGGAAGTAGACCTCGCCATCTTTCGGCATGCGGCGCAAATTGTATTCATGTTGAGTCGTTGTGGTTGTAGGCGTGCACACAGTTGTGTAGTAGTGTTCGATCTCGGTCGCAGTCAACGTATATTTCAGTGTCAACGATAGATGGCGTTGTACCATAAATTTTTGTCCGTTTATATTTGAATTTGACAGATGAAAATATGATTATCTTTATTTGGCATCAAGAGTATTGATTTAGTGGACTTGTAACTTGTTTGTACTCACTGTTCTTGTTACTAAATGTTGTTCTTTGCTATGAACTATTTTTGTCAGGCAGTTGACAGTCGTCCTTCGCAATTCATAACACAGGGTCCATTCTGTATGCAATGTCACTTTAACCCTTATTTCTCTTTTAATCATATACTTTTGCTCGAGATAACACTTCAGTAGGTTCCGCGTACACTGTTTGTGAGTTTGCAACGTTATATTTCAATATTAAACAGCTTTTTAATTATTTACGTAAATATTTATAACGGAGTCTCTAATACTTAATCGCTATAGACGAGCGCCATCTAGCGAGTCCTTTTAAAGATTTTAAAGATGTGTCATATTATACTTGCGATTTTATACGTGCGATTTTAATTATCTACTAAAAATATTCACAGAGCAGCGATCGGTGGCGGTCTTCCTCCAGCCGACGCGTCGGCTATAGTACGCCCTATAGGACGCGAAGCGATTTCTTGGTCTGTGAAAGTATTAAATTTATTCGTAGCGTGAATTACGGATGTTAATGAATGAAGTTTATTCCTCCGCACGATGTATTCCTTCACCGTAGTTTTTTATATATGTCAACATGGGTGGCCGTGCCTCTGGACACTGCCAAAAACACCTCTGCTCACGAAACGACGCTGAGACAGAATAGTGATTCAATGACGCTATGAATATATTCATTAAACTGAGCGAGTCGATTAATATCACCTGCGGTTTTTCAATACTTGTGCATAACAATTGTGTGGATAATAAACTTGATATCGCTTGCACCGATAGCCTTATCTTATTGCATAATGTAATTGTTTAATTATGCATATCTACGAAATACGTTATTTTATTGTAAACTTTTAATATAATCTTAAAAATAAAAACGTTTAACCCGATTGCTCATAAAAACTGAAGAAACAAGAAAAGAGCAGTAACAATTTGCTGTAGCCGTTTTTTTTTATTTTTATGAAAACTATCACGGTTGGAGCTTCACCTACAACATCCGTGATGTCAGCCCATAACACCGGGTGAACTAGGTGCCATGCCTGTGTTTCCCTTCATTTTCATGTCGGTTACACTGAAATGGACGGAAAACACGAACTATTTACATAGCCGTTTCGACCGACGTTTCATTCAGTGCGGCGGTACCAACCCGGGCGGGATAAACCTTACGACCTAGTAAGGTTCTACCACTTTGTCAGCCTCAATAGCTCAGTGGTCGCTAATCGCTGGGCCGGTCAGTACTTGAATGGGTGAACGCTCGACCGTTGGAGGCTGACCGTGGTTCAGATTTCACGTAAAACCGTAGGTCCCTTCCCTTCTTACCTTGCAAGGTGGTAGGGTTCAACCCGCCCGGGTTGGTACCACCGCGCTGAATGAAACGTCGTCGGTCGAAACTGCTATGTAAATAGTTTGTGTTTTCCGTCCAGTTCAGTGTAGCCGGCACGACTGAAGGGAAGAACTGGCATAGCACCAAGTTCACCAGGTGTTATGGGCTGACATCACGGATGTTGTAGGTGATGTAGTTAACCGTGGCAGTGTCAAAAAAAAAATAATAAAAAATAAAAAGGTAAGAAGGGAAGGGACCTATAGTTTTATGGAAACTGACACGGTTGGCTACATCACCTACAACATCCGTGATGTCAGCCCATAACACCGGGTGAACTTGGTGCTACGCCGTTACGTTATTTTATTGTAAACTTTTAATATAATCTTAAAAATAAAAACGTTTAACCCGATTGCTCATAAAAACTGAAGAAACAAGAAAAGAGCAGTAACAATTTGCTGTAGCCGTTTTTTTTTATTTTTATGAAAACTATCACGGTTGGAGCTTCACCTACAACATCCGTGATGTCAGCCCATAACACCGGGTGAACTAGGTGCCATGCCTGTGTTTCCCTTCATTTTCATGTCGGCTACACTGAAATGGACGGAAAACACGAACTATTTACATGGCCGTTTCGACCGACGACGTTTCATTCCGTGCGTTTATCCGTAGCCGGATAAACCCTACCACCTAGTAAGGTAATAAAAAGGGAAGCGACCACAGAGCATCAAATACCTACCGCCCGCGCCCCCTACTAGAGGCGCCCCAAGCGATGATATTTGAAACCCAAAAACTACACGCAGTGCTGATAGCGCTTCGTATGTGTGTGTGTGTGTGTGTGCTAGTATCGACACTACACACAAAGAGGAGCAAGTTAGGCACACGCACAAAACAAATGCACACGCACAACACACATATGTAAGTCATAGGCCACGCCCACAGGCTTCAACGCCGTTGTAGAGAAATCGCGCTCACGGCGCCTCTAGTAGGGGCGCGCGCATTTCATGCTCTGTGGAAGCGACCTACAGTTTTACGTGGAATACAAACCACGGTCAGCCTCCAACGATCGAGCGAGTCTATTCAAATCCTTTTGCAACCTGAAATTTTATCGGCAGTCGGGCTAACATTTTTATTTTTATATTTTTGACATTGGAAATGTGTTTTCGATCGCTTCAGTATAGTCACCGATTTCCAGCGAGAGTTCGAATTGGCCCTGGTGTCGTGAGTTTTAAGGCTACGTGAATATTTAGGATGTGAAACGACGATAGCTACAAGATTGTGTAAAAAATATTTTTAAAAACTTTGAAAGTTTTTGAGAAAATCGCAAGAAACCACTTAAAGCAGCCTGTTGTTAGGGGGTATAAAAAGGGCACTTTTAAACATATTTCTAAATAGGTATACATTTTAAACTTTTATATTTTTATATTGTAGATTTTTTTTTTCCCGTTACGCGAGTTTCGTGTCGTCATTATCTTGCAGTGTGAGTAGTTAAAATAGTTTTCGTGTATGCATATATTTGAAAATTGTGAATTTTAATTTAATATTTTTTAAAATTTTTGTCTATTTTTCAAAATTGACATATTTCAGTATGAAAAAGGAAGTAAATTATAATCAAATTTAAAAAAATGGATGTACAGTCCTCGCGCGAGCTCCGAGGAATCGGTATTTGTGGAAATTAATTTATTATAGAATTTGTATAGAATTTTAATATTATACATTTGTATAATATTACTCGCCTAGTATCCTAGTATAGTATAATCATCACAAAATGTGAATCTCCATAAAAATTCTATACAAATTCTATAATAAATAAATTTCCACAAATACCTATTCCTCGGAGCTCGCGCGCGGACTATATATTCTTTTTTAAACACAAATTTATACAAATTAAGCACAATAGGTGAGCTTAATGCCATGAGGCATTACATTCTAAATAAACTTTGGGATGTGGGAGAAGTATATTCTGGCGAACAATAATAGTTTGTGGCAATGTTTTATTATGCCGGATATACCACCAAATAATAAAAAATAGAAAAAGTAAAAAATTTAGGGGGGTTCCCATACAAGAAACATGTTTTGTTTCAATTTTATTTTGTAGTGCGGAAACCTCGGTGCGCGAGTCCGACTCGCACTTGGCCGGTTTTTTTTTATAATAGGGAACGTCTGTCTGAATGTATGAATGTATGTATGTATGTATGTAGGTACATATGTATGTATGTATGTTTGAGGTAAACTCCGGAACCACTGACCAGATTTTGATGTGGTTTGCACCAATGTGTGCTTCAAGAACTGAAGCTATATACTATCACGCGAAATAGCCTGAGCAGAATCAAAGAAAGTATAGGAAAGTATAGTATGAACGTAATTTAGTGTCGAATGGTTGTTGGTTTGGTAGAAGCGATGTTAGATACATACGAGGGGCTGGCGAACAAAGCCGGACCAATGCACATTTGGTGAAAAAAAAAATTTTTTTTCTTCTTCTTGTTATTTTTATACCTGGCAATACAATTCTGCAAAGAAAACTGATCAAAAGTGAACACAAATAGGCCAAAAAATTCTCCAAAAGTGACATTTTGTTTTCGAGACGAAAAGAGCCGAAATTTCAAAACGGAAGCATTCACCTTCAATACCGGATCATTTTCATACAATTGATTCAAAATGGTCCGATTTATTTTCAAAACAGGACGTTTTTTAGTATTTAACGTTTGCAACACTACGAGAGCTATATAACAAGCAAAATTGAGTTTTATGCTCTCAAAATAAGATACAAAATTCAACTAACTTTACGTAGGTATGTTTTGTTTTAGATCTTGACTTGATTGAATATCTCTGAATCTGTCTGTTGATATATTCTCTCTGCTGTTGTTGTCCAAGGAAGTGCATATTACAATCTCTGAGGTTACAAGGGCATTTAACAAGAATACGGTGGGCGTACTGAACGAAGGGACGCGGAAGAAGAAAAGACAGGAGCGGGCAGCAGCAAGGCGGATGACGGAGAAGTAAGTACATACCTATTCCTGTGTCGTTTCGTGCGTGCCGGCCGAACTAACCTAAAATTGTTCGGTAACATGTTTTGATTTTAATATGAGAGGGGGTGTATAAGTGTGTGTGTGTGAATTTTGAGTGCAGGCTGTGATATGCATTAGAAGAGTGTAACAGTCACTTTGACACACACATTTCTAGATCAAACCCAGACCAATTTCACATAAGGCGATCAAATCCGGATAATTTTTACGTTTTCGAAGAAAACTGGATACTTTTTTTATGAATTAACAATAAAGAAACTATCCAAAAAACAAGCTTCCAATAAACAAGTTCTTCTAACTTCAGGGATCAAAATGTATGATCGAAAAAAAAAACTTAAAAAACAAAATTCAATCAGAAAAAGGTTTCCCAGTTTTTTGGCTCTCCTGTAAAATTTGCTAACTCCAAATTCGTCCTGTTTTGTTCGCCAGCTCCTCATACACTATAAATATTTAGATAATAGTCGTGGTGGTCGGTGTTGTGCTGTAATTTACGCAGAGTTCTTGCAGCATAACACCGATTACTCTGCTTACCCCGATTGTCGGGATTCAGCGTGTGTGATATGTATGTATATGTATATTTAGATACAATTTTGGGAAGAAGATAGATTGCATCCTGGCGAATACCTTTTGTCGAAAAAAAAACGGAAGGGGGTTTATGGGCAAATATGTTATGGTTATAAAGGGGGAAGGGTGAAGGAGGATGGGTGAGGGGGGTGGAAATGAAGCAGGAGGGGCGGGGAATGAGGGAGAGGAGTGAGGATGGAGAGGAGGGACGATGAAAGCGGGGGACGGAGATGTGTGGGGTAGAGAGGGACCGGGAGGGGGAGGGAGGTATGAAAGGGGAGGGAGGGAGGACGGTGGGAGGCGCGGAAAGGGAGAGGAGGGAGGTAGGAAGATTGATAAGATAGAAGGGAATTAGGGTACGGGAGGTGTTTAAGATGGGTGGGAGATGGGGGAGTGGGAGGTGAGGAGGGGGGTGAAGAACGAGGGGGAGGGAGGGAGGGGGAAGCGGCGGGGTAGAGATCATTGAACAAGTGCTGACATAGGGAGGGATAGAAGTGGCGGTGGGAGGGAGGGAGAGCGAGAAGAGAGAAGGGAGGGGTGGAATGGAGGAGAGCGGAGATAGGAAGGGAAAAGCGAGTGAGACAAGAGAGGAGGGAGGAAGGGGAGGGAGGAGGAAGAGCGTAAGAAAGAGGGAGGAGCGGGAAAGAGTGGGGGGTAGGAAGGAGGTGGCAGGGGAAGATAAAATGAGCGAGGGGGGACAAAGGGAGTGGGGGGAAAATGGGAGTAAAGGGAGCGAGGGAGAAGGGAGAGGGGTAGGAGGGAATTAGAGGGAGAGGTAGGCAGATAACGAGGTTAAAGAGAAGGGGAAAGAGGGGGGCGGAGAAGAGCGAGGGGCAGGATAGGGGGAGGGCAAGCATGACAGTTCGGGAGAGAGGAAGGGAGAAAGCGTTCAGGGAGAGAGAGAGAGAGAGAGAGAGAGAGAGAGAGAGAGAGAGAATACAAAAGAAAGTGTCGTTTATAATATTTTCGTTTAAATCGGATTTGCTATTAAACCGATTTTACCACGAGCGAAGCCACGGATAAATGCTAGTTCAATTAAAATGTATTTACTTCAGTAAGCATAGGAAAAGATTTTTAAAATTTATCTTAAATACATTAATAGACATAGTAAAGCGTAAATGCACGGGCAGATTATTCCAGAGGCGAGCTGTTATACATGTGCCGAATACATGCTAGAGGAGTAGAAGTAATTATATAGTGAACAGGTTTTTTTTTTATGGAAACTGACACTGTTGGCTATAACATCCGTGATGTCAGCCCATAACACGGGCTGAACTTGGTGCCACGTCAGTGCTTCCCTTCGGTCGTGCCGGCTACACTGAACTGCACGGAAAACACAAACAATTTACACAGCCGTTTCGACTGACCTAATTTTCAGTGCGGTGGTATCAACCTTGTGGTTTAAATCCTACCACCTAGTGTTATAAGACGGGAGTCATATCCCTTAGTCGCCTTTTACGACATACACGGGGAGAGATGCAGTGGGGCCATACTTTTAAAGTACCGGCCCCACACGGTACAGG
The DNA here is from genome assembly GCA_946902875.1 of Nematopogon swammerdamellus. NCBI lineage: Eukaryota > Metazoa > Arthropoda > Insecta > Lepidoptera > Adelidae > Nematopogon > Nematopogon swammerdamellus. The sequence goes on from OX336351.1 coordinate 2,864,543, forward strand.
TGCGCGCGGTTAGAATCTGGAGTGCGTTCGCTCGTTGAGTTCGTGGCTTCAGCCACACCAGGATATTTTCACGCTCACAGTCGGCGACTCGCTTTACGCTTGTATTTGGATACGCCCTAAAAGTCATTTTCAATGTACCCGTAGGTCATGTAATACATGAGATCTGTGATTTTGTTTTATAATTGCATATTAAATAAATACATTAATTGACACCTATCTGAAAATCAGGCAGGCAGAGAAAACGAATCACACCTCTGACGTTTGTTCCACGCACATAATGTTTTACATACATGCTCATCGGCCTCCGGCAGTACGTACTTCACACTTGACTGGACTGGATAGGCCCTTCAATTTGGCGAACGAAGCCTTGAACTTGTCAGTTATGTGTTCCTCAAATCGAAGATTGCTGTCCATTTTTACCCCTAGATTTTTTGCAGATTCAGCTATAGGCAACACTACACCGTTCATCCTTATGACTGGGCTCAATGATATAACTCTGTCTACCGTATTTCTGCTCCCCATGACCATAACCACAGTTTTTTGCGGATTCAAGGCTAACCCATTCTGTACTGACCATCGCCACGCTCTTTCAAGATCTGCCTCTACGACCTCGACAGCATCACTTAGTTCGGTAGGGTGGAACGAGTATGAGAGTTGGGAGTCATCTGCGAAGAGTGTACACTTCATGGAGCGTAGGCACTGTGGAAAATCTGCCGTAAATACGGTATAGAGAATAGGGGATAGGGAAGACCCCTGCGGACAACCCCTGGGGACCGGTTCAGCGCTTGAGAAGGAGAAGGTGCCATCGCCTCTAGAGCATTTGACAACCTACGACCTGTTCGTAAGGAAATTTTTAAACAGTTCGAGTGCGTCGACGGACAGGCCGTAATAGGACAACTTGGCTAAGAGAAGTTGATGGTCGAGACAGTCAAACGCTCGAGAGAAGTCGAGCAATACCAAGAATGTAGCTTGACCTTTATCCGCGGCGCTGAGTACATCGTCTGTGATCTGGAGCAGTGCTGTCGCCGTACTATACCCTGCTCGGAAGCCAGACTGGCTGTCGGGTATGATGCAGTTGGCGTGAAGGTAGGAAGTTAGCTGCTGGGTCATTATTTTTTCGATAAGTTTTGAGAAGGTCGGTAGTATGCTAATAGGGCGAAGATCCTTATATTCCTTAATATGATTTTTTTTTGGAATCGGGGTGACAACGGCGGTTTTCCAAATTTCCGGAAATAATCCGGACAAAAAGCACTGGTTAATAATGTCAGTAACGACACCTAGGGCATGTGGAAGTATCATTTCCAGCATCCTCGCATTCACACCATCCACACCTTCAGCATTGGATTTAATCGATTTGAAGTATTTATAAACCGCATTCGTGTCGACCGTGTGAAAGTGAAACCTCTCTGAACGTGAAGCAAAGGAGTTACTGAGGTAGTGGTTGATTGTTTTATCTGATATGGGCTCTAGTGTTGGAAGCTGCAGAAACTGACGATTTATTGCTTGCGGATCATTAAGGTGAACCGGAATATTTCCCCTTGATGGTTTTAGGGAAGTGCACTTATTAATGCCCTGCCAAAGAAGTTTAGGATTTTTGCTATTTTTATTTACGAAAAATTGGAAGTGCGCTTTCTTCTCGCTTCTTATCGCAGAAGTGACATGATTACGCAAATCCTGATAAAATCTGTTATGATCTGCGCGTTTTGTTTTCCTAGCTTTAATGCCAGCACGGTCCCGAAGTGCAATCATCTGGCGCACCGTTCCTGTGTACCACGGTTGCGATTTACACCTGATACACTTAATTAATACGTTTTTGTAGTTAGAAACTGTCATTATTATGGTTTATCTTACTCTTAATTTATTATTTTTAACAGATCTTCATGTCGATCAGGAGTTGTTTTCGATCGTTCCTTGATGGCACTAACGAAAGTAGTATGTGACTCTTGCATCTTTTCAATATAATCATTTTCGTTCGGGCTATAATGTACCGGGAGTAAACTACTTGTAATCGACATGCTGATAAGGTGTCACAAATTGACAGCCAAGTAATAAATGGTCTTGGTAAAATACTCTGTTGCATCACAATAACTTTAAGGAAAGAAACACAACGCAATAGTTTATACGAGATGCAAAGAGAGACTTATCCTTTGATGATTATTATTATAATTTGATGGCGACAGTGAAGTCCCCTGAGCCTTGTTATCACTGCGACCTACTACACTAGACGACCTACTATACTACACTAGATCTATTGTGATCTCTCAAAAGTTTAAAGTTCACCGCCAAGTCCAATTTTCGCTATGAACCGAGTTATATCCTTGGGATTGAGGGCCTGTATTTGGCATGAGTTCAAACGACATAAATCGTTCCGGTTTAGGTTACTCATCTCGCAGGCGAATTTACGCGAGTACCCAGAAAGTAGTGTAGCGGCCTACACTAAGTAGTACAGGTAAGTAGTGTACCAGTAGCGGCTTCCAGAAGGTCAACTTTGTGAAACCTGGAGCCAATAAGCTGCCCAAAGATAGGACTAAACCTTCTTCAATTTTGGGAGCAGCAAAGGATTGGGAATTGTTGATGGACACACATGAGAAGCATTACCAAATCCCTTCGGAAATCTATACCACAGCATTAAGACCGGATATACTCATATTCTCAAAAGCGACAAAGCATGTAGTACTTGTTGAACTTACAGTTCCATGGGAAAGTAACATACAGAAGGACCACAACATCAAACTTAACAAGTACTGCAAATTAGTAGACCGGATTGTGAGAAACGGATTCAAGACTGATCTCTTCGCTGTGGAAGTCGGAGCAAGAGGACTACCAGCGAAGTCGCTCTACAGTCTCTTCAAGAATCTAGGGCTCCCAAGATCGACGCTAAGCTCATATATGGAGAGAGCTTCGAAAACGTCACTGGAAGCATCCTACAGAATATGGATAGGTGGGAGGTCGAAGCATGCGCGGGAATTTTAGAGTGGCCACTCGCTAGTCCCGGCCTCGATTAATACCCTCCTCTACTGCCGATGGGCCCGGATATGTTCGGTGAAGCCATCGCAAGCTTAGATCCACACCTTCCCTTCCTTTGCGTGTTTCTCCCGAGAGTAGTTGGAATCAGTACTGCTTGCTTGCTGGTTTAAACACATACATACCTATATATTATTGTTTTTATTATAGGAAAATTACGCACGAATTATTTTCGTGAAAACATTTCATCTACATTGGCAATTACATATAGATTTTTTATATTAAAAATCATTCGATTGTTCGCATGTGTCTCTTTAACGGAGTCATTTCCACCTTCTGGATCACCAGGTTGCTTGTTCGTGGTACTCTGGGAGCTACCCGGTTGTTTTGTTGTTTTCTGGGAACTATCCGGTTGCTCTGTTGTGGTACTTTCTCCGTAGTTGTCAGGTTTCTGTGTCACGGTTAGTTCCTCAGAACTGTCAGGCTGAATAGTTGTGGTTATCTCCGTGTCGACTACATCAGAATATATCGTACAGTTTGCCAGTTCGTCAGGATTACTCACATAACGGTAAGAGTCAATTAGAACAAAGGAACCTTCAAACGGGGGTCTTAAGAAATGAACCTCGAACTCAATCTGTAATAAAATTTGATAATTTGTTTACTATTTTTTTATGTTTGCACAAAAAACTCGTAGAGTAATAGAACAGAATAGAATAGGAATACTTTATTGCACACAAAACCATTAACTAAAATACATTGAAGATGACATACAGAAGAGCAATGCACATTTACAATAATAAAGTATGTACTTAATGCGATTCGGAAACGGTACACGGTCGGACCTTGGATGGGTGACCGCCCAAAGATGAGGCTGGCCGTGGTTCCGATTCCACTTAAAAATTTAGGTCCCTTTCTTTACCTCACTCGGTACTAGTGTATTTCCAGATCGGTACCACGTAGTAACTAGTATCTCATCTGTGTCGGTACCACCGCACTGATTGAAGGTCGGTCGAAACGGCTATGAAAGTTGTTTGTGTACCGTCCAGTTCAGTGTAGCCGGCACGTCCCGAAGGGAAGCACCGACATGGCGCGGTGTGTGATAGGCTAACATCAGGGGTGCAGTAAGTGATGTAGCCAAACATTTCAGGTTCCTTAAGAAACACAAAACACAATCATAATAATACTCACGTAGACGACTGCTGCATACTGTGAGTAAGGTTCTGTTTGAATAACGTTCCACCCGTTTGGATGTGTCGATGTATGAATTCTCTCAATAACGCTTTTGTAGGTCGTGGGGTTATATAGCCTTACAATTAGCGCATATTCCGTTGCATTTGCGTAAAAATTAACTTCGAAAATAGAGCCGCGAGTAATTCTCAACTGTTGGCTGTTTCTTACGCAACCGTTGTTGGTTGTGCCAATATCAGTGTATATAAATATAAAAGAGGTGCTTTTCGGGTGAGGAGAATTCAGGCCGATACTGCTGTACGTTCCTGGCATCCACAAATTATTATATACATCTTTATTTGTGCAGTCTGATAAAAGATTATGGATGTCGCTCTCGTAGTTGTTGGTGATACAGACATCTTGACAGCGCGCGGTAAAAAGAGTTATGAGCCAAGTGTAAATCAACAGAACCAACTTCGTGTCCGCCATCGTGCGAGGCGTCTGGACGCGGAGTGACGAATTTAGTACACATAGGTAGGAGTATGATTTACAAACGTAGGGTTCCGGAACCGATTAAACTTTGTATAATGTGTATTTTGGTTCTGGTATTTAATCTGTTTTATGATTTTAACGCAAATATTTTTATTTTTGTATACTTTATTGTGGCACGTGACGATCCGTTGTCTCTGCCTACACCACTGGAACACAGTAGGTGGCGTTATGTATATATCCATACGAATCCCAAAATGCAGTTTTCTTAAAAAAAATAAAGGTTTGCTCGATAAATTTGAGTTTCATTACTCAAATCTATCTATACTCAACTGAACCAGATAATTAACTCAGATTTGAGTTAATTATCTGGATAATTAGTTGAGTTAGATGTTTAAATAAACTTAATATATTTTTTTATGTGAAAATTGACGCGGTAAGCTACTTAACCTACAAAATCCGTGATGTCAGCCCATAACACCGGGTGAACTAGGTGCCATGTCAGTGCTTCCCTTTGATCGTGCCGGCTGCACTGAACTGGACGGAAAACACAAACTATTTACATAACCGTTTTGACCGACGTTTCATTCAGTGCGGTCGTACCAACCCGGGCGGGTTGAACCCTGGTAGGGTTTAACCCGATCTATTCATGTTCAGCTCCAGTGAGGACATACCCGCGCCGGTCCCACTGCTTGTCCGTGACCCGTCTGTCCCTCCCTGTGATTGTTAGTTCTCTCACATTATTCGGGCCTGGGGTTCTTGGTCCCATGATGACCTCGTAATGTGTTTCGAATAAGTGAGTGGTGGGTGCAGCCACACAGTTCGGCTTCCATAAAAATATACTGTAGTACAATGATAAACTAAGAGGACAAAGTACGCAAAGGCAGACTTAAAGCTGGTAATTATTTATTCCGTTCAACAAAAAAGGAGGTAACATTTTTATATACATAGTTTCTCAGACACCAAGTCACTGAAGATGAGGCCGAAGTCCGAGTTGCATTCAGTTTTGCGATATATTTATCGGAAACGGTGACACTAAGGGCGAGCCCCAAGGCCTAGCTGAGTTCAGGTAAACGATGTACCTACTTTCTTGGAAAAAGAAGGCTACTGAGGGTAGGTAGACGGTAAAGCTGCCTTCAGTTAAATGTTATATTTATTCGAAAACATTCATTCACTTATGGCGAGGCCGAAGGCCGAGCTGCGTTTGGATGAAATATATAGTTTTTCGAAGAAAGTAGTTTAAAATTAAAGAATGCATTTTGATAAACGAATGAATACATCTCATGAAGTAGGTATGTGAGAATGAATTATGATATGATTTGCTGATACGGAACCATAGGCGCGCAAGTCTAACTCTCGCTTGATCGGTGTTTTTTAATATTGACGAATTTTATGAACATAAACACCAATGTAGCGTAACAGTTATTTCACGGTCCTTCCGCCGAGTCATGCTGTATGTGAGCCTCGTGCCTTATTTTCTGCTTGATAGTTATCTCGTTCGGATATTTTGCGAAACTTAGGATTTACCGGATTCCTTGCAGCCCAACACCGACTACTCTGGTTACCCGGATTGGTGGGATACAGCGTGTGTCCCACAAATCCGGATAAGGTAGTAATCTAATACAATCTTGTTATTAGTGTGTGTTATTTGTTATTTTTATTACATTTCATTATTCATTTATGCAGTGAATACATTTTTCAACACAATAATGTCAAATCTAATAATTAGGTGTTTTAAGATATTTACAATATAATTTTTTTTTTTTTGTGGAATCTGACACGGTTAGCTACGTGATGTCAGCCCATAACACCGGATGAACTTGGTGCCACGTCAGTGCTTCCCTTCGGTGGTGCCGGCTACACTGAACTGGACGGAAAACACAAACTATTTACATAGCCGTTTCGACCGACCTTTCAGTGCGGTGGTACCAACCAGGGCGGGTTAAACCCTACCACCTAGTAATATATGAAGGGAGTCATTATTACTGTAGTATACATACCGACATGAAATGAAGGAAAGCACTGACATGGCACCTAGTTCACCCGGTGTTATGGGGCTGACATCACGGATGTTGTAGGTGATGTAGCCAAAAGTGTCATTTTCCATTAAAAAAACATCGACAATCGACAAAGATCGACAATGTAGATCTTTGTATAAAAAAAAGTTTTCTAACAAAGTATGCAAATAAAATAAAAAAAAAATTTATTGCACTAATAACGTACAGAAGGAAGTTTTTAAGGATAGCTAATTGTATGGTATTGTTGTATTGTTTATTAATCATTCATTCATATGGCAGTTAGACTGCGCTCGAACTTGTCACAATTTGTTCTATCCGGTTCGATTACACCCACGAATAAGAACCGAGAAGAAACTTCGCAGGGTATTTTTTTAAACATATTTTTACAAGTATTTAGTGACTAGCCACATAATAACACCGCCCATAGTCTATCGAAAACACAGCTTGAGAGCAAGATTAACAATTTTGCTGACATTTCTGACTACGAAGACGTATTAATTAAGTGAATCAGGTGTAAAGAGCCTTTGTCAAACTTTGATACGTAATTTGTACCAACATAATTATTAAACTACAAATAAAAATATAAGAATATTTAAGATACTTGAAGTATCAAGTTGTCAATGGGTTCATAAAATTGAGGTACGAATGGTACCTAGTCAAGAGTTACCTAATTATGCAGTCAGGTAAGTAGTATATACATAAGTATACCATTCAATATTGAACTCGTCTGTAGCTGATCTTGAATAAAAGAACACATTGGGGAGATTAGGTATTTATTTTAATTTAAAGGGTTCACTACGAATACAACAAAAATCCGCTCTACAGGTTTCGCGATAAGATCTTGAGTCAATTTTCAAAAAACATTTTTGTAAACAAAAGTCAAACATCACAACATTCTAAAAAGATTTAAAAAACATATGACTACTTTATAATAAAAAGCCAAAATGTCACTGACTATCTGTTCGATAGCCAGTGCATACCTATCTTACCCCGGAAGGGATAAGGTGGCCATCTAGCCTGCTTTAAAAATCTTCCTCAAATGCTCACGAGGTTATACATTAAATACCTAATTTAATCTCAAAAAAAACTTGTAAGGAGTGTGTCCCGCACTGCCTGAACGTTGTGTCGGGTCGGACTCAACGCTGAAGGTAGACAAAACCTTCCAAAAGTCTACCCTCTGCGGGTTAAACGCGTATATTCCCCTGGATACAGAAGGTTCCGGACAATGACATCAGCGCGACTGAGGCTGTCACGTTCGATGTCTTCATATCTTCAGTTGATCTGGGGAGGAGATAATTAGATTAAAATCAGCCAGAAAACGGTCCAATATAGAGCGGGAGGACATTCGCTTCTGACAAGCACCCGAACAGATATTCTTTCATCTTCACCTAAGAAAGCTTTTTAATCAGAATCTTCGACCGCAACAGCACACGTTTCCCCAAGCTATGCTGTAAGGAATCGACCCATGAAAATTCTATAGCAACATTACATGGTCTGATATAACTAACGGTCGAAATTAATGTGGAAACTCCTGTCTGAATCCACTAACCACTATATGGTAGAAGACCAGCAAATGAGTTCCCACATTCTTGTCGGTTCTGAGAACATATACCTTCCACACTGAAGACAATAAAAAAACTGTTATAACTTAACTTTGGAAAATTAGTACGCCTCCCCGAATCAGTGAAGTGCGTATGAAGGGCGCCGGCTCGCACTGGTCCTTGCTTCGTATTCTTATCCGCTCGTTACATGTAAGGATTTTAATCGGGAAATAAATACAGCTGTTGACAGTTTGACAACACGTACGTCACAGTTACTGCGACAGTAACCCTAGCAACAAAGTAAAAACAAGTATGTTCTGTCACAACTGTCATCAGAATATTTATTCTTGAAAATCTCTACGTGATTGATGGTGAACAAAGAGATGGTGAACGATAACAAATAAGTCTATAATAAATCTTAGGAGAAATATCTACGAACTAAATATAAAATAAATATTTTATCGCTCAACCCGGGGATGAGCTTACTATCTCTAACATTGAAAGTTGTAATGAACGAATACAATGACATCACCAAGGCGCGAGTTTACAAAGAATATAAACTAGAACAATAAGAAATTAAAATACTAGCGACCTCTGTCCATCAATAAGCTACCTTCTACGGGTTATTAACTTAAAAACGCAAGTCAAATTATTGCGCCAAAGAAATCATAGAGGGACGACCCATATTAAAATCTGAAATTTTTCAAGAGACGTCATAAAATATATTAAACGAACATCAAATTATATAAAACCCAGAGCATCAAATGCGCGCGCCCGCCCCTACTAGAGGCGCCCGGAGCGCGATTTCTCTACAACGCCGTTGAAGCCTGTGGGCGTGGCCTATGACTAACATATGTGTGTTGTGCGTGTGCATTTGTTTTGTGCGTGTGCCTAACTTGCTCCCCTTTGTGTGTAGTGTCGATACTAGCACACACACACACACATACGAAGCGCTAGCAGCACTGCGTGTAGTTTTTGGGTTTCAAATATTATCGGTTAGGGCGTCTCTAGTAGGGGGCGCGCGCATTCGATGCTCTGTGGTTGTGCGTGTGCATTTGTTTTTTGCGTGTGCCTAACTTGCTCCTCTTTGTGTGTAGTGTCGATACTAGCACACACACACACATACGAAGCGCTAACAGCTCAGCGTACTGTTATTGGGTTTCAAATATCATCGCTTAGGGCGCCTCTAGTAGGGGACGCGGGCGGTTATTATTTGATGCTCTGTGATATAAAAGGATTACACAAAGAATTAAGAAGTGTGTGCGTTCAGCGCGAAGAGAACGGCGTTCACGCCAGCTCCCTCCTTCCAATACACGTCGCTGAAATTAAGCGACCACCTCGGGGTCCTCGGTGTCGAACTGTTGCACGACCTGAACTTTCGACGCCACATTGAGGGCAAGGCCAAGCTGGCCTCAAAAAAGCTAGGCGTACTAAACAAAGTGCGGCGGTACTTCACGCCGGAACAAAAACTGACGTTGTATAAAACACAGGTTAGGTCCTGCTTGGAGTACTGCTCGCACTTGTGGGATGGCTCAGCTAAATACCAGCTTGCGCCGCTAGACTCAATCCAGCGTCGTGCCGTGCGACTCGTGGGCGACCCTGAGGTGACCCGCGACTTAGAACCACTGCAACTCCGTAGGGACGTCGTCGGCTCCCTAAGTGTGTTCTATCGTCTATTTCATGGGGAGTGTTCGGAGGAGCTGTTTAACGCGATTCCGGCGTCCCCATTCCACCTCCGCACTACGCGTACTGGGCAGGGGATACACCCCTATTCAATCGATCTACCACGGATGCGCCAACCGGTTCTGTAGATCTTTTATTCACAGAACCGGGAAAATTTAGAACGCACTCCCTGCCTATCTATTTCCTCCCAAGTGCTGCCTGGGGTTCTTCAAAAGGGGCGTGAAAAGGCTCCTGTCAGGCCGGCATGGCATTCGCAATCCCCGTGCATCACAGAATGTACATGGGCATCGTTAGACACCTACTTGTAGGTGAAACGATGCCAAATGTCGCGCTACCCATAAAAAAAATCAATAAAAAATAAACTAAATGGAGAAGTTATAAATTAATACACAACAATTGAAATAGAAAAATAACGTTGAATACAAAGGATAAAATTATAAATAAAGTACTTAATTAGATATCCCTCAATATCGTAAAATTACCACAATCACATCTTATCAACAAAAAAAAAAAATAAAAAAATTATCAATAAGTTTGGAAACTACAAGCTTTACTGATAAGTTTTTCATAGATATTTCTAGGAATGACTACAATGAAACAAAATTATGTTCTTCTAAAGTAAGATTTAGACGAGAGACGTGAACAGTCTGTGCTTTGGATCCGGGGAGACCTTCTCGTCTAATGCGATAGTTTACAGGGGAAGTCTTCTCTATGATCACATAAGGTCCTTTAAAATGTCGTGAAAGCTTGAAGTTTTTCCCTATAAACCTGGTAGGATTGTACCACATTACCAGCAGATTATTCTTGAAAGAAATATCTTGATGACGTAGATCATATTTTTTTTTTTGTAACTTTTGTGCTAAAGCTATACTATCCAAAGCTTCATGACTTAGTTTCGTCATCAGCGCGATCTTTTCGTCCAAAGAAACAATTTTCTCAGGGGGAATACTGAAATCTATGTCAGACGGAAAGATGGGATATCTTCCATATAACATAACGAAAGGTGAAACCTTAATAGTATCTTGGGGTGAGGAATTATAAGCAAAAGTGATCAATGGTATGAATGCACACCAATTTTTTTGGTCTGTTGACACATACTTCGATAGTGAAACGATAATCGTATCATTAAACTTCTCACATAAACCATTACTCTGAGGATGGCACACAGTAGTAAGCGTGATTTGGCACCTAGCAACGATACTAAATTCTTAATAAGTTTGCTCGTGAATACGGACCCTTTCTCCGTGACAAACTCCTTAACCAGACCGTGTCTAGCAAATATTTGTTCAATTATAAAAGTTGCTACTACCGGAGCTTTCGCAGCAACTATGGCTCTAGATTCAACCCATTTCGAAGCGTAGTCTATCGCGGTAATTACATACTTATTACCATTAATACTCTTAGGGAACGGCCCTATTAAATCGATGCCAACCTTGTGAAATATTCCTGTCACCGGAACGGATTGCAAACAACCTAAGGGTTTCCCTACTTGTGGTTTTTTTTTCTGACAAACCATACAAGACTTAACGTAGTTCTCTACTCGCGAATTTATGTTATGAAAAAAATAACGATTAACAATCTTACCTAACGTCTTTGCAAGGCCAAAATGACCACCCGTTAGAGGATCATCATGCACTTCACGTAATACTTGTAAAACCGAGGCTTCCGGTAACACCAACAATTCTCTATATATCTTACCATATTTCACTTTATTACACAACATATCATTCTTCAAAAAAAAAAACCTTTCCATGGTTTCAACTTCCTATTAAGTATCTTTTGAATAATTTTAGCACAGAATGTGTCATTCTGTTGGTCATAATCTACACCTCTAATAGAAGTCACGACATAGGTCGGTACATCATCCTCTTCCCCATCGCGGGAAAGGGAATCCCGTAACGGAATAACTCGGGATAGTGCATCGGCTACAAGGTTCTGTCGCCCAGATCGGTGTATAATGTCTATGTCATAGTCTTGTATCTTAAAAGGCCATCTAGCCAATCTTGCATTGATATCCTTAGCAGTCTGTAACCAGCATAAGGCCTTATGATCCGATACCACCTGAACCTGTTTCCCCCAAATATATTGCCGAAAATAGTTTAATCCCCAGATGACTGCTAAACATTATTTTTCTATCGTATACCTTTGTTCTGCAGCAGACAACTTCCGCGAAGCAAAAGCTATCGAATGGAAAGAAGAAGATCCTTGAGAAATTACTGCACCCAAACATAAATCAGATGAATCTACCGTAATCCGTGTCGTTAATTGTTCATTATCCGAAAAAATTTTCAAGACCGGAGCTGATGTGATAATGGTTTTTAGAATTTCGAAAGCTTTAGCGTGTCTATCCTGCCATACAAAATTAGCCTTGGCTTTTAATAAATCAGTTAGGGGTAGCGCAACAGTCGCAAATTGGTGAATACATTTTCTATAGAATGACGCTAACCCCAGAAATGATCTTACTTGTTTCACATTACCCGGAATAGGAAAATCTATTACATTTTCAATATTCTTCTTCGACGGGGAAATACCATTCACCGAAACTGTGTGACCCAAAACAGTTACCTCCTTGAACGCAAAATTACATTTGTTAGGTTTCAACGTTAGGTTAGCATCTCTCAGTCTCTCTAAAACTGCCTCGAGGTTTTGTAAAAATTCCTCGAAGTTCTTACCGAAGGCTAAAATGTCATCTAAGTAGACAATGGCCCCTCTATACTTTATGCCTCCTAAAACCCGGTCTAGCACTCGTTGGAAGAAGCCTGAGCTTATCTTTAAGCCAAACGGAATCTTGTTAAACTGAAAGGTTCCGTTACTAGTTATGAATGCCGTCTTCTCTCTGTCACACTCGCGTACAGGCACCTGCCAGTAGCCGACTAATAAGTCCAAAGTCGCAAAATATCTTGCACCTTCTAAACAGGACAATAAATCATCTATCCTGGGCAATGGATAACTGTCTGATTTTATTGTCTTGTTTAATTTTCTGTAATCAATACAAAAACGCCACGATCCGCCAGGCTTCTTTATTAGTACCACCCCTGATGCATATGGACTTCTAGACTCACTAATGATCCCGTTGTCTAACATCTCCTTTACCTGTTCTTCTATTATTTCCCTCTGTTTTGCAGAAACCCTATAAGGTGGTCTATGTACAGGCAAAGCGTTACCTGTCTCTATTGGCATGTCGCCAAATCTATAACTACCTATTTCTTTATTAGAATAGGCAAACCTATCCCTAAACGCCACCAACACTTTATCAAGTTTATCGAATTCCCTATCATTAAGGTCATCCGCTACGGTATACGACGCTTGGGTAGCAACAGCTTTGGAAATCAAACAAATATGACCTACTTGAGGTCCTGCTCTTGACATATAAGATAAAGTTGTTTTATCTACTGGACACGTATTCACGAGGGGAAGGCATTGAGCGAACCCAAAAGCAATATCTAATGCTTTTAAGTGCACTATTCTAGAAGCATAATCTAACACACATTTGGAAAATTTCAGGAAATCTGCGCCTAAAATTAAAGATGTTGAGAGTCCATACACAACTATACAATCCAAGGAAAACTGCGATTCGTGGTCTTGTAGGTGTAGAATCGTATGACCAGCGAATCTTAGTGCCTCTCCAGACGCCGACCGTAATGTGAAAAGGCCGTTATCTATTTCAGCAATAGCTTGCGGGTCTACCACATCATAATTTACGCAGCTTATCACCGCACCAGTATCCAGTAATGCTGCGAGTAAACGTCGACCACAAGGTTGTATCAACAACGTAGGCAAACCCAAAGTCCTCCCCTTAAGTGCTGTCTTCGGCGATTTTAACGGACGGCCTATCGCTGGCATCGCCGTGGTCCATTTGGGGGAGGACCGACGCCACTCCGATGTCCCGACGTGACGTTGTTCCAAAAAGGAGGTGACACATCACGTCCGTCTGCGTTTCCCGCTGGTGGTAGGGGCGGTTGCCGTGGTCGTAGGTCATACCTACGCTGTTCTTGAGCGTCGAAAAACTGCTCGACGTCCTGCATTGGCGGTACCTGTAACACATGTGTGGACGAAGAAGGAGCGTGTAATGTGTAAACTTTCGACAAATCATGGGTAGGGAAAAAGCGCTCCTGCAATTCCCTTAACGCCTTTTTCAATTGTGCCACTGTTGGGACACATAATCCAGCCACTCTGTCTTTGTACATGTCATCTAAACCTCGTAGAATATGCTGGACTATTTGTAGTTCATCAACTACTCCAGCCTTCCTGGTGAGACGAATCTTCGTGTACAAGTAGTCCATCACGTTAGAGTTATTTTGCCGCATTGAGACTAACAGCACCATTGGGTTCGCGGACGGAGAAAATTCCGTCCGTAGACTTTTATGGTTTCATAATCTTGTCCTACCACCTCTTCAAAGAACATCAAAGCCGGGCCCTCTAAATAAAAACTTAACGTGTTTTTACGCACTTCCGGCGACCATTGCAGACGTGTTGCTAACGTTTCAAAAGCTAATAAAAACTCGTCGATGTCGTCCATTTGGCGTCCCGAGAACTTTGAAGACGCCATATTCATGTAAAAAAAAAACTAACCAATTTATAAGAAACAAACACTAAAACATAACTTTCCGGCGATCAGACTAGCCGATCGAAAATCTGCCAGCAAGGCAGCGCTGTATCTTCGACTCCTCGGGTCTGAAGTAGTCTGAACCGCACGTTGGGGGGCGTGACGTGGCTCAGATGGCTCGTGGCTCAGCTCACTGCGAGAAGCACCGTTTCGGAAATTAAAGCGCCTCCACCATTGAACTCGTCTGTAGCTCATCTTGAATAAAAGAACACTTTGGGGAAATTAGGGATTTCTTTTAATTTAAAGGGTTCACTACGAATACAACAAAAATCCGCTCTACAGGTTTCGCGATAAGATCTTGAGTCAATTTTCAAAAAACATTTTTGTAAACAAAAGTCAAACATGACAACATTCTAAAAATATTTAAAAAAAAATATGACTATCTGTTCGATAGCCAGTGCAATATTCTGCCAATGGAGCAGGCCAGTGTCCACAAACAGCACCCGTTTACGAGCATCACACCAGGGCCAGCCATCGCCTCTCTCAACCATATTTGAGGGTGAGAGGCGACCCGGACCAAGCGTCACCGTAAGCAAATACCTTAAAGCGGTGCACTACCCCAGCGGCAACATGTCATTTTTACGATTCTTCTGCACATTTAAATAATATTGTTTGTAAAAAATACAATTGTCAAAAACAAAAAATAGAAATATTATGTGTAGGTATATATTATATATGTTTATATATAATAAAATATTATCACACTTGAAGTATCAAGTTGTCAATATGGCTTAATATAATCATTGAGGTACAAATGGTACCTAGTCAATTATTAACTAATTATGTCGTAAAAGGCGACTAAGGGATAAGACTCCCTTTAAGAAGGGAATATAAGTATTACTAGGTGGTAGGGTTCAACCCGCCCGGGTTGGTACCACCGCACTGAATGAAAGGTCAGTCGAAACGGCTATGTAAATAGTTTGTGTTTTCCGTCCAGTTCAGTGTAGCCGGCACGACCGAAGGGAAGCGCTGACGTGGCACCAAGTTCACCCGTTGTTATGGGCTGACATCATGGATGTTGTAGGTGATGTAGTCAACCGTGTCAGTTTCCATAAAAAAAAATGCAGCCAGAACATCAAGATATGATTTTATTAGCTAAGGCCTCCTTTACAGTGCAAGGGTAGATTTTAAGTGTTTCTTATACAAAGTATCATTAAGATTTTTTACCTCTTCGGGTATTTTGTTATATAATCTAATACTATTACAAACAAAACTTTTCGACATTTTAGATGTCTGTGCTTCGTAATTTGAATATTATTTTTACTAATAGTGTCATGCTGGTGAATATCGGAATCAAGAGTAGCGTTCTGCATATACTTCCTAGCATATCAGCTATATTTTGATAAATATAAACACTGGGTAATGTCATGATTCCTACTTTATGAAATACATTTCTACAAGAGTCCCTGGCTATCATACTGAGTACACAACGCAATGCTCTTTTTTGTAGAACAAATATTCTGTTAGATACCGCTGCATTTCCCCAAAGTAATAGTCCGTAAGACATAAGACTATAGAAGTAAGCATAATAGACAATTTTAGCAGCTTGCATACCACATAGTTCTTTGATTTTTTTAATGGCATAACAAGCTGCACTTAGCTTACCAGCAAGCGCATCTATGTATGTGAGGTTTCCAAGTTAAGGCGCGGCCAAATATTACACCTTAAAAAGGTTATTTCTTTGGATATGTTTAATGTGAGTTCTTCTGCAGTTTTGGAAATTTCTTGGTTAACAATACGTCTGTGAGTTCCAAGTGCAAAGTGCATAATATTTGTTTTATTTACATTGAGCAAAAGGTTATTAGAGTCAAACCACATCTCTAATGATTGTATTACATCTATAAAGGACTCACGTAATAAAGTTTTTGTTTTTCAAAACTACTGATATATCATCGGCAAACATTATTAGCTCAATATCATCTTTAATGCAAGTAGATAATATATTATCATTAACATAAATTAAAAAGAGTAATGGTCCCAGTTTGGAGCCTTGAGAAACTTCCATAGAAATCGATTCTACTTCTGACTTATTGCTATTAACATCTCAAACCTGCTTTCTGTAACGAAATTTAATAGTTTTAACATTTAATAAGTTGATTATAATTAGAATTTTCAACAATTAAAACGAGCTCTAAAGAATATGGTATTGACAGCTCGGTGTTACCAAATTTTTTATAATAAACAGAATTTTTTTATGATAAGACTAATCATGATAAATGCTTATGAAAAAATTATGTTCTAAAATTAATAAATATAAAAATAATAATACAAATGTATGCATGTAGGTATATATATGTATATACAGGTGTTGTAAGGCCACTACATTAAATTTAGGAAATGATTATTGGGATCAATAGTAACAAAAAAGTAAAATAACTTTTTTCGGAATTCCCTTAAATAAAAAGTTACAGTTTTCATACAAACGAATTGATTAATTTAGTGTAAGGAGGATCTAATGTTCCGCACAAACGTGGGAATGAAAGGCGAGCGGTGAGTGAGCGAGAGAGGACGAGTGCGCGGAGCGAGAAGATGCGCGACGGCGGCGGCGGGGGGCGGCGTGGCGTGAGTTTTTCGAACCCGACCGTTCACGCGCGGGGGGCGCGCGTCTAATTACACTTGACGATTGACATAAATTTCAAAAATTTATATCTCAAAAACTAGACTCTTTAAAGAAAAACTTTATTTACTTTTTTGTCTCGGAATAACATGAGGATTGCACTGGCGAAATTAATGTACTGGCCGTTACAACACCATGTATATATAAGGTGTTTCGTTAGTCATGTCAATAACTTCGGGAGGGTTAAATACGCATTCAAACAAGCACTTTACGCAAAAAAAACATATGTTTATAGGAGCATTTTTTCTCCTAACAAACAAATCAAATCAAATAAGTAGCTGTAAAAACCAATCACAGTGACCTTGTGACTCACTTACAACAAACAGCTGTTCTGCGTTTGAACATAGTACGGTCATTGACCCCGTAAAATGCATGTTACCTACTGTTACACACACGTTCTCGAATAGTAATGCTAAAAACATATAATTTTTTTTATGTAACCTGTTTATTTGAGTGTGTATGTAACCCTCCCGAAGTTATTGACATGACTAACGAAACACCTTATATATATTTTTTACTACCTGAGCCCGCGGCTCCGCTCGCGTGAAATTCGTATTTCAAAGAAGACAGTAAGTAACTATGGGCGAGGCCGAAGGCCGATCTGCGTTCAGGAAGTCGATAAACCTAAGAAAGTAAGTAATTAAGGGCGAGGCCGAAGGCAAGCTTCGTTATCGTAAACAATAAACCTTCTCAAATAAAGTAAGTATATAACGGCGAGGCTTCAGGCTAAGCTATATTCTAGAAAGAAAATAAACCTTCTCGAAGAAAGTAAGTAACTGAGGGCGGGGCCGAAGGCCGAGTTGCGTTCAGGAAGACCATAAACCTTCTCGATGAAAGTAAGTAACTGATGGCGAGGCCGAAGGCCGAGCTGCGTTCAGGAAGACGATAAACCATCTCTAAGAAAGTAAGTAATTCAGGGCGAGGCCGAAGGCCGAGCTGCGTTCAGGAAGACCATAAACCTTCTCGAATAAAGTAAGTAACTAAGGGCGAGGCCGAAGACCGAGCTGCGTTCAGGAAGACGATAAACCTTATCTAAGAAAGTAAGTAATTAAGGGCGAGGCTGAAGGCCGAGCTACCTTCAGGAAGACCATAAACCTTCTCGAAGAAAGTAAGTAACTGATGGCGAGGCCGAAGGCCGAGCTGCGTTCAGAAAGACGATAAACCATCTCTAAGAAAGTAAGTAATTAAGGGCGAGGCCGAAGGCCGAGCTGCGTTCAGGAAGACGATAAACCTTCTCGAAAAAGTAAGTAACTGAGGGCGAGGCAGAATACCGACCTGCGTTCAGAAAGACTATAAACCTTCTCGAAGATAGTAAGTAACTGAGGGCGAGGCCGAAGGCCGAGTTGGGTTTCAGAAAGACGATAAACCTTATCTAAGAAAGTAAGTAATTAAGGGCGAGGCCGAAGGCCGATCTACACTCAGGAAGACAATAAACCTTCTCGAAGAAAGTAAGCAACTGAGGGCGAGGCCGAAGGCCAAGCTGCGTTCAGGAAGACTATAAACCTTACCGAAGAAAGTAAGTAACTGAGGGCGAGGCCGAAGGCCGAGCTACGTTCCGGAAGACCATAAACCTTCTCGAAGAAAGTAGGTAACTGAGGGTGAGGGCGAAGGTCGAGCTGCGTTCAGGAAGACTATAAACCTTCTCGAAGAAAGTAACCGAGGGCGAGGCCAAAGGTCGAGTTGCGTTCAGGAAGACCATAAACCTTCTCGAAGAAAGTAAGCAACTGAGGGCGAGGCCGAAGGCCGAGCTGCGTTCAGAAAAGCGTTAAACCTTACCTAATAAAATAAGTGATTAAGGGCGAGGCCGAAGGCCGAGCTGTGTTCAGGACAACGATAAACCATCTCTAAAAAAGTAAGTAATTAAGGGCGAGGCTGAAGGCCAAGCTGCGTTCAGGAAGACCATGTACCTTCTCGAAGAAAGTAAGTAACAAAGGGCGAGGCCGAAGGCCTAGCTACATTCAGGAATACGATAAACCATCCCTAAGAAAGTAAGTAACTGAGGGCGAGGCCGAAGGCCGAGTTGGGTTTCAGAAAGACTATAAGCCTTCTCGAAGAAAGTAAGTAACAAAGAGCGAGGCCGAAGGCCGAGCTGCGTTCAGGAATACGATAAACCTTCTCGAAGACAGTAAGTAACTATGGGCGAGGCCGAAGTCCTAGTTGCGTTTAGAAATACTATAAACCTTCTCGAACAAAGTAAGTAACTAAGGGCGAGGCCGAAGGCCGAGCTGCGTTTAGGAAGACCATAACCCTTATCTAAGAAAGTAAGTAATTAAGGGCGAGGCCGAAGGCCGAGCTACGTTCAGGAAGACCATAGACCTTCTCGAAGAAAATAAGTAACTGAGGGCGAGGCCGAAGGCCGAGGTGCGGTCAGTTGGATGGGTGACCGCTGACCGTTGGAGGCTGACCGAGGTTCGGATTCCTCGTAAAACTGTAGGTCCCTTCTCTCCTAATCTTACTTTGTGGTAGGGTTTAACCCGCCCGGGTTGGTACCACCGCACTGAATGAAACGTCGGTCTAAACGGCTATGTAAATAGTTTGTGTTTTCCGACCGGTTCAGTGTAGCCGGCACGATCAAAGGGGGAAGCACTTACATGGCACCTAGTTCACCCGGTGTTATGGGCTGACATCACGGACGTTGTAGGTGATGTAGCCAACCGCGTCAGTTTCCATAAAAAAAAAATTGTTGAAAAGCGACTTAAGAGCCACATGTTAATTTTTTTTTCAGCTTCCTCCCTTGAATTTGGACCTTCGCGGTGAAAAAAATAATTACTACACTAAAGTGGCATTATGCAACAAAAATAGGCCCATCCAATGTAGTTTTTAAAATGGTACATCACTTACCGATTTGCCCAATAATTGATGGGATATTGTTATTTACTGCAAAAGGACCTCGGAATTTGATAACTGTTCTACCAACTACGAATTAGAATAAAATAAACACTTGAAGTAAATTGGTCTTTATTAACCTGTTAAAGTGGATGTTCAAATTTTTTACCACCTGCACGAATGCTAGCTCGACATCTTCTCACAAATGCCCGGTTGATACGTCGAGCAAGTACTCGATGCAAGTGCAGATACGTCCACCTGAGCTGCTGCCGTAATTCTTTCTTTGAGTTCTATCAAGTTTTCCACCGGGACCCGTAAACTTTTTCTTTTAAATAGCCCCAATGATAAAAATCTAACGGATTTAAATCCAGTGATTTAGGCGTCCCATTCATCTGTGAGGATATGCTTCGTCTTAAAAAAACCGTTGTCGTTCTGTTCTGTCTCTGTGCCTAATTTTGACCACATAGTGAATTATGTGTATGACATGTGGTATACCGTTGGAAAGGACGTAAACTAGCGAACTTTTTAATTAATTTTTTAGGTAATTAAGAACTCAATTGCTGTTAGTTTTCTTATACCTAAATGAATTAAGTAATTAAGATTCTGTCATATTTTTACTCGTTCTCGGGACTGTGGGTGGTCATAAGATCTTTACATGATATTAATTTCATCAAATAATATTTTTTCTAGAACAAGGATACATCGTAAAATTCAATCAATTTTATTTCGTGCTGATAAAATCATAAACCAAAAAGTTACAAGGGTTTAAAGCAGGGATTTTGGTAATTTTCAAAAATTAAGAAAAGAAAAATCGTATCTCGATACCACGTGACATCTGACAAAAGGTATCATGGGTCAAAACGTTGCAAATGACCCCTCTTACCTACAAAAAAAATTTGTCGGTCGATGGGCCGAACACCCTGTATATACAGGGTGTATCAGGATAGGTTTGAGAAACTTCAGGAATAGAAAGTACTCATTATTAGAAGAAATAAATCCTTATCACTCAAATCGAAATTCCGTTGTTTTTTTGTCATACAAAAGTTGGAAATTGTAATAAAAACTCGATGGACAGTGAGACTGGAGAGTGCAGTGAACTAATTCAGTCCTCTTTTTCTTTTGAGGTCATTGAACTTTCAGTGTTTGAAATTTACCTACACGCAGTTAAATTGTACTAGTTATGTATGCAACCTACCCATTTTTATTCATGAGTTAGAATTTATTTTTTATTTAATAAGGGTGGACGTTAACCATCCACCAAATCTTGAAGAATAGATTTTCACCAAAAAGTACTGTAAAATGATCCAATCTGGGAAAAAGTTTCAGAGCTTTTCGTCTTCAAATATGGGCCCCTTTCGAACCCTGAGGTTTCGAAAACCTATCCTGATACACCCTATATGTATATATATAAATTATGACAAAAGTAATAACTGGATATTTGGAAGAAATCAATCAACAGGAAAAAACCCGCCAAGTGCGAGTCGAACTCGCGCACCGAGGGTCCCGTATCGCCATGTCACGGCCAGCGCTACTCACGCCATCTAGATGGCGTGTTATGAAATGCTTCAAATTAGTTAATGTCATGCTTCATAATCTATTCGGTAGATGGCGCGCACGCATACACTTTTTAGTTAATAAAAATCTGCAGTTCATTTAAGTGTTTTAAATGTTGGGAGACGAGCTACGAACGGGACATTTTACGATCGGGACATTTTACAAACGGGACATTTTACGAACGAAACATTTTACGAAATGCTTATGATTTTAGGAGCGGGACATTTCGCGAAAGGGACATTTCCATCCGTTTCGTTTCAACGGGCTACCTATTACGGTTCAAGAGATACAGCCCTCGGACAGACGGACGGACGGACAGACAGACAGACAGACGGCGTAGGTTTAGTAATAGGGTCCCGTACCAGATACGGAACCCTAATTATGGTGAAACAGTTGATTAAGAAGAAGCATACATCACCACATATCTATCCCCTCTCCCGAGATGCACGTGGGCGGGGACTGATATTAACCCAGTGCTAGCATCAGCATGTGCTGAGAGTCTCAAGATAAGCGAAATCGCCTCAGGACTGAGCAGTATCAAATATAGGAAAGTATACTATGAACGGAATTTAGTGTCGAATGTGGTTTGGTAGAAGCGATGTTAGATACATATACTATAAATATTTAGATATAATTTTGGGAAGAAGATAGATTGCATCCTGGCGACTATCTTTTGTCGAAAAAAAACGGAAGGGGTGAAATAGAGAATGTAGTTATCTTAGGGTTATGATGGGGGAAGGATGAAGGAGGATGGGTGAAGGGGGTGGAAATGGAGCAGGAGGGGCGGGGTTTGAGGGAGAGGGGTGAGGATGGAGGGGCGGGAGGATGAAGGCGGGGGACGGAGAGGTGTGGGGTAGGGAGGGACCGGGAGGGGGAGGGAGGTATGAAAGGGGAGGGAGGGAGGATGGTGGGAGGGGCGGGAAGGGAGAGGAGGGAGGTAGGGTGATTGATAAGATGGAAGGGATTTAGGGTAGGGGAGGTGTGTAACATGTGTGGGCGATGGGAGAGTGGGAGGTGAGGAGAGAGGTGAAGAACGAGGGTGAGGGGTGAGGGAGGAAGGGGGAAGCGGCGTGGTAAAAATGGTTGAACAAGGGCTGAGATAGGGACGGATAGAAGTGGTGGTGGGAGGGAGGGAGAGCGAGGGGAGAGAAGGAAGGGGTGAATTGGAGGAGAGCGGAGATAGCAAGGGAAGAGCGAGTGAGGCAAGAAAGGAGGGAGGGAGGGGAGGAAGGAGGAGGAGGGTAAGAAAGAGGGAGGAGGGGGAAAAATGGGAGGTAGGAAGGACGTGGCAGGGGAAGATGAAATGAGCGAGGGGAGACAAAGGGAATGGGAGATGGGCGAAAGAGGGGGAGTAAGGGGAGCGAGGGAGAAGGGAGAGGGGAAGGGAATTAGGGAGAGAGGTAGCCAGATAAACCGACTTTACTACGAGCGAAGTCGCGGGTAAAAGCTAGTGCAATATAAATGTATTTACTTTACTAAGGATAGGAAAAGATTTTTAAAATTTATCATACATTATTATACGTAGTAGAGCGTAAATGCACGGGCAGATTTTTCCAGAGGCGAGCTGTTATACATGTGCCGAATACATGCTAAAGGAGTAGAAGTAATTATATAGTGAACAGGTTTTTTTTATGGAAACTGACACTGTTGGCTACATCACCTACAATATCCGTGATGTCAGCCCATAACACCGGCACCCTTATTACGATAATGGTGCTGATTTTGCGACTGGTGTTGGTGTTGCGACTGCGACGGACAAAATTGGTATTACGTTATTGCGACCGGTCCCGCGGACCGACATCAAAGGTTGGTTGTTGGTTCAGGTAAGGTGCCAAATTTTGAAAGAAACTTGTAAAGATTTACTACGAATGGTAAAAGTATATATTAAAATCAATAATAAATAACTTATGTTACTTTTAACATGCCAAATATAGGAACATAAAGCAATGATAATTAATACAAGCGATTCAACGAATTATTTGTTGTGTTACGGATTGCTTAGGAAAGGCGTTTCTGCCTGCACGGCGCGGCGGCGGTCTGTCGGGCGGTGTATGTATACATACTGATATATACACATAAAGATATGATGGCGGCCGCTTTCATGCTATCTCACTCATATTGTGTGCTTGAATTCAATGCAGGAGGTTGTGGGTTGTAATCGTGATGCTACAAAGTTATTTCTGATATTAAAAATATTTTGTCTCGAAAAAAACATTTCTGTTACAAAAGTTATTTAGCTTCACACACAGAATAACCTCCTGATGGAAGTTAAAAATATTGAGTGGGCATTTGCAACACCGTATTATCACTATATCACTTGTATTATAATTTCTATGACGCAAAAGACCAAAATGTTTTATCAACTAAAACTTAAAATTTTTTTGTTATTCCTATTACAATATAGATAATTCTATATATAGACGATAAATATGGGCGTCGTCGGCTCAACAATCCATGCTGACGGCGCCAAGTGTCTCGCGTGCCAATAATTAAAAAAAAATGACCAAGTTAAAATTTTAAATATAATTAAAAAACAAACAACACGAGCACAATGGTGGAAATGCAATTTCAGAGAGAATGATAGAGAGAGAGAGAGAGAGAGAGAGAGAGAGAGAGAGAGAGAGAGAGAGAGAGAGAGAGAGAGAGAGAGAGAGAGAGAGAGAGAGAGAGAGAGAGAGAGAGAGAGAGAGAGCGAGAGTGAGCGAGAGATAGATAGATAGATAGAGAGAGAGAGAGAGAGAGAGAGAGAGAGAGAGAGAGAGAGAGAGAGAGAGAGAGAGAGAGAGAGAGAGAGAGAGAGAGAGATATTTTATTTATTATTCTTATTATATATTCTATAATATATATGTGATATAAATTCAAGACCAAGTTGAAATTATATACCTACATTTAATAAATACTATTAAAATACAAAATTCACTACAACAACATAACACAAACACTATAAATAAACATAGGTACGTTACTTATTCTACCCACTATAAATAAGCCTATACGATTTCACCACCAAAAACACAAAAAAGATCGTCGCTCGTTAGCCGTGAATGGTGCTATGATGCTGCTCAGGAGGAGCATCACGGATGACAGCTCGCGGGCTGCGGTCGGTCGCAAGTTTGACAGTTGTGCGACTGCAAATGCGATCGTAATACCAATATGCAGTAAAATGTATGACACATCTGCGGACTAATACCGCAATACCCGTTGCACGGACTGGTTGCATTCCAAAATCGCATAAAACAGTCGCCGAACTGTCAGATTTGGAGCTACGGACCGGTCCGGCGCGGCGGACCGGTTGCATTATCGTAATAAGGGTGCGGGTGAACTTGGAATTGGACGGAAAACACACAAACTATTTACACAGTCGTTTCGACCGTCCTTTCATTTAGTGCGGTGGTATCAACCCGGGCGGGTTAAATCCTACCACCTAGTATTATAAGAAGGGAGTCATATACCTTAGTCGCCTTTTACGACATACACGGGGAGAGATGCAGTGGGGCTATTCTTTTTAAGTACCGGCCCCACACGGTACAGGTGTGCGCTGTTAGAATCTGGAGTGCGTTTGCTCGTTGAGTTCGTCGCTTCAGCCACACCAGGATATGTTTTCGCTCACAGTCGGCGACTCGCTATACGCTTATATTTCGATACGCCCTAAAAGTCATTTTCAATGAACCCGAAGGTCACGTAATGCATGAGATCTGCGATGTTTTTTTATAATTGCTTATTAAATAAATGCATTAATTGACACCTATCTGAAAATCAGGCAGGCAGAGAAAACGAATCACGCCTCTGACGTTTGTTCCACGCACATAATGTTTTACATACATGCTCATCGGCCTCCGGCAGTACGTACTTCACACTTTTGAAGCAGGTATTCGATCTGGTATCGGTACGTACAACTACGACGACCCATCCCGATCACTGCGCAGTCACACTAGCTCCACAAATTGACGCGGCATGTGGCGGCATTTAATTGGCAGCATGTTATTTGAATGGTATAACTATGTATAGTACTTGCACTACTTATCTAATTGCTTAATTTAATTAGTTAGTTAATTAGAATAGGTACGATTACTAACTAAATTTTATTTACCCATTGACAACTTAATACTTCAAGTATTACAATATTTTTATATAATTATTTTAATTTTTTGTTATTTTAACAATTATACTACATTGTGGTATGATTAGTATACTAAACTTATTAAGTTGATACCAATTACGTATCAAAGTTTGACGAAGGATAATTTACACCTGATACCCTTAATTAATACGTTTTAACCGACTTAAAAAAAAGGACGAGGTTCTCAATTCGGCTGTCTTTATTTTTTTTTACCCGACTACGGCGAAGCAAAAAGGACGGTTATGTGTTTGACCGGTATGTATGTATGTATGTATGTATGTTCATCTGTTCCCTCATAACTTCTAAACTACTTATCATAATTTGACAAATGAGGTATCGTTGAATTGTTAGCTGTTGCTTTCTTGTTAGCTATTGTTTCTGTTGCGAGGAGTACAACAAGCCGCTCTTCCTAGCCTTCGTCGACTATGAGAAGGCGTTCGACTCAGTTGAAAAATGGGCTGTCGAAAACTCCATCCTCAGGTGCAGAATCGACCACCGCTACAACGAGGTGCTCCGAAATCTGTATCGGTCCGCGACGATGACTGTGAGGCTTCACGAGAATACCCAACCCATCCTCCTTGGTAAAGGCGTAAGGCAGGGGGATGTGATCTCACCCAAGCTCTTCACAAACGCATTGGAAGATGTTTTTAAGACGCTTGAGTGGGACAACATGGGTATAAACGTAAATGGAGATCTTCTCAATCATCTGCGTTTCGCCGATGACATTGTTCTTCTGTCAAATTCCCGAGATCAGCTTCAGATCATACTGGAAGACCTTTATACAGCGTCGCTGAAGGTTGGTCTGAAGATGAACCGGGACAAAACCAAGGTCATGGCGACCGAGGTTATGACGGGAGGACAAATTGTTATTCGCGGAGAAGCGATCGAACAGGTTGAAGAGTACGTATACCTCGGTCAAATTCTGCGGCTTGGTAGACAAGGTCTGCTTAAGGAGATGGAGAGACGAATTCAACTGGGTTGGGCTGCCTTTGGAAAGCTAAAATTCATCCTGAGGTCTGACCTTCCGCAAAATTTAAAGACCCGTATATATGACCAGTGTGTCCTCCCGGTTATGACGTACGGGTGTGAAACGTGGACTCTGACGGTCGCTGTTGTCCAAAGGTTGAAAGTTGCCCAGCGAGCAATGGAGCGAGCCATGCTGGGAATATCGCTGCGTGATATGGTGCGCAACGAGGCTATCCGCCGACGCACCAAAGTAGTCGATATTGGACACCGGGTGGCAAAGCTTAAGTGGCAGTGGGCTGAGCACGTTAGCCGAAGAGACGATGACCGTTGGAGTAACCGCGTCCTACACTGGCGGCCGTGGACAGGAAAACGGAGTGTGGGAAGACCACCCGCCAGGTGGGACGACGACATCAAGTACGTCGGCGGAAAGCAGTGGTTCCGTATCGCTGAAGGCCGGGAGGACTGGAGGAAAATTGGAGAGGCGTATGTCCAGCAGTGGACGCTTACACGCTGACTGACTGACTGACTAACTGTTGCTTTCGGATTTGCTTGCATGCACCCGATAATTGGGAATAATTTCTAAAATCAGGCCTCACTCCAAACCTACCCAAAATACATCCTACTAATATTATAAACGCGAAAGTTTGTGAACGAGCTGCGTTCAGGAAGACGATGAACCTACTCAAAGAAAGTAAATAACTAAGGGCGAGGCCGAAGGCCGAGCTGCGTTCAGGAAGACGATAAACCTTCTCGAAGACAGTAAGTAACTATGGGCGAGACCGAATGCCGAGCTGCGTTCAGGAATAGGATAAACCATCTTTAAGAAAGTAAGTAAGAAAGGTCAAGGCAGAAGCCGAGCTGCGTTCGGGAAGACTAAACCTTCTCGAAGAAAGTAAGTAACAAAGGGCGAGACCGAAGACCGAGCTGCGTTCAGAAAGACGATAAACTTTCTCGAAGACAGTAAGTAACTATGGGCGAGGCCGAAGGCCGAGCTGCATTCAGGAAGAGGATAAACCACCTATAAGAAAGTAAGTAACAAAGGGCGAGGCCAAAGGCCGAGCTGCGTTCAGGAAGACGATCAACTTTTCCGAAGACAGTAAGTAACTATGAGCGAGGCCGAAGACCGAACTGCGTTAAGGAAGAGGATAAACCATCTTTAAGAAAGTATGTAACAAAGGGCGAGGCCGAAGGCCGAGTTGCGTTCAGGAAGAGGATAGCCTTTTCGAAGAAAGTAAGTAAGAGAGGGCGAGTTCGAAGGCCGAGCTGCGTTCAGGAAGACCATAAATCTTCTCGAAGAAAGTAACTTCTATGCTACTTATTTCGAAAAGGATTATCCTCTTCCTTAACGCATCTCGGCCTTCGGCCTCGCCCATAGTTACTTACTGTCTTTAAGAAGGTTTATAGTCTTCCCGAACGCAGCTCGGCTTTCGGCCTCGCCCTTGGTTACTTACTTTCTTCGAGAAGGTTTATAATTTTCCCGAACGCAGCTCGGCCTTCGGCCTCGCCCTTTGTCAATTACTTTCATAAAGATGGTTTATCCTCTTCCTGAACACAGCTCGGCCTTCGGCCTCGCCCATAGTTACTTACTGTCTTCGAGAAAGTTTATCATCTTCCTGAACGCAGCTTGGCCTTCGGCCTCGCACTTTGTTACTTACTTTTTGCGAGAAGGTTTATAGTCTTTCCGAACGCAGCTCGGCCTTCGGCCTCCCCTTTAGTTACTTACTTTCTTAAAGATGGTTTAGCCTCTTCCTGAACACAGCTCGGCCTTCGGCCTCGCCCATAGTTACTTACTGTCTTCGAGGAAGTTTATCATCTTCCTGAACGCAACTCGGCCTTCGGCCTCGCCCTTTGTTACTTACTTTCTTCGAGAAGGTTTATAGTCTTCCCGAACGCAGCTCGGCCTTCGGCCTCGCCCTCAGTTACTTAATTTCTTAAAGATGGTTTATCCTCTTCCTGAACGCAGCTCGGCCTTCGGCCTCGCCCTTAGTTCCTTACTTTCTTCGAGAAAGTTTATCGTCTTCCTGAACGCAGGCGCCCTTTGTTACTTACTTTTTTCGAGACGGTTTATCGTTTACCTGAACCCAGCTCGCCCTTATCGACTATGGTATACATGTTAAAATTATAAAACAAACACAACATGTAAAACGGCTCTGCAAATACTTTATCACGAAGTTATATCCCCAAAATAAATGAAATAAAAAATAAGTTTAAAAACTAAAACCCGACTACTGAAAAATCACGCTCTAAAAAGTATGAAACAAGAAAATATTCTGCTCTGAAATTGTGATGTACAAACTATTCAATATTTTATCGTCTATTAAATAAACAACTTAAATGTAATATATTTTAATGTATTTAATAAATATTCATAGTGTTGTTCAGAGGATAGCCATGGTCGTATGCCACCTACCCTATAGGGCAAAGTGGCATACGGCTCTCTGAACAACACTATGAATATTTATTAAATACATTAAAATATATTTCGTGTAATATACTTCGGTTATAAAAATATACTTCGGTTCGGTGCGCCATGAGTTACTATTAAAGGCGCTAGAGTGGTATAATGTGCCACCTCTGATCTGTAATATAATAGCCTCCTACTACAAAAAACTTTCCTTTGTAATACAAGTAAAAGGCGAAACGGAGAAGACACCGGAAATTCGGTATGGCATAGGACTTTTCCAAGGTTGCTGCCTCTCTCCTGTCACATTTAACATTGTTATCAATATTCTAATTGATACGCTTGTCGTAAAAGAAAACAAATGGGGATACAGGTTCAAATATGGAGACACATATATGGCGGCGATCCTGGCATTTGCGGATGATATTACGCTGTTAACCCGCAATCCAAAACAAAATCAGGCGCTTCTTAAGGTGGTAGATGACTATTGTGAATGGACCAAAGGGATGAAGATAAAACCAGCGAAGTGCTACTGTTTTGAGCTTAACCAGGAAAGGTTCAAAGTTTACCTCGAGCAATCCAGGTCTCACAGTAGCCGGAAAACTAATCGCAACCGTGGCTGATGAAGCCCCTTTTAAATTCTTGGGCAAAAGGATCACCAGCAGAGGAAAGGAGCATCCTACTGATGATATTGTCCAACTTTTCGAAGAGAGCCTCCGCCAAACTGACAATCTTCCCCTCCTGGGTACACAAAAGGCATGGATTTATGATAACTATCTGACATCAAAACTTTCATGGCCATTTCTCGTCTACGACTTCACAAAGCAAAACCTGACTAAATTAGACTCTTATGTGACCAGATTCCTAAAGTAATGGTTTGGACTGGCTCACCCGGCTGACTCGTCAACGCTGTACAGATCTCACAATAAATTTGGACTGAACATTAAGAAACCGTCGATATTTTATCTAAAGGCGAGAATAGCCAAACGATGTTTACTCAAAGACTCCAATGATAGCGCTATTCAAGCCTTACCCAACACATCGCTATCAGATGAACTGGAATCGAGACTCGACTTCTACAAATCATTCCAAGTTGGTACACGCACCAATAGATCTGGACTGGGCATAGAAACAGCAAAGTCTGATAAAGAAATACTGAAAAGTTTTGCGCAGGAGGACATGGAACAAGGTTTCAAACTTCACGCCTTAAACCTAGAAATGCAGAATGATTGGCTAACAGTGGGCGACTTTTGCATTCCTCCTGCATTCAAGTGGAAATCCATAATATACAACTGGTCCCCTGAGCTGCTTAAGTTATACTTAAATGCATTCCAGCTTACTCTCCCCGACCCGAGTAACCTAGTTAGATGGGGGAAATATACAAATAGACTATGCCCGTCATGTAAGGAGTTCGTATGCACGGCCAAACATTTGTTATGCGGATGCAAAGTACTACTTGAGCGAGGCCAGTATTCCTACCGTCATGATAAAGTCCTCCAAATCATCAGAGAGGCCATCAACCTGTCAATTGCACGGACCAGGAAAGGGCAAACCAGTAGCGGCTTTCAGAAGGTCAACTTTGTGAAACCTGGAGCCATTAAGCTGCCCAGAGATAGGACTAAACCTTCTTCAATTTTGGGAGCAGCAAAGGATTGGGAATTGTTGATGGACACACATGAGAAGCATTACCAAATGCCTTCGGAAATCTGTACCACAGCATTAAGACCGGATATACTCATATTCTCAAAAGCGACAAAGCATGTAGTACTTGTTGAACTTACAGTTCCATGGGAAAGTAACATACCGAAGGACCACAACATCAAACTTAACAAGTACTGCAACTTAGTAGACCGGATTGTGAGAAACGGGTTCAAGACTGATCTCTTCGCCGTGGAAGTCGGAGCAAGAGGACTACCCGCGCAGTCGCTCTACAGTCTCTTCAAGAATCTAGGGCTGCCAAGATCGACGCTAAGCTCATATATGGAGAGAGCTTCGAAAACGTCACTGGAAGCATCCTACAGAATATGGATAGGTAGAGAGAGGGAGGTCGAGAGCGGGGCTGGTGGTTTCCCCGCGTCCTAGTCAACGCAGACTAGCTGACGAGGGCTTGACGCGAGCCGAAACGTGAAGCATGCGCGGGAAATTTAGAGTGGCCACTCGCTAGTCCTGACCTCGATTAACACCCTTCTCTACTGCCGATGGGCCCGGATATGTTCGGTGAAGCCATCGCAAGCAGAGTTCCACACCTTCCTTGTTTATTTAATGGACGATAAAATATTGAATAGTTTGTACATAACAATTTCAGATGAGAATACTTTCTTGTTTCATACTTTTTAGAGCGTGATTTTTCAGTAGTCGGGTTTTAGTTTTTTTTGCTTTTTTTATGTTTGTTACCTCAGAACTTTAGACTGGGTAAACCGATTTTGAAAATTATTTTTTTATTTGAAAGCTGGTGCTTACCGTGTGGTGGAAATTATTTAATTTGGTCAAGATCGGATTGGAAAGCGAGGCGGAATCGCGAGGCGGAATCGCGAGGCCGAAGGCCGAGCGATTCCGCCGAGTACATTAATAGCAAAAAATTACTAAAAGAACTGTGAAATAAAAAATTATTTAAAAAATATATAAAAACCGCCTTCAAAAATAAATGAATTAAAAAAAAATCGAACCTTAGAGTTGAAGGCGGTGCAAGCAAAAATGATGCATGAAAGAAAACACCGCCTTCAACTCTAGGGTTCGATTTTTTTTTTATTTCATACATTTTTGAAGGCTGCTTTTATATTTTTTTTTATTTAGAAACTGTCTTTATTATGGTTTATCTTAATCTTAATTATTATTTTTAACAGATCTGCATGTCGATCAGGAGTTGTTTTAGATCGTTCCTTGATGGCACTAACGAAAGTAGTATGTGACTCTTGCATCTTTTCCATATAATCATTTTCGTTCGGGCTATAATGTAACGGGAGTGAACTACTTATGATCGACATGCTGATAAGGTGTCACAAATTTTTGACAGCCAAGTAATAAATGTTTTTGGTTAAATACTCTGTTGCATCATGCAATAACTTTAAGCAAAGAAACACAACGCAATAGTTTAACGAGATGCAAAGACAGACTTATCATTTGATGATTATTATTATAATTTGATGGCGACAGTGAAGTCCCCTGAGCCTTGTTATCACTGCGACCTACATAGGTAGATCTATTGTGATCTCTTAAAAGTTTAAATTTCACCACCAAGTCCAATTTCCGCTATGAACCGAGTTATATCCTTGGGATTGAGGGCCTGTATTGGCATGAGTTCAAACGACATAAATCGTTCCGGTTTAGGTTACTCATCTCGCAGGTAAATTTACGCGAGTACCCAGAAAGTAGTGCTTTCGCGTGTTTCTCCCGGGGTTAGTTGGAATCAGTGCTGCTTGCTTGCTGGTTTATACCCATACCTATATATTATTGTTTTTTACATTGACAATAAAATTACCTACATATAGATTTTTTATAAAAACTATTCGATGGTTCGCATATCTCTCTTTAACAGAGTCATTTCCACCTTCTGGATCACCAGGTTGCTCTTTCGTGTTACTTTCCTGGGAGCTATCCGGTTGCTCTGTTATGGTCATTTCCTGGGAGCTACTCGTTTGGTCTGTTGTGGTACTTTCTTGGGAGCTATCTGTTTGCTCTATTGTGGTACTTTCCTGGAAGCTACCCGGTTGCTCTGTTGTTTCCTGGGAGCTATCCGGTTGGTCTGTTGTGGTACTTTCTTGAGAGCTATCTGTTTGCTCTATTGTGGTACTTTCCTGGAAGCTATCCGGTTGTTCTGTTATGGTGCTTTCCTCGGAGCTATCCGGTTGCTCTGGTGTGGTACTTTCTCCGTAGTTATCGGGTTTTTGTGTCACGGTTAGTTTCTCAGAACTGACAGTTTGAATGGTTGTGATTATCTTCGTATCGACTACATCAGGATATATCTTACAGTTTGCCAGTTCGTCAGCATTACTCACATAACGGTAAGAGTCAATTAGAACCAAAGAACCTTCGTAAGGGGATCTTAAGAAATGAACCTCGAACTCAATCTGTAATAAAATTTGACACATTTAATTTGATAATTTATTGACGTGATGACGTCACGTCTTATAAATTGATGAACACCGGCTGCACACACGAAAAAGTGTCACGTTCCATCTGAACCTGTGTGTGCAAGCGAGAGCGCGTAACAAGCAATAGAGAGGCATATAAGGAGAGTAGGAAATACAAAATATATTTGTTCGTCTTTTGCGAGCCTTGAACCCGCGGTCCCTGCCACCACTATTGTGTGACCGACACGACATCTTAACCACCCGGCTAAATCGTTCAGGTACTAGCGAAGCGAATTTGGTCACCAGTAGGTGAAGATTTTCATGGCGTTGAGTCTTTTGGAGCGACATCTAGCGTCAATATAGTAAATGAAATACTTCAGCGGTAGTTTACTTGAAGGTGTTGCAACGTTGTAGTATGCGCTTTGCTATGTAGATGGCGTAAATTAAAATTATATTGATAATTAACATTATTAGTTTTTAAAGTACTCACATTTGCGATTTAAGAATTAAACTTCTAAGCACGATAAAGTATTATAAACTGATTTTGACTTCGCACTTTATATACTTTATGACGTCATCACGTAAAACTATCGTCCGTAAACCAACTTTACAGTCAACCAATTTTTTACTATTTTTTATGTTTGCACGAACAACTCGTAGAGTTATAGAACAGAATAGAATAGGAATACTTTACTGCACACAAAAACATTAACTAAAATACAGAAGATAGAAGATGACATACAGAAGAGCAATACACATTTACAATAATAAAGTAAGTACTTAATGCGATTCGGAAACGGTACTGGTCGGAAATTGGATGGGTGACCGTTTAAACATGCGGCTGGCCGTGGTTCAGATATCAATTTAAAATGTTGGTCCCTTCCTTTACCTCACTCGGTACTAGTGTTTGTCCAGATCGGTACCACGTAGTAACTAGTATCTCATCCGTGTCGGTACTACCGCACTGAATGATGGTCGGTCGAAACGGCTATGAAAGTTGTTTCTGTACCGTCCAGTTCAGTGTAGCCGGCACGTCCAGAAGGGAAGCACGGAGTGATAGGCTAACATCATGGGTGCAGTAAGTAATGTAGCCAAACATTTCAGGTTTCTTAAAAAACACAAAACAAAAACGTAATACTCACGTAGACGACGACTGAACCCTTTGGCAAAGGTTTTGTTTGGAAAACGTTCCACCCGTTTGGATGTGTCGATGTGTCAACTCTCCAAATACCGCTTTTGTAGTTCTTGGGGTTAATTATCCTTACAATTAGCGCATATTCCGTTGCATTTGCGTAAAAATTAACTTGTACTATAGAGCCGCGAGTCATTCTCAACGGTTGGCTGTTTCTAACGCAACCTTCGTTGGTTATGGCACTATCAGTGTATAAAAAAAAAAAGTTTTAAAAAACATAAAACCGACTTCCTAAAAAAAGTAAAACTAAAAAACTATTTAAAATAAAAATATAAAAACCGCCTTCAAAAATATATGAAATAAAAACCTAAAAAAAAAACGAACCCTAGAGTTGAAGGCGGTGCTAAAAAGGCTACACAAATCACAAAGGATATTATCATCCACTCATGTTTTCTTTCATGCATCATTTTTGCTTGCTTTACAAATCACAAAGGATATTATCATCCACTCATGTTTTCTTTCATGCATCATTTTTGCTTGCTTTAGCACCGCCTTCAACTCTAGGGTTCGTTTTTTTTTTAGGTTTTTATTTCATATATTTTTGAAGGCGGTTTTTATATTTTTATTTTAAATAGTTTTTTAGTTTTACTTTTTTTAGGAAGTCGGTTTTATGTTTTTTAAAACTTTTTTTTTATTTCACAGTTTTTTTTAGTAATTTTTTGCTATTAATGTACTCGGCGGAATCGCTCGGCCTTCGGCCTCGCGATTCCGCCTCGCTTTCCAATCCGATCTTGACCCAATTAAAATAGGACCACGTCAGCTTCGATAGCTCAGTGGTGCAGACAGTCAACTGTCGCTATTGAATTTTAAGCAACGCTGGGTGCGGTCAGTACTTAGATGACCGCTGACCGTTGGAGGCTGACCAAGGTTCGGATTCGTCGTAAAACTGTAAGTCCCTTCCCTCGTAATCTTACTTGGTGGTAGGGTTTAACCTTCCCGGGTTGGTACCACCGCACTGAATTAAACGTCGGTCGAAACGGCTATGTAAATAGTTTGTGTTTTCCGACCAGTTCAGTGTAGTCAGCACGATCAAAGGGGGAAGCACTGACATGGCACTGGTGTTATGGGCTGAAATCACGGACGTTGTAGGTGATGTTGCAGAACTTAGTAGAATGGACAGACATAAACGTGTTACGGAAGCCTACTTTTATTATAAAATAACCGTCGGAGGACCTTGGTTGAAAATTGTAAAATTTAGTAGAACGGATAGACATGCATATGTTACGGAACCCTACATTCATTTTGCAGAACTTAGTAGAATGGACAGACATAAACGTGTTACGGAACCCTACTTAACAGTTGCACTCCGGGAGTGCCGGCAGATCCCGTGCCACTCTAACTTAACCCTTAACGCAATGACTTAAGGTTTCATTTTAAAAATGACGCTGACGCGATGTCGCGAGTTATACATTTTTACCCACCTAAAAAAGTGCCAAGAGCCGCTAAAGAAGTTTTCACTTCAAAAACCTCAGGGTTATCCCCTTTCAAATAAAAAAAAAAAGAATTTTCAAAATCGGCCCACAATTGACGGAGTAATCGCGTAACAAACATCCAAAAAAAGAAAACATACCGTCGAATTGAGAATCTTTTAGGTCTAAAGTAAATTTCTCGTGAAGACAAATGCAACGAGCCCAAACACGATGGGTTTATCATGTGTAGTTTAGGAGTTCCTATGGCCACCTTCTGTCTCCATCATCAAACCAGCTCGATGGTACTCGGTACAGTAGGTACTGGCCAGGTACCATAATAAATTAAGCGCCGGTCGGAAAAGATAAAAAAATTTCAAATTTAGAATATTCATGAAACAAGGGTCCGAATATGTATCACTAGTATATCGATTCATGTATTTCAACAGGACAGAGAAAATTTCAAAATATTAGGTATTTAATACTTTTTAGTTTTTTTTTTTTTGTTTTTTGGAAATCGGTTTAATATTTTTTAAAACAGTTTTTATTTCATTCTTTTTAGTAATATTACATAAAAAAGAATAATCGAAATCGAATAATCGAAATCGATTGAAGTGGTACAGAATTATTCGCCATATGTGTCAGACTGCAAATTGCTGAATAAGTCCACATCACAAATGTTTTGCTGAAGGTAACCACACACCATACTAATTTATCAAACTGAAAATTGCCGAAAACGACCACATCACAAGTTTTGCTGAAGGTAACCACACACCATAGTATTATGCTGATTTTTCGAAAACCACTGAACCAATTTCGATAAAATTGAAATGGGACCACCTCGGAAGTATGACCTAACTAACAAAAAAAGAATTTTCTAAATCGGCCCTCAATTGACGGAGAAATCGTGTTACAAACATACAAAAAAATAAAAATAAAAAAAATAAAAAAAAAAATTAAAAAAAAAAAAAACATACAGACGAATTGAGAACCTCCTCCTTTTTTGGAAGTCGGTTAATAAAAGAGGTGCTGTTCGGGTGAGGAGGATTCAGGCCGATACTGCTGTACGTTCCTGGCATCCAGAAATTATTATATACATCTTTATTTGTGCAGTCTGATAAAAGATTATGGATGTCGCTCTCGTAGTTGTTGGTGATACAGACATCTTGACAGTGCGCGGTAAAAAGAGTTATGAGCAAAGTGTAAATCAACGGAACCAACTTCGTGTCCGCCATCGTGCGAGGCGTCTGGACGCGGAGTGAAGAATTTAGTACACATAGGTAGGATGATGATGATTTGATTGATGAATGAGTATGATTTACAAACGTAGGGTTCCGGAACCGATTAAACTTGTAAGTATTGGCATTTATGTATATTAATGTTCGTGTATTTTGATTCTGTTATATATTGCTGTTTTATGATTTTAACACAAATTATTTTTATTTTTGTATACTTTATTGTGGCACGTGACGATCCGTTGTCTCTGCCTACACCACTGGAACACAGTAGGGGGCGTTATGTATATATCCATACGAATCCCAAAATGCAATTTTCTTAAAAAAATATACAAAGGTTTGCTCGATAAATTTGAGTTTCATTACTCAAATCTATCTATACTCAACTGAACCAGATAATTAACTCAGATGTGAGTTATTAGATGTTTTAATTAACTTAATATATTTCTTTTATGGAAATTGACACGGTAGGCTATTTCACCTACAACATCCGTGATGTCAGCCCATAACACCGGCTGAACTAGGTGCCATGTCAGTGCTTCCCTTCGATCGTGCCGGCTACACTGAACTGCCCGGAAAACACAAACTATTTACATGGCCGTTTTCACCGACGTTTCATTCATTGCGGTGGTACCACCACGGGCGGGTTGACCCCTACCACTGAGTAAGGTAGGAAGGGAAGGGACCTACAGTTTTACGTGGAATCCGAACCACGGTCAGCCTCCAACGGTCGAGCGGTCACCCATCCAAGTACTGACTGCGCCCAGCCTTGCTTAACAATCAATAGCTAACTCGTGCTAACAGTCGACTGTCTGAGCTTAGTCCGGTGGACAGGTTGTAAAAATTGGGGTTACGCGGAAAAAGGTCGGAAGTTAATGAAACTTTGGGATGTTGTTCAGGGATCACTTTTTCAAGTCCTTGACCTTGGGGGGGGGGGGGGGGGGGGGGGGGGGGGGGGACTGGATAATTTTCGACCTTCTTCCGTTTTCCCTCAATAACCTTTTTTTCGTAAAAAAGGTCATTTTTCAAAATTACCTAAAAAATGCAGAATTCCACCTTACTTCTTCTGTTATACCCGAATTATGACGAAATGATCGTTGTAATTATGGTTCCTGGTTACAATCACCAACTTTGGAAACCCCCTCCCTACCCCCCCCCCCCCCCCCCCCCCCCCAGCCCCCCCCCCCTCTCCCAATCCCAATTATCTCTCTTCACATCATGTCGGTATTGATAATATATGATATTAGTTACTCGTCGAAAAAAATAATGTAATTAACAATATTAAATATTCACAAGGCATACTGAGGAATTGAGATATAATTATAGAAGGGTACTCATATAACACGTCACTCAATAAGTCCCGAGACTAAACAAAACAATTTTTTTTTTGCAAAATTCTATTTTATTCCTCAACATAGTCTCCTTCTAGAGTGATACAATCGGTCAGCGCTTTTCTAACATTACGATACCTTTTTGGTAAAACAATTTATCATTGGCCTCAAAATGGGCTTCAAATACGGCAATCACATCTTCATTGGAGCCAAATTTCTTTCCCTTGAGCATTCTTTTTAGGTCTACAAACAGGAAGTGGATCCACGTTTCATCCATTGTCACATATCGTCGCAAAAAATAATTTTTATCACGCTTAAACAGGTCCAAACAGCTCTCGGAATCATCAACTCGTTGTTGTTTTTGGTCGACTGTGAGCAAACGCGGCACCCATTTCGAACAGAGCTTCCTCATTGACAAATGTTCATGCAAAATCGTAAATACGCTACCTTTTGATATCCTTATGGTATCAGCTATATCGCCCAATTTCAATTAGCAATCGGCCAGAACCATTTTGTGAACTTTTTTTTATGTTTTATGGAACAACTGCTGCTTTTGGGCGACCAGAGCGTTCAGCAACATCAGTGTTTGAATGACCGCATTTAAAATCAGCAAACCAACGGCAAATTGTTGCTTTCGACGGAGAAGAGTCGCCATAACACTCTACAAGCCATTGCTGAGTTTGAGCTGTATTTTTTCTCATCAAAAAACAATGTTTAATCAACACACGAAATTCGGAATTATCCATAGTTTTGAAATTTACAAAAGTAGCATTACAAAAACCGCGGGAACTTTTGTACTAAACGTCAAATTGTCATGTAATTTTGACATTTATCGTTTGAAGGTTGGTACTTCCGAAAAATCATATAAACTTTTCAATAGCAGCGCCATCAATACGTCAGTCTCGGGACTTATTGAGTGACGTATGTACACCGTAGACAGAAAAAATAGTTTTTAATATTTTTTTAATATTTTTTATGATCGAAGATGTACACATATATACATATCATGGTAGGTACTCATTTGTTACATTTCCTGTCGGGTTTTTTTAGCCGTTGGTTCAGCTTCTAACAGCTCGTCGTCCTCCTGAGCAATCAGGCTTTTAATGACGTCGTCGCCGTCATCGTATTCGTCCATGTCTGGTGAGTTCTTCTCGTTAAAATCAGCTGCGGGGGCGTTTTCGCAGGAGTGGCCTGTGCAATGCTTGCACATTGTTGAGCACCGGAGACCTGCTTTCATGCAGCTGCATGCGCCGGTGCTACAGCCTTTGCTGCACTTGCAGGAAACAATCTGGAGGATGTCATCCGGCGCAGCATTTCTGGTTGTGGAGATTGGTTGTACCCCTCGCGTGGTTAAGCTCCAGCCCCAAACTGATGGGAGAAGTGCATTGCCTAACCACGCCTGTACTTGCTGGTAAGTGCGGAGAGAGTGGTACTTGGCAGCGTCTCTTGTTGGTGGTAGGCGGGCTAGTTGCAATTTAGCATTCGTCACTGATCGTGCGAATAATCGGTGCCGTAGGTCGTCGAGGTTGTCATTGTCAATGTTGCCTCCATAAACTGCTACCAGGAACTTTTCTCTAGCGTCGCTGATCTGCTGAGGAGTAGCGCTTGGTGTGAGAAACGGAGCCACTGCTGCAGAGAGGTAGGTATTCTTCATGTAAGTGCTGCAAATTTTCTTCTTCCCCAATCCATACGGTGCTGACGTGGTATCACAACCACTCACTGCGTGGAGGAAAAGTATGTCCTTGGAGGGAAAGGAGCAGGAACTGCCTCTTCCACTTTTCTGAAGTTAGATTTTCTTTGTGGACGTACCTAATGCTGTCAACAGAATAAGTATGTCCACATCTTCGGCAGTAATTATGGCGCTGTCGAATTCGCTGGCCTTGGATATGGCGGTGTTGACGATCATCACGTCGGAGTCCTCATATGCCTGCTTCACTTCGATGCTAGTAATGTAGTAACGTAGTAATGTATGTAGGTACTTACCTAATCTACTTTCATTAACTTACTATAATAATAGGTACCTAGGTATCTACTTAACTCAGTAAGCAAAGTATGTGAAGACAAAAACAAACATCTAACGACCTTGCAGACTGATGGATGCATTGATGTGAATATAGGTTCTACCTTACCTACCTATCAATGAAGTGGAATTGTGAAAA
Organism: Nematopogon swammerdamellus; assembly: GCA_946902875.1. Lineage (NCBI taxonomy): Eukaryota > Metazoa > Arthropoda > Insecta > Lepidoptera > Adelidae > Nematopogon > Nematopogon swammerdamellus. Next base: position 2,904,888 of record OX336351.1, read on the forward strand.
ATGTATTTTTTTAGCGAATTTTGAAAAATGACCTTTTTTCGAAGCGCCATATCTCGGCGGTAACGAATTGACATACAAAGATGTTTGAATAGTCAAAATTGTAGGATTTTTAACGTTCTATAAAAGCTATCTAAATATTTTTGCCGGAGAACGTAAGAAAAAAATGTTATTGAGGAAAAACCGGAGGAAGGTCGAAACATTTTCAGTTCCCCCCCCCCCCCCCCCCCCACGCCGTTTTTCGTACTGTACGACAAGCCGCGTGTAGGGACCGCGTGTGAGGGATGTTGTCTGACAGGGTCTGTCTCGGCAGGGTTCCAAGGTTGGGGCAGAGCGGGCAGACACGAGTCGAGCCTGGTGGATGCGAACGAGCACGCAGCTTGGATTATGTGCGCGGTGCACGGCCACGTGCGGCGCGCGAGCTGCACCGGCAGTAGCGAGTCCCCGGACTCGGAGGGACTCGGGCAGCTCTCGGCGGAGCACGGCGAGGCCGCGGCACCAGTGCGGTTGTAGGGAAGTGCCCATTTAATTGGCAGATTATGAAATAGTCAGAAGTACCCACAGTAAATTAGTTGTGTTATCTTATAGTTTAGTTGGCCACGTAGGCAGGGATGTTTATGTGCGGAGGCCCCTCCGGCCCGAGGCAGGCGCCACCAGGCGGCCTGCGGTTGTTGTAACTATAGACTTAAGATCAATGTGTGTTGTGTACGCGCGAGACGCGGGGCCCCTCAGGCGGAAATAAATCGTTTAATTATATTTTTTACAACCGAACACAATGCTTTTGTTGAATCCCGCACACACACCCGGTAGGAAATATGGTTTGTTAGTTCCGACAAAAAACTAGCTGGCGCTGGGCATCAGGAGGAGCACGAACGGGAAGAACGAGCTGCGACCCCCGACTAATTCTAGAGCTAGCCGAGGACGTGCCTTAAGCCGGACGTCCTATAGAATAGGTAATATATAGCAGCGCAGGTTTGGCCGTTATAGGTTCTTGGTCCCATGATGACCTCGTAATGTTTTTCGAATAAGTGAGTGGTACACGCATACCTGACAATCCTGCGCACAAGCCTAGCTTGCTGGACCTAGTGCTGACTTCCGAACCAACAGGATACAGGGTTAGTGTCAAAGCTCCCCTCGGGAGCTCTGATCACTGCCTAGTGTCCTGTACAGTGCCGACTGTGCACTACGCGAAAACGCGCGAGCCCAGAACTCGCACAGTCTGGCACAATAAGTAAGCGCAATGAGAGGAATTCTGATCCTTTCTAGGAAGTTTCCCTTGAAAGGAGGTCTGCTTTGCCTCTTCGGATCCATCAACGTGCGCTGAGTCTATTGCCGAACTGATACAATAGGGTATGGAATACTTTATTCCATCTTCTGTTGTACCAGTAGGCGGTAGTCACAAGCCATGGTTCAACCGCCTATGCCGCATAGCTGTTGAGGCCAAGAACCAAGCCTACAGGCGGTGGCCCTCCGAACGTACCGCTGAGGTTAGGCGCGCACTTAACGCCTCCTCCAGGTCTTGCAAGCAAACACTCATCGTGGCCAAGTCCAAGCACGATCATAGAATTGGCGATAGACTAGTGCGATGTCCGACAGGCAGTTGCGCATTCTGGTCTCTCGCCAACTCTATCGGACGAAACTTCTGTCGCTCTGCTACACCACCCCTGGAACGGTCTGACGGATCACTCGCTATCCTCACGAAGGAAAAGGCGAACATTTTTGCTCGTCCTTTCGCGTCTAACTCAACGTTGGATGACCAGGGTGCAACTCCTCCCTCGATGCACCCTAGACAGGTATTCAAATGTTTGAGAAAGTTGGACATTTCGAAGAGTAGTGGCCCTGATGGCATTCCAGCCATAGTGCTCAAGATTTATGCCCCTGGGTTGAAACCAGTCATCTCCTGTCTTTTCCGTTTCTCCTTCGCCCGTGGGATTGTAAGCTCTTGTTGGAAAAGTGCCTCGGTCCAACCGGTTCCAAAGAAGGGAGACTCCGCGAACCCCTCCAACTATCGGCGCATTGCGATAAATTCACTATTATGTAAAGTTATGGAGCGCCTTATTAACACCCAGCTCCTAACGTACTTAGAAGCAAACAAACTCCTGGATGACAAGCAGTACGGATTCCGAAAAGCGCGGTCAACAGGAGATCTTCTAACGTACGTTACGCATATATTGGCTGAAAGATTGGACAACTTTGGGGAGTCGCTGGCAGTCGCCCTGGATATCTCGAAAGCTTTCGACCGCGTTTGGTAACGAGGCCTTCTAGGAAAGCTTCCGTCCTTCGGCATTCCTCCCAAACTCTGCACCTGGATCGCCAGCTTTTTGGCAGGTCATTCCATCTTCGTAACCATCGATGGCTCGAATTCGGACGACTTTCCAATCAAAGCTGGTGTTCTGCAGGACTCTGTGCTGTCGCCTACGCTTTTCATAATCTTTATAAACGATCTACTTTTCTTGGGCATGATACACAGCTATGCAGACGACAGCACGCAGCACGAGGGCTATGTTAAGGACTGAAAGAGTAGAGATTCGCGGCACAGGGAGGCTCAAGGTTCAGATCTGGATAAGGTCGATAACGTTCTCGGAAAAGTAGCTATATGGGGCTAGGAGAAGCTTGTCGCCTTCGACGTTAGCAAGACTCAGTGCTGCGCATTATCTGCCAAAGGCGATCCTTTTCCTTTCCAAGCTAGTTTCTAAGGCAGAGTCGCACCTGTCGCGGAGCACCTGGACCTCCTGGGCACCACTATTTCAAAAGACGTGGGTTTCCAGCAACTAATCGAGTCTAAGGCCAAAACCGCATCCAGAAAATTGGGAATACTTTCCCGCAATCGGCGGTTCTTCTCACCGGCACAACTATTCCTGTTGTATAAAACACAGATTATTATTATTATTATTTGTTTATGTAGCAGCTTAATATGCTGATGTGTTCATGTCTATGATGATCACTGGTTATTATATTAGGCCTATTTGTTATATTTCTTCGATATTTTAAATACTTGTCAAGCCTATTTTTAAATGTGTTTATTGTGGGTGCTTCAATAATTCCTCGGGCAGTTTATTCCAGCTGTTTACTATTCTGTTAGTCAGGAAGAGTTTTCTTGCTTCGGTTGAGAAGCTTCTTACATTGAGTTTCAAACTGTGACCTCTTAGGTGAGTGTTTGAATTAAATACAAACATGCTTTCCAGCTCTGGGCAGTCATAGTGCCGCTTCAGTATTTTCTATGTCTCTATGAGATCTCCTTTATGTCTTCGTTGCTCCAGCGTTGTTAGTTTGAGGATTTTTAATCTTTGTTCATATGGTATTTTTCTTAGAAAAGTAAATTTATTTCCTTGGTAAAATAAGGATTCCAGATTTGAAAACCATATTCAAGTAGAGGGCGAATGTAAGTTTTGTAAATCTTTATAAATGTTGGCATTGTTAGTGCTTGAAAAGCTTTCTTTACTAAATATAGAAGTGAATTTGCTCGCTTTACAATATTTTCAATATGGTTTGCCCATTTCAGGTTATCTGTTATTGTTATACCAAGGTCTTTTTGTGTGTTTGTGGCTGTTAAGCTGGTCAATCCCAGTTGATAGTCATGTTTGGGGTTATTTCTACCAAAGTGTAGAACTTTTTTTTTTTTTATGGAAACTTGACACGGTTGGCTACGTCACCTACAACATTCGTGATGTCAGCCCATAACACCGGGTGAACTAGGTGCCATGTCAGTGCTTCCCTACTAGGTACTGTGCATTTGTTGGGGTTAGTTTTAATAATCCAGTCTTGATCCATCCAGAGCTTTCCTTAATGTTCCACAATTCAAAACAGCATCAGCAGTGAGCTTGACATCATCAGCAAAGAGACTCGTTGATATTCCAACGAGTTGGGGAAGATCAGAAATGAAGATCCCGAATAATGTCGGAGCCAGGACAGATCCTTGAGGTACACCGCTGAGCACTTTACGGGCATCTGATAATAATCGTCCCACTCTCACTTGGTATGTACGTCCCGTTAGATAATTTTCCAACCATGTCAGCAGTTTACCACGTATTCCAAGATGCTCTAATTTTGCAAGTAGTTGGCGATGTGGGACCGTATCGAATGCCTTCTCAAAATCTAGATAGATAACATCAACAGGAATTTTAGCATCAAATTGTTTTGTCCAATAGTCAAGGCAAAGTAGGAGGTTAGATATAGTTGACCGATTGCGAACGAATCCGTGTTGTTGGTAAGGTATAATGTTTTCTGATTTTAGGAAACCTTGCAGTTTATGAGCAATGATTCTTTCGGTAGATTAGGCCGGTGATGGAGTAATGCAGTCACATCTAGGAGGGTAGTCCCCATTATCTGCTAGCGTCCTTGGACTCGATACAGCGCCGAGCCATCCGTCTTGTTGGTGACCCGAAACTTACAGATGGTCTGGAGTCTCTGAGTCACAGACGATTTGTGGGTTCGCTTAGTCTCTTTTACAGATACTATCACGGACGCTGCTCTGTGGAACTAGCATCCCTTATTCCCTGCCACCCGTCCTATCTCCGCATGACTCGTCGCAGAGAGACTAAGCGCACTTTTGTTGTTGACATTGGGCTTTTGAGAACCCATCGGTTCTCTAAATCGTTTCTTTGTCGCACCGCTAGAGTGTGGAACTGTCTTCCGGCGAGTGTATTTCCTGAATCCTTTAAGCTGGGTGTCTTCAAGCGTCGTATTAACGGGCTAGACAGCCTAGCAACAGTCCGCAAATCTGCTGGCATGGCACCTAACTGAGCGTGGTTTCGCGAGAAGAGGTGATGTTGGCTCTGTCGACTGCACCATTGGTCTCTCGGCACAGCCACCAATGCTGGTTTACATAAAAAAAAATTGTGGTGGGTACAGCCACCCAGTTCGGCAGCGATACAAATATACGATAGTACAATGAGAAACTAAGAGGACAATTAGTAGTACGCAAAGGTGGACTTAACGCTGGTTAATATTTGTTCCGTTCAACAAAAAAAAAAGTAACATTTTTCTCAGACACCAAGTCACTGAAGATGAGGCCGAAGGCCGAGTTGTATTCAATTTTGCGATATATTTATCGAAAACGGTGACACTAAGGGCGAGCCCCACGGCCGAGCTGAGTTCAGGTAAACGATGTACCTACTTTCTCGAAGAAAGAAAGCTACTGAGGATAGTTAGACGGAAAAGCTGCCTTCAGTTAAATGTTATACTTATTTGAAAACAGTAATTCACTGATGGCGAGGCCGAAGGCCGAGCTGAGTTTGGATGAAATGTATAGTTTTTCGAAGAAAGTTAGTTTAAAAGAAGAAGAATCCATTTTTATAAACGAATGAATACATGTCACGAAGTATGACATTTGATATTTTATATACCACAGAGCATCAAATGCGCGCGCCCCTCCTAGAGGCGCCCTGAGCGCGATTTCTCTACAACGCCGTTGAAGCCTGTGGGCGTGGCCTATGACTTACATATGTGTGTTGTGCGTGTGCATTTGTTTTGTGCGTGTGCCTAACTTGCTCTTCTTTGTGTGTAGTGTCGATACTAGCACACACACACACATACGAAGCGCTAGCAGCACTGCGTGTAGTTTTTGGGTTTCAAATATTATCGCTTAGAACGTCTCTAGTAGGCGCATGCGAGGTACCTAGGTATTTGATGCTCTGTGTTATATACGAATGAATTGTTATATGATTTACTGATACGGACCCCTCGGCGCGCGAGTCTAACTCTCGCTTGACCGGTGTTTTTTTAATGTTGACTTACGCATTTTATGAACATAAACTCCAATGTAGCGGAACAGTTATTTCACGGTCCTTCCACCGAGTGGTGATGCATGTGAGCCTTCGTACGTTATTTTCTGCTTGATAGTTATCTCGTTCAGATACTTTGGATACTTTGCTTTGTGCTTTAAGATATTTACAATAGTACTCGTTTGTAGGTACTATTAATAATAGTATATAGTATATAGTGAAATGAAGGAAAGCACTGACATGGCAGGCGGCAGCCCAGCTCACTGGGTGCTATGGGGCTGACATCACGGATGTTGTAGGTGATGTAGCCAACCGTGTCAGTATCCATACAAAAAATCGAACTGCATGTAGGTAAATTCCAAACACTTCAATTTGAATGATATCAAAAGAAAAGAGGACGGGACTAGGTCATTGCACTCCCTAGACCTAGACAGTAATGTTACCAAATCTTCCCACACTCACCTGTCCATCGAGTTTGTATTACCATTTTAAATTGTTGTATGGAAATAAAAAATACGGAATTTCGATTTTAGTGATAAGGATTTCTTTCTTCTAATAATGAGTACTTTCTATTCCTGAAGTTTCTCAAAATCCTGAAACACCCTGTATATACAGGATGTTTTATGACCATAGGTCATTAAACAGACCAGGTACTCCTGAGACTATTTGGAGCAAAAAAGTTATATGACATTTTGTTCTACGGTGAACTTTTTTTTCCATACTAAACTAAATAAATACACAAGTGAATAGACCGATGAACATGTGCGGGCGGGCGTCGACAATGCACAGAGCGGAGCGGCAACGTCGCAATGTACCGAGCGTCAAGTCGATCGCACTACTGTAGTATTTTTCGCGCGAAAACTAATTTAATTAATAACTCCTTAATTAAGGCATATCTGACAAAACTTTACTGAGTCTTTTAGACTTCAAATTAGTCAAGGAATCACTGGTTTGCTTTATGACCTATGGTCATAAAACATCCTGTATACAGAAGTAAAACAAAATAACACTACATAAATACAATACAAAATATGTGGTCAACTCAGAAACTGGGGACACAGAAGAAGATGAAACATATATAAGTAGAGAATCACAGAGCATCAAATACCTACCGCGCGCGCCCCCTACTAGAGACGCCCTAAGCGATAATATTTGAAACCCAAAAACTACACGCAGTGCTGCTAGCGCTTCGTATGTGTGTGTGTGTGCTAGTATCGACACTACACACAAAGAGGAGCAAGTTAGGCACACGCACAAAACAAATGCACACGCACAACACACTTAAGTAAGTTATAGGCCACGCCCACAGGCTTCAACGGCGTTGTAGAGAAATCGCGCTCAGGACGCCTCTAGGAGGGGCGCGCACATTTGATGCTCTGTGTAGAGAATACATACCAGAAGCTCATCCACAAAGCGGAAAAACAAAGTGCACTTTCACGGAGAGTTTTACAAACTCGAGGCGTTCTTTTCCACTACTTTACGCTCAGTTAATGAAATTATTTATGCACGGAGAGAAGTCCGTGATTTATTATGTACACTGCACCCTAGAAATATTGCGGCGAGTTCTTAAGCTGCAAAGTGTAACTTATTCTCCTTAAGGAAAGATTAATTTAGAAGAAAACTAAGATTTATTTAAGTATCGCTCTTGCTTCGTTTACCGCCCGCTTCAACCACTCATTCATGCTTTTTTTTAAAAGGAAACTGACACGGTTGGCTACATAACCTACAACATCCGTAATGTTAGCCCTTAACACCGGGTTAACTAGGTGTCATGTCAGTGCTTCCCTTCATTTGATAACAGTCTAATTCGGGCATATACGAAAATCATGAGAGTGGAAAAGGCGGCAGAAGTGTGTCAGGATCACTGCACGTGGAGATCCGTTGTCCCTGCCTACCCCACTGGGAGACGGGCGCGACGTTTATTAATATGTTTGTTTATTTTCCATACATTCCATATAGCGGCGGGTGGCCGAGTGGTTTCGGCATCGGCTTCTCATGCGAGAGGTCCGCGGTTCGAATCCCGTCGGCGTGTACCAATGAGTTTTCTCTGACGAAAAAATGTATGTGCATACCTACACCTGCTGCTTCACCGTTCGGAACCGGTGTAAAACTGTAGGACCCTTCCCTTGCCCTTTACTAGGTGGTAGGCTCAAATTGTAGCCGACTGGGTTGGTACCACCATACTGGATGTAAGATGGCCACATAGCAGCCTACCTTCTCGGAGGTGATATTGGCTGGTCGGAGCATGCGCTTCGACCCCTCCAACTCAGCCACCCATAGAGGATTACATAAAAAAAAATCTTTCATTTTAGGCGGTTTTTTGCGATTTTCTCAAAAACTCCCAAACTTTAAAAAAAAAATTACAACATATTGTAGCCCGATACGCGTAATTTGACATCCTAAATATTAGCGTAGCTTTAAAACTCACGACACCAGGGCGAATTCGCACTCTCGCTGGAAATCGCGGACTATACTGAAGCGATCGAAAAGACTATTCCAATATCAATATAAACCCCATTTAATACATAGATAATTCAAGCGTTTGTATCGTCGACGTCATTCAACGCGATATCTAGGACACACTGTATTATGACAAGCGAAGCGTAAACATTTAATTTGTGGAGGGCTAGCGCCCGGCCCTGAAGCGAACAACGCCCCGCGCTCTGTCGGCAGAGTGACGCATCTGACAAATGAGAAAATTGCGTCGGCCAATAGGCTCCTCGTTTTGTATCGTGCCTTGTCTTCGGATTTCTCGTTTGATGTCTGTGCCGTCAAGCTGTCTGCGCCGCCGTGGCGGCCGGGTATTGGATCACGAAATTTCAGCTCCCGGAGATGTCGACGATGCACAGCTATCGCGTGAAATTAGAGCGCGACACCGGAAAAGCGTTGTATAGCAACCGGTTGCTATAAACTTGTAAAATTTAAAAGAATAGCCCCACTGCATCTCTCCCCGTATATATCGTAAAAGGCGACGAAGGGATATGACTCCCTTCTTATATTACTAGCGCCATATGTCGTGCTTCCCATAAAAAAAAAGAGTAGTGAGCCAGCCTCGATAGCTCAGTGGTGCAGACAGTCAACTGTCGCTATTGAATGTTAAGCAACGCTGGGTGCGGTCAGTGCTTGGATGGGTGACCGCTGACCGTTGGAGGTCAGCCTCGGTTCGGGTTCCTCGTAAAACTGTAGGTCCCTACCCTCCTAATCTTACTTGGTGGTAGGGTTTAACCCGCCCGGGTTGGTGCCACCGCACTGAATGAAAGGTTGGTCGAAACGGTTATTTAAATAGTTTGTGTTTTCCGTCCAGTTCAGTGTAGCCGTCACGACCGAAGGGAAGCACTGACGTGGCACCAAGTTCAGCCGGTGTTATGGGCTGACATCACGGATGTTGTAGGTGATGTAGCCTACCGCGTCAGTTACCATAAAAAAAATGCTAATTTTACTGTTCATCTGATTTAACTTCGTCGACACACTTCTTTAGATAGGTTGATAGAAATACTTTATTGCTCCAGAAATATTATAGAAAAACAAGTTATACACAGTTTACTTGAGGTGGAAAGGCGGACTGGCCCCTTACAGAGATTTCTTCACTTGTTGGATGTTTAAGAGTCATATGTTGTGAAATATATCTACGCAGGTAGTAGTAAAATACTTGAATGTGGCATTGTAAAATTAAATGTAATTATTGTTTCTGTTTTTTCTCGAGGAAATTAAGTCACTTAGAGCGAGGCCGAGAGCCGTACTTTCTCGAAAACAGTACTAAAGGCCGAAGCTGCATTCACGTAAACCATATACTTCTTGGAAGTAATTCAGTCACTAAGCGTGAGGCCGAAGGCCGAGCTGGGTTCACGTCAACGATATGAGTGCTTTGTCTAAAACAGTAAGTTACTAAGGACGAGACTGCAGGTCATTTTATATTGTGAAATAAAGCATATTTTCATTTGATGAAAAAGTTTGCTCACCCAAAGTCGACAGTGAAATTTCACTTATGTGTTTGTTACAAGGAGATTCCGGTATTAGGGTTGTCACACATTAAATACTTTTTACCTTTTGACCAAATTGGTCGCTATGCACTATGACAAAGATATTTTTTTTAATTAAAAGCAATGTGGGTAGCTGTGCTGAGGGAATAAAGGTACTCGACCAGGGCAAATCCACCTCGCCCCGTAAAACCACGCTTATGTAAACTGACACGGTTGGCTACATCACCTACAACATCCGCGATGTCAGGTGAACTAGGTGCCATGTCAGTGATTCCCTTCATTTCATGTCGGCTACACAGAACTGGACGAAAAACACGAACTATTTACATAGCCGTTTCGACCGACGACGTTTCATTCAGTGCGGCGGTACCAATCCGGGCGGGATGAACCCTACCACCTAGTAAGATAAGAAGGGAAGGGACCTACAGTTTTACGTGGAATCCGCACCACGGTCAGCCTCCAACGGTCGAGCGGTCACCCATACAAGTACGTATATAGGTGATGTTGCAACCGTGACATATTCCAAAAACCGGCCAAGTGCGAGTCGAACTCGCGAACTGAGGGTCCCGTATCGCCATGTCATGGTCAGCGCCACTCACGCCATCTATTAGTACCTTCCCTTAGCGTCACTTTGGGCCCGAAAGGTTTTTTTGATGAAACCAGCAGGAGGTTTTAGTATGTTGTTAAGCATGTTATTTTGACTAAAAAACCATCGGGAGACAATCTCTAACGTGGATGAGTCACCAGTTATGACGTCATCAAAATGGCCGCCACCGCGTTCAAAGTTTTGCGTATACAACAAAAAGTATGTAACATACAAGCCTGTATTATGAGATGGCCTGTATTATCATATTATATATCATATTAGTTAAAATTCATGATTAGTTAAAATTCATGATTAGTTAAAATGCTTCATACTGTTGGTAGATGGCGCGCATACGGTTTTTAGTTTATTCTATGGAGACCCCAGTGAATTTTTTACTTTTTCATATTTTTTTATTATTTTTTGTTATATCGGCCATAATAACACATATTCTGTGAAAATTTCAACGGGTTATCTATTACGGTTCAAGAGATACAGCCCTCGGACAGACGGACAGATGGACGGACGAACAGACAGACAGACAGACGGAGTAGGCTTAGTAATAGGGCCCCGCACGACGGATTCGGAACCCTAAAAATACATAATATAACCAGATAATAATTTTGAAGAAAAACAATAAATATCTATAGAATAAACATTTTTAGGTACTTACTTCAACTTTTTTCCTCATCGCGTTTTAGTTTTTACAAGCTGTGCCCGCGGCTCCGCCCGCTCTCATATTTCACTTCACTGCTAACTTCATAAGCTAATTAGCGTGATAGTAAGTAGCCTATAGTTGATGGGAAGAATCAAGCTATCCGTAGAATTTTGTTTTATTAAAATCGGTTCAGTGGTTCTCGAGTTATAAGCGGACTGACAGACATACAAAGCGGACAGACGGACATACACTCAGACACTCAGACATTCAGACAGAAAGCAGACGTTGGATTTTATTATAGGTAAGGAAGGATAAGGAAAAAGGAAATAAGGAAATAAGGAATAAGGAAAGGATAAGGAAGCTGTGCCCGCGGCTCCGCCCGCTCTCATATTTCACTTCACTGCTAACCTCATAAGCTATTTATCGTGATAGTAAGTAGCCTATAGTTGATGAAAAGAATCAAGCTATCCGTAGAATCGTGTTTTATTAAAATCGGTTCAGTGGTTCTCGAGTTATAAGCGGACAGACAGACACTCAGACAGACAGAAAGCAGACGTTGGATTTTATTATAGGTAAGGAAGGATAAGTAACATTTGTTTTTCCTTGAAGCCCCTACTACGTTTATTTTCATGGGTCAATCCGTCAATCGTGCGGGGAAAATAAACATGATTAAAATAATAGTGACGTCGTCGAATGTTTACTTTGCGTAGACAGGCGATGATGGACTCAGTTGGTAGAGCCTTGGGCGTGTGATCTAAAAGTCGTGGGTTCGAGTTCCACGTCCGATTATCATATAAGTACGAATTATTGTAATCGTTGTTAGTAATTTTTCTTTTTTTTTTCTAGCATAGAAAAAAATCTAATTTTTTTCTAATTGCCAACAAAAATGTACCATAGACATACCACGTACTTTTGCCAGACTGCGGAAAGACAAAGCACATATCTCAGACAATCTCTAAGGTTTGTATGTATTTATGTATATTACATAATTGGTCTTTCATTAGTAGGTAACGATACGCTAAGGGGTGTATGTGTATCAGATACTGATCACGTTCCCATACCAATTTTTTTTACGATATAAAAAACCTACTCACTCCTCAAATTTAATACGTGAAGTGCGCGTAGATGAAGTGGGTCTATTATAATCAAGTACAAGGACCCATACGGTATTAGCCTCCTTTTGACTTCGCCGCAGTCGGGTAAAAAACAAAGCGTGGTCACTCAAAAAATGCCATTTCGGCATTCATCGCTTCCTGTCACAGTGGCGACAATCGCGGACGAGCGCAAAATGACCAGCGCGCCAGTGGCGGGGCAAGACCTATATTTTATAAGCGGCGGGTGGCCGAGTGGTTTCGGCATCGGCTTCTCATGCGAGAGGTCCCAAGTTCGAATCCAGTCGGCGTGTACCAATGAGTTTTTTCTGACGACACAATTTACGTGCATACCTACACCTGCTGCTTCACCGTTCGGAACCGGTGTAAAACTGTAGGTCCCTTCCCTTGCGCCTTACTAGGTGGTAGGCTCAAATTGTAGCCGACTGGGTTGGTACCACCGTACTGGATGTAACATGGCCGCATAGCAGCCTCGTATAGCCAGTCCAGTATAGCCAGCAATCCAGGGAAGTCTCCGGTATGGCACCTACCTTCTCGGAGGTGATATTGGCTGGTCGGAGCATGCGCTTTGGCCCCTCCGACTCAGCCACCAGCAATGCAGCAATATGGGTATACCGGATTACATAAAAAAACAAAATAATTTTAATGTGGGCAAGATATATTTTGCGAGGCCCTCTCTGGTGGCATGGATTGTATGGATTTTCACTGTTGAAATGGATTTCCGGTATACTGATAAAATCAAACATTTTTGTCAGCATACCTTTCGTCGATAAAATTAAACATAATCAAATTGCAATAATATAGCCTTCACTGCCTCTGTCCTGCGTTCCCATCTTGTGTCTGATAAAGGCTTTATAGTAAGCTTTAGTTTGCCTTTGATTAAGTCTAAACATGTTTACTCGGGGTCTCTTTTAATAGATCTAGGTGAATATTTTTCATGAATCAAAACTGCATGAACTTTCGAGGCGCGAGGCCCCTTGGGCCGCGAGGCCGTGGGCGGTCGCCCACGTCGCCCACGCCTTGCGCCGCCTCTGCAGCGCGCAAAGCCGCAACTATCAGCCGAAACGAACTGAGCATTATGTAACTAAAGTTGGAAAACGTCGCAGTTTCATTATCTAAACCTTAGTTACAAAAACTTGCAATTTACGTTTTTAAGGTTCTTTACCAAAATAGTACAAATGAACCCTTAAAGTATCACTACGTTGTCCGTCCGTTCGTCCATCCGTCTGTCTGTCTGTCTGTATGCATGTCACGGTCACAGCCCTTTAACTTCTAACCTGCTGTTTTTTTTATGTAATCCGGTATTACTAGGTGGTTGGCTCAAATTGTAGCCGACTGGGTTGGTACCACCGTACTGGATGTAACATGGCCGCATAGCAGCCTCGGTTGTGTTCTCCTCTAGTCCAGTATAGCCAGCAATCCAGGGAAGTCTCCAGTATGGCACCTACCTTCTCGGAGGTGATATTGGCTGGTCGGAGCATGCGCTTTGGCCCCTCCGACTCAGCCACCCATACCGGACTACATAAAAAAAAAATTATCGCTATTAATAGTTTGAACCGTGTGGGGCCGGTACTTTAAAAGAATACCCCCACTGCATCTCTCCCCGTGTATGTCGTGAACGGCGACTAAGGGATATGGCTCCCTTCTTACCTTACTAGGTGGTAGGGTTCATCCCGCCCGGGTTAGTACCGCCGCACTGAATGAAACGTCGGTCGAAACGGCTATGTAAATAGTTCGCGTTTTCCGTACCGACATGAAATGAAGGGAAGCACTGACATGGCACCTTGTTCACCCGGCGTTATGGGCTGACATCACGGATGTTGTAGGTGATGTAGCCAACCGTGCCAGTTTCCATAAAAAAATAAAAAAAAAACGCAAGAAGGAACGTATGGCTTCGAAACCCTCTGTGTGTGATCAACGTTCTCACTTAACAGGTTTTGTTTCCTCATTTCACTGCCAGCGCTTTTGTGCATCGACGAGTTATCTCGTTACGCACCATATGGCGTAGCGTTATTCCCAGGATGAAGCCCCCATTGCTCGCTGGATAACCAGGCCAGGTGGGACGACGACATCAACTACGTCGGCGGAAAGCAGTAGTTCCGTACGCCGAAGCCCGGGAGGACGGAGGAAAGTTGGAGAGGCTATGTCCAGTAGTGAACGCTTACACACTTACACTCGGTAGCTCAGTGGTGCGGTCGATCGACGTGTCGGTCGTGATCATAAGCACACCTGGGCGCGGTCAGTACTTGGATGGATGACCGCTCGACCGTTGGAGGCTGATCTTTGTATATTGTATATTGTATATTGTTGTATATTGTTTATTAAGCATTCATTAGACAGCATGACTGTACTCGAATTTGTCACAATTTGTTCTATCCGATTCGATTACACCCACGAAGAAGAACCGGTAAGAAACTTCGCAGGTTTTTTTTTCATAATAATTTTTACAAGCATTTAGTGACTATCCACATAATAACACCGCCTACAGTCGATTGAAAATACAGCTTGAGAGCAAGATCAAAAACAGATTTTTGTTTTGTTTTTGAAGTTCTGACTGCAAGGACTTAATTTAGTGGATCAGGTGTAAAGAGCCTTTGTCAAATTTTTGATACGTCATTTGGGTTCCACGTAAAACTGTAGGTCCCTTCCTTTCTGACCTTATTAATTATCGGGTTTAGTCCACCCGGATTGGTGCCACCGCACTGAATGAAAGGTCGGTCGAAACGACTATGTAAATAGTTCGTGTTTTCCGTCCAGTTTAGCGTAGCCGGCAAGACCGAAAGAAAGCACTGACGTACCGCATAGTTCACCTGGTGTTATGTGCACTACATTATGGTTGTAGTAGGTGATGGAGCCAACCGCGTCTGTTCAGAAAGGCGTAGTGCACACCGCCTTTATATTTCTAATTTTAAATCAGTTTTCTGCGACCGACGAATTAGTGGTGACTACCCGCAATCCGTTGGCGCGGGTTTCTACGCGCTCGAGGCAGAGCGCATTGTCATTCAAGCATTCGTCGTTACCCATTCATCGTTTTCTTTCGAACATTTTTATTTACGATTTCGCTGCCGCTCCCGCCGCCGCCGTCGAGCCGGTCATCACCGCTTCTCCATCGGGTAATCAAGTGCGTGTCGGTCTTCATGAGTGTAAGCCCAGGATCCTGGTTAAGAGCTGTCCCGCACGCATCCTGCGCCCGCCCGCGGAGAACCAGGTACGTGGCCCTCTTTCGTTCGGTCGCATCGCATCCATAAAATTCACTCACCTCATTGTCATTTCATTCATTAATACCTACAGTCCATTCTCTTTTAAAATTCCAGCCACCGAGTTCTGCTTTGTCCCAATGCAGGACTCGGGGTGGGTTTAGTTACTGGCCGGTGGCGAAGTGGGGAGGGGGTGGTGCGGGAGGGGGGGGGGGGGGGGGGAGGAGCTTGGTGTATCGATTTATGAACCTCACCCCCAAAGAGGGGGGCCGTTTAGGGGGAGGGGGCATACAAAGTACCTCCAAAAAGGGAGCAAAAATGAGAAATGAAGCATATAAAACAATGAAGGGAGCAGAAAAAGTTTTTAGTTATTTGCCCCCCCCCCCACACCCCCTAAAAAATTCTAACGTATAAAAAACTCATTAGCTAATTACGATTGCCTCTTCTCCGGCGCTGCGGGAAGTGCAGCCCTTCCGTCCTTCAAAGCGCAGGCACCCATGCTCGCCTCCGCAAGCCTCAGCCGCTACGGCTCACACGGGCGCCTGCGCTTTGTTACAGCGGACGGGGGCTCCACTCCCTCCGCGCCTCCGGCTTATATAAACACTCTAAATAGCCATACTAACAGGTTATGTCGGGGCGGTGAATTTAGTTTTTCCGCAAAGTAGTCATGTCTGACCTGTTCAAATTTTAATTTTTTTTTTTCTCGAAAATTATTGATCTCCTCGGGCTAATTCTTTCACTAATATTCT
Organism: Nematopogon swammerdamellus; assembly: GCA_946902875.1. Lineage (NCBI taxonomy): Eukaryota > Metazoa > Arthropoda > Insecta > Lepidoptera > Adelidae > Nematopogon > Nematopogon swammerdamellus. The sequence goes on from OX336351.1 coordinate 2,920,887, forward strand.
TCTAACATTCTAAACTACAGGATATAACTACCAGCAATTTGCTATCAAACCGGCCATTAACTAAACCTCACCCCAGGACTCCCCTTCAGTGTCAGTTTCCATATACAAAAAAAAAATGCACAGCAAGCGACTGAAGATTTACACAATGAAAGTGGGAGAGCGAAGGTCGTTGTAGCCGAATTCTCTGGCCAGACGCCAAATCACTTAGCGACGACGGCCGACCGCGCACTCCTTACTAATGACCGTTTAGACGAGAGCCCTTGCCATTATAAACACGCTCTTTATAAGCTTTTTTTGGAAATATCGATTGAGTGTTTTTTTTTTTGGGGCGAAAGGGTTCAAGTATCTGGTTGATATTTTCACAGAATATGTGCTCGTTCAAAAAATTTTAAAAAATCTTAATAGGTTTGTTGCCTTTTAAAATTTAGCAAAAGGTACAACTTAACGCCATAGGCGTTCTCCTCCAGCCAACCTTTCGGTTATTATCATGAATGAGTGTGGAGTGGCAGAGAACAAATAAGAATGGTGTAGACAATTTAAGCAAATTAGACAACATAAATATAAATAAATAGATCAAAATAGATAGGTAAATACATAGAAATAACACGTATACACGAATACAATATACAGAGAAAACAAACATTAGACTCTAATCCATAAATAGCGAGTAATTTATCGTTTCAGAAAGTGAGACAGTATACGCTTTTTAACATAAACACTGACTGCAATAGATGGATTTGCGAGTTCCACATACGGGCCGTTATGACGGACCACAGAGCATCAAATGCGCGCGCCCGCCCCTACTAGAGGCGCCGTGAGCGCGATTTTTCTACAACGCCGTTGAAGCCTGTGGGCGTGGCCTATGACTTACATATGTGTGTTGTGCGTGTGCATTTGTTTTGTGCGTGTGCCTAACTTGCTCCTCTTTGTGTGTATACACTATGTTGTCGATACTAGCGTCTGTGTTTGTCGATACTAGCACACACACACACACACACATACGAAGCGCTAGCAGCTCAGCGTACGGTTATTGGGTTTCAAATATCATCGCTTAGGGCGCCTCTAGTAGGGGGCGCGGACGGTAGGTATTTGATGCTCTGTGTGACGGACAAACAAAAAAAAAATTAAGGTACAAATAAATACAAGAAACATGTCTTTTCAGCTATTTCTTATTTTTGCGCTATCGTAAAAATGGTAATACTTACAAGCGTCAAACTTGGTGTAATTTTAGTGCAATCTCTACTGTAAAACAACAGATAATTAAATCCAGCCAATCACGTGGTGGCACGCAAACCTCCGTGCGCGAACCCGACGCACACTCGGCCGATTTTTTCTTAGTAAAGAGATAGACAGATAGATAGAAAATTCTTTATTGTTCCACAAATATTTCACAAGAATAACACTATGAATACAGGTACCAATCACGCGGTCTGCAGGCGCTCTCCCCGCCGTCGCATCCCCCGCCCTTCACCAAAGATACCCTAAAATCGGCCACTGCATCGGTCCAAGTTATATGCCGTTTGGTATAGGTACATGAGGTGCAAAGGCGGACTTATCCCTTGAAGTGATATTTTTTTTTATGGAAACTGACACGATACATCGCCTACAACGTCCGTGATGTCAGCCCATAACACCGGGTGGACTAAGTGCCATGTCAGTGCTTCCCCCTTTGTTCGTGCCGGCTACACTGAACTGGTCGGAAAACACAAACTATTTACATAGCCGTTTCGACCGACGTTTCATTCAGTGCGGTGGTACCAACCCGGGCGGGTTAACCCAACCACCAAGTAAGATTAGGAGGGAAGGGGCCTACAGTTTTACGAGGAATCCGAACCTTGGTCAGCCTCCAACGGTCAGCGGTCACCCATCCAAGTACTGACCGCACCCAGCGTTGCTTAACATTTAATAGCGACAGTTGACTGTCTGCACCACTGAGCTATCGAGGCTGACAAAGATACCGTAAATCGGCTACTGCATTGGTCCAAGTTATATGCCGTTTCGTATACATGAGGTGCAAAGGCGGACTTATCCCTTGAAGAGATTTCTCACATCACAATATTGATGATAGGTTTTTATAATAAGAATACTTTTTACAGAAGTGAGCTCGATATAAGTTCCTATTGTGTGTATTTTGAAATAGAGGCCCGAACAAATAGTAGTAATATTTCCATCTCTCGGCTTCCTGCCGCCAGAACACGAACGCAAAATAAACAGTAGAATGTGTTCCATTCGTCAACTGTCATCTGTGGGCCGGTCGGGTTGGTAGAGAGCGTTCCATATAAAAGTTCCCTTCGCCGTTATGTTGGCTCCACTTTCTATCTGTCAAAACAGCGTTGAGGGTTGCTATGTGTACAGATTTACCCGTAATTATCCGTATTTACAGTATTTTTTGTACTGTAAATACTGATTAAATTATTAGGTAATATAATCTTCATAATCTGGCAACAGGAATATAAGCACTGACAGTGACACTGGCAGTGGAGCCAACATAACGGCGAAGGGAACTTTTAGTTGGTACGCTCTCTACTGGTGCGTTTGAGTGCTCCGCGGTGCGTCTTGCTTTTCTTGTTACGACCAAAGAGTTTGTATTACGGCGCAGCGACGTAATACAAACTCTTTGGTTACGACCTATTGGACGGTGTGAATGTTTTTTTGAGATTTATTGCACACTAGATGTACTAGCTTGTACCGTGTGGGGCCGGTACTTGTACCGTGTGGGGCCGGTACTTGTACCGTGTGGGGCCGGTACTTGTACCGTGTGGGGCCGGTACTTGTACCGTGTGGGGCCGGTACTTGTACCGTGTGGGGCCGGTACTTGTACCGTGTGGGTCCGGTACTTGTACCGTGTGGGGCCGGTACTTGTACCGTGTGGGGCCGGTACTTGTACCGAGTGGGGCCGGTACTTGTACCGTGTGGGGCCGGTACTTTAAAAGAATAGCTCCACTGCATCTCTCCCCGTGTATGTCGTAAAAGGCGACTAAGGGTATGACTCCCTTCTTATATTACTAGGTGGTAGGGTTTAACCTGCCCGGGTTGGTACCACCGCACTGAATAAAAGTTCGGTCGAAACGGCTATGTAAAAAGTTTGTGTTGTCCGTCCAGTTCAGTGTAGCCGGCACGACCGAAGGGAAGCACTGACGTGGCACCAATTTCACCCGGTGTTATGGGCTGACATCACGGATGTTGTAGGTGATGTAGCCAACCGTGTCAGTTTCCATAAAAAAAACTAGCTTTTGCCCACGGCTTCGCTCGCGTGAAATTCGTATTTAAAAAGAACAAAGCAACCCGCTGCCGTACCTTTATTTCGGCGCGTGGAACAATTTCCGTTTGTATGAGAGCCACATCTTAGCGTGACCGAAACTGAACTTTATTTAGGCTATCTTGTGTCACGTCTAGTTAAAGTGCTTGTACGAAATTTCATCGAATTCGGATGATCAGTTTGAGAGTTATGGAGGAATATATATACACCGTGATTCCAAGTAAAACTGTAGGACATTCCCCTAGAATGACCTACAGTTTTACTTGGAATCGGATCCACGGTAAGCCTCAACGGTCCGACGATCACCCATCCACAGTACAATCGCCAAAGTGCAGTACCACTTTTTTCAGCCTCGGCAGCTCATTGTTGTGATCGCTCGAGTGTCGGTCGTAATCATAAGTAACGCTGTGCGCGGTCAGTACTTTGATGGGTGACTGTTTGACTGTTGGTGACATGCCGTGGTTCGGATTCCACGTAAAACTGTAGGTCCCTTCGCTTCTTACCTTACTAGGTGCTAGGGATTAACCCGTCCGGGTTGGTACCACCGCACTGAACGATATAGGTCGGTTGAAACGGCTATGTAAAGAGTGCAGCCGGCATGACCGAAGGGAAGCATTGACATGGCATCTAGTACACCAAGGTGATATGGGCTGATATCACGGATGTCGTAGGTGAAGTAGCCAACCGTGTTAGTTTCCATATAAAAAAACCACTATCGCTTCTAACAATAAGTTGCCAGTAATTTCTCTCGGGACACGCAAAAGACCAACACCAACAGCTATGGTCACAAATAAACGACTGCAAGCAGACAAGAGCGGCGGTGCCAACCATCAACAGGAAGCTCACAAAGGGTATACTACAGCTAAACGAAGGTAAAATCAGATTGGTGGTGTGAACCTTAACTGGACACTATCCACTAAATAAGCACTTATTTATTATAGGTGAAACAGATAGCCCTCTGTGCAGGGGTTGCATGGGGGCTGAAGAAACGCCATCCCACGTGCTGCTACAGTGCGAGGGGGTGGCAAATGAGCGGGCAATCATCCTCAAAAACCCGAGGACACTCCAAGAGGCCTGCAAGGACGTCGGACGCCTGCAGGACTTCTGAAAGGAGCTGGGCTGGATGGAGTAGCGGCCGGGGTGATACGCAAAACGGGTCCAAACAGTGAGACCTACATGCGGAAAATGCCCACCAAGAAAAAGAAGAAGCCAGTAATTTCTAAAATATTATTTCACACTTTCTATGACTCCGAATTTCGAAATATTTAATATAATTTTTCACGAAAATTTCTTCATGATTTCTCTAATCGAAAGCGTAAACAAAATTATGAAATAAACTCGGCATGTAACTTTGTAAGGAAGGGAGAATTAGAACCGACAGCTTCATGAAGCTCACATTTCTCAAAGTGCCGCAGTGTATAACTCGGATCAGTGTTGCCTGATGCACGACAATTGCCGTATTTTTATGGTGTCTAATTTAATTTGTTTATTAGGAGACATGGGGACATACCTACAGGAACGTTCTTTTCATGTAATCCGGTATGAGTGGCTGAGTCGAAGGGGCCAAAGCACATGCTCCGACCAGCCAATATCACCTCCGAGAAGGTAGGTGCCATACCGGAGAGTTTTCTGGATTGCTGGCTATACTGGACTAGAGGAGAACACAAACCGAGGCTGCTATGCGGCCATCTTACATCCAGTGCGGTGGTACCAACGCAGTCGGCTACAATTTGAGCCTACAACGTATTAACGGTTAAGGGAAGGGACCTACAGTTTTACACCGGTTCCGAACGGTGAAGCAGCAGGTGTAGCAAGAACGTTAGATGTATGGACGTCGGACCTTCTCCGCGCCAGCGTAACACGATATTTGTAAAAACGTACAAATAACATTCGTTACCAACTAATCAGAGCGCGATACCACCCGATACCACCCAATCAGAGCGCGAGCCGCCGTCCCCTTCGCTGCCCGCGGAGCTCGGCGACGCTGATTCTCATATAAGCATTGGACAGTCCGACGTCCAACTCTTCTAAATGTTCTTGAAGTGTAGGTATGCACGTAATTTTTTTCGTCAGAAAAAACTCATTGTTACACGCCGACCGGATTCGAATCTCGAACCTCTCGCATGAGAAGCCGATGCCCAAACAACTCGGCCACATACGGTATTTATAAGTAAGGCAGTATTTAAAATCTTAAGATCTGACGAAGCATAAGAAGCTGAAGAAGAGCTGTCAAATAGAAGTGTTAGAATAAACAATTAACGTGGCAAAATGCACAAAAATATTTTGCTGAGGTCGCCAACCCAACAGTGCTCATGCGCAGCAACCTGCACCGGTGACGGCACCTTGCCGCAACCACCACCTCCGCCGCTCGGTACCACCGTTATCACACCAGCTCGACTGTCGACTTGCATGGCTGTCGACTCTGAGTCACAGACGATTTGTGGGTTCGCTTAGTCTGTTTTACAGATACTATCACGGACGCTGCTCTGTGGAACTAGCATCCCTTGTTCCCTGCCACCCGTCCTATCTCCGCATGACTCGTGTCAGAGAGACTCAGCACCCCTTTGTTGTTGACATTGGGCTTTTGAGAACCCATCGGTTCTCTAAATCGTTTCTTTGTCGCACCGCTAGAGTGTGGAACTGTCTTCTGGCGAGTGTATTTCCTGAATCCTTTAACCTGGGTTTCTTCAAGCGTCGTATTAACGGGCTAGACAGCCTAGCAACAGTCCGCAAATCTGCTGGCATGGCGCCTAACTGAGCGTGGTTTCGCGAGGAGAGGTGATTTTGGCTCTGTCGACTGCACCATTGGTCTCTCGGCACAGCCACCCATGCTGGTTTACATAAAAAACAGGAGCGGCTGCAAACGACTCGGGACGCGATCCGCGTGAGGGGAGGGCAAGCTCTGCAGTGACGCTCGTCCGCAGCAGCACTGCCTCCGCCCGCCGCGTCGCACTGCCTGTCCGACACGAGAGCCGCCATTCTTACTCTTCTCCAGTTTAAAGGCTTCGACGTTGCTTGTAATTTCTTGAAGTTGTTGAACTTCGATACCGCACCGCCAAATGCTTTGAGATCAGCGCTCGATCTCTTCACCATTTTACAGGTCTTCAGTTTGTCTAAGCGAACATCCCAGCTCACGCGATTTGTATATATATACTTATATATATTTTATATAAAAATCAGTCTCTTAGCACTTGCCCTGGCGCAAACACTACCTGAACACAAAATTAGTATTTTTACTATTTTTAGTAGTCTCATCACCGTTATCTCAATACCGTATGGGGCCGGTACTTCACAAAAAATCACTTATTAGTGATGCCAACCTTTGCGCTCTTTTATTCTTTTGATTTTCTTTGTTATTTTGATGTGCAACGATGAATTTCTTTATAAAAAAATACTACAATATTAAACTGTACATATCAACATACATACGAAGAAGGAAATAAATCTAAATTACAACTCGGGCGTAAGATGTATCAATCAGGCAGCGAGCGGTCGCTTGCGCGGGCGGCTCGGTCGCCGCCGCCGCAGGCGCGCGCGCCTGTACACTCGCCTGCGCTCCCGCCCGCGCGCGCCTCCGGCCGCCGCTGCTGCCGGGAGAGACTGGCTTATCTCACCGCTGCCGGTGTTCCCTCGCACTACTCACTCACACTGTCGTATGATACTCATTTTGTCGGAAATCTTGTTTACCTACCCCTCTGGATATTGTCAAAACATTTACATTATTACAATAAGATGAATTTACAGCCTTGTATCAATATATTATTTATTATTTTTAAGGTAGATCCCAGTGATCGTAATATGTATGGAGTTATTATATTGTTTGTTCAGTTTTTACTGTTTGCAGTCTGTACATTTTTGCGGGGAGGCTATATATTCCTAAAACATGGATCTTGGGTTAAAGAGAGGCAAGGTGCGGTAAAATATGACCAAATGTATCGTGGTGGAAAGCGAATGTATTTAAATTTGATGGGAATGTCCATAGGTATGAATATGTACAGTATGCGTGGTCTATTGGGTATACTTCGTGTCCGTAAATGTTGTTTTATTCTATCCTTTATTTATAAAAATGTCACCTAAATCTAAAGTTTGTAATTTAAAACTAGGTTTTCTAAATGTTAGATCCTTACGAACGGGCTTCGATCAACTTTATGCCACAATTTTGAATGAAAAAATGGATTGTCTCATGTTGAACGAAACGTGGATATTAGACGGCGAAGAAAATAATGCGGAATACCAGATCGGCGGCTACACACTCGTGCACCGGGCGCGGCGCGGCGGCGCGCGGGGCGGAGGCGTTTCAGCCTACGTGCGCTCGCACTTACAGTGCGCGGTCGTTGACCCGCCACGACACGACTTAGAACAACTGTGGCTTCAAATAAAATTTTGTAAATCTACCTGCATTATCGGCTCCGTGTACCGCCCGCCGTCGCTAAATGCCTACAGCGCTATAGATAGGCTGTCCGATGTTTTGTCTGCGCTCGTTCCAACTGTCGATTATTTTTTCTTCTTAGGTGACCTCAATATAAATCACTTAGACACCAATAGCAACGTCGTAAAAACCACGATCAATTGTTTTGGCCAATATGACCTCATCCAAACGATAAAAGAACCTACCCGTATTACAGATGTGTCCAGTACGTTGATCGATGTTATGTACACTAACGCAACTTTCCAGGCAGACTCCGCGAAAATTCTTCACAATTCAGATCTGAGCGATCACGGAATGATCTTAGCTGTATTCAAAATTGCAATTGCAAAACCTAGCTCCCGTAAAGTAACCGGCCGATCGCTTCGGAATTTAGATCTTAAACTCTTCGAGAACCACTGTGAAGAGTCGCCTTGGCACAGGGTTCCGGGGGACGACGTCGACTGTACCGTTTCCAACTTCTCGAAATTAATGACACTATTATTTGATGTGCACGCCCCTGTTTCTACGCGTATATGCAAATCGACGACCTTGCCGTGGTACACTCATAATATCCGCCAAATGATTGAAACCAGGGACAAAGCGGGCGCGCGCGCACGCCGCACCGGGAAACCGGAGCACGTTAGATTCTATAAGGACTTACGCAATAGCGTTTCGACTTCAATTAAGTACGAGAAGTTGGCTTTTATGGAATTTAACGTGAATCGGAATAAATGGAACCCTAAGCTCTTGTGGAAGAGTTTGAAGAGTTCAGGCAATGTAGGCAAAGCAGAGACACAGATACCTATACATTTACGGGATCCGCAGGAACTCAACAAACGCTTTCTAACCCTACCGGTCAGCAAGGGGGCGAGCTCCCTTCTTAAAGAGTATTATGCCAATAGTTACTACCTACATAATATATCACTCTCTCTTACCCAGTTTTCATTTAGGTGTGTGGATCAGGTTACTGTTGGCAAAATTATCAATAAAATAAAATCGAATGCTCTAGGAGTCGACCAAATTAGTATAGACATGATCAAATTAACCCTCCCCCATACCGTAGATACCATCACATTCCTTATTAATCAATGTATTGAGACGGGGCAGTTCCCGAAATTATGGAAGACGTCTTATGTCACTCCTATTCCGAAGAAAGCAGTGGTGGCCGACTATAAGGACCTTCGTTCAATCAGTATCCTACCAGCGCTATCGAAGGTGTTGGAACGGGTTATGGCATCTCAATTAACGCCTTACCTCATAGACAACGAAATCATTCCTGAATGCCAGTCCGGATTCCGTCGCGGGCGCGGTACCAGCACACCGTTGTTGAGTGTAGTCGATGACGCGTTGTCCGCCGCCGACCTGGGCTGCGTGACGGTCCTGGTCCTTCTAGACTACTCCCGAGCGTTCGATTGCCTGGATCACGAACTCCTCTTAGCCAAGCTCGCATACTATGGTGTCTCGGGCAACGCTAACTCTCTTATCCGTAGTTTTCTGACGGACAGATTACAAATAGTGCGCTGCCCCGACCCGAGCGGCGATCTTACAGAGTCATGCCCTGCTCCCGTAAACAGGGGCTGTCCTCAAGGCTCCTGCCTCTCGCCCATACTGTACACCACCTTCACTGCTGACTACCCTAGTTGCCTTAAACATATGAAATGCGAGTTATTTGCCGATGACTCTCAACTCACACTGTCTTTCCTCCCGTCCGGAACTCCTGAAGCCGTCGTAAAGATAAACGAGGACCTTGAAACATCCTGGACCTGGTCAGAGCAGTGCGGTTTGGGCCTAAACCCGAGTAAAACCGTTATAGTTGTGCTGGGGAGCAAAAACGCAATAACTAAAATGATGCAATTCAATCCATGTTTTAAATTAAATAACGTCCCCATACCCATCGCTGCGTCGGCCAGGGATCTCGGCGTGTTGATTGACGGTGGCTTGAGGTTTGAAGCTCACGTGGAGCAATTAATTCGTAGATCTTATGGCAAACTAAAGAGCTTATACAAATTTCGGAACAGCGTCAGTGTGGAGGTCCGGCGACAGTTGGCTGAATCTCTCGTCCTGTCAAACTTTAACTACTGTGACGTGGTATTCGGTCCTTGTATTCTCGAGAGGACGGCCAAACATATTCAGCGTGTCCAGAACTCGTGTGTGAGGTATTGCGAGCGGCCAAAGAGACGGGCTCGCATTACTCCCATTCTAAACAGGCTGGGCGCGCTGAATATGCGAAACCGGAGGCGCCTACACTTCTCGTGCCTAGTACATGCTGTTATAAAAAAAAAACAACCTAAAACCTTGTACGAAAAACTCACCTGGCTGGGAGACTCGCATTGCTATGGCACGAGATCTGTGGGTAAACTGCTGGCAGCTCCTAAGCACAGAGGTGCCGCATTTGAAGGTTCCTTCAAATATGCGGCATCTCGGTGTTGGAACGACCTCCCGCCTCCTCTCAGAGAGATTACCAACTATGGTACGTTCAAACGTAAAGTGAGAAAATATATATTTGCCCAGCAGTTAAACATGTAATCTAGGTATATAAAATGTTATTCGAAATTATGGCCTTATGCCCCTAAAATTGTTAATTGGACATGCAGACAGACAGACGGACGGACGAATGTATTGTGTATGTTGTGTTGTGTGCGTTTTATAACTGCGTTTATAACTGTTGTTATTTATTACTGTACTTATTTATTATCCTTTCTTCTGCTTACTGTGGTTAGTTTATTGTTATAGTTTGTTGTTATTTATTGTTAGTCGGTTTAGTTTAGTTAGTGTATTGCGTACCTGGGCCTGACTTAAAATCAGCGTCCCTCTCATCAGCTCCAGGGCTCGGTGGGGAGGGACCAAGGCTGTGTCAGGTCCAATTTTTCTTGTCTATTATTGTTATAATATGTGTTATAGGTATCGTCGTGTGTGTTAAACAAGAAAAATAAAACTTATTCATTTCATTTCATTTTCATTTCATTTCATTTCATTTCATACCATTCGCTGTATCCCAACAATCAGTGTAACCAGAGTAATCGGCGTTGTGCTGCTAGGACTCTTGTAAATTACAGCACAATGCCGACCACCACGTTTGGCAAAGTATAATACTTTGCCACACATGATAACTATCTATTAAACTGTAATACGGGAATATAGGTCCGGCAGTATGGCAACACTGGCGCGGCTGGAACAATGACCGCTCCTGGTTGGCCGGGGTTGCGAGCCGCGCGGAGCGAGTTATGTGCGAGCGTAAATTTTCTTATAAAATAATTAAATACGAAGTCAGGCTCACTTCAGACGGGCTGAAATTTGATTTATGACTCTACATAGAGTTTCTGAAAATAGAACGGGAGGAGTGGAGAAATATTGTAGCGAGCGTTTTTGATGCGGTAATTAATGTATTTAATACATTGTGTATATTTACCGTGCACGTACCGTGTGGGGTCGGTACTTAAAAATAATTTCCTCTCTCCCCTGCTTCTCTCCCCGTGCACATCGTAAAAGGCGACTAACAGTAGAGTATCAACAAGAGACACGAGTAAGAACAAGAGTGTGGTGAGGCGACACCTATCCCACAACTGAATAATAAAGATCGATAATAACCTACATCGCTTCGCGACGATGAAACAACAGAAAGATTCACTAGCACACCAACAGGTGGCGAATAACGAGGAATTACGAATGCCATACGCCACTTAACACATTGCTGAAATATCAAATACGCTTCGCATAAATATAGATCGCTTGGCAGAACAACGGGCACTCGCCCATACAACATCAGCTGTAGCTACACGTGGAGCCAGAGGACACGATACCGCTTCACCTTTTACCTCATAGCTCTAAAAGAGTAACAACAAGAGTAACACGAAGAGTAACAACACGAGTAACAACAAGAGTAACAACAATAGTAACAACAACAGTAATTACAAGAGTAACAACACGAGTAACAACAAAGTAAAATCAAGAGTAACAACAAGAGTAACAACAAGAGTAACATCAAGAGTAACAACAAGAGTAACAACGAGAATAAAAACAAAGTAACAACAATAGTAGATAACAACAAGAGTAACATCCAGAGTAACATTAAGACTAACAACAAATTAACGTCAAGAGTAACAACAAGAGTAACACGAAGAGTAATAGAAAGAGTAACAACAAGAGTAAAAACAAGAGTGACAAGGGTGATGGTATGTATGTTAGTAGTTACTCCAATTTATAAGCTCTTGGCCTAAAGGCTCGACTCCACTGAGCTACCAGCTTAATGACAAAAGGTTGCTCATCGCTACGGGTAGTTTCGCACCTAAAGCAAAAGTCAAGGGGTGGTAGAAAAAGGGTAAACAAATTATTATGCAACCGATTTGTGAGAAAAGCATTATTACGTGACGAAAATTTGCCGTTGTGGCTGACCGTGGTTCGAATTGCACGTAAAATTGTAGATCCCTTCCCTTACCTTACTAGGTGGTCTGGATAGAATAGAAACGGATATGAAAATATTTCGTGTTTTCCGTCCAGCATCTCAACATTTTCGTTGAGTTATTGCGAAGGATTTTAACGGTATTATGTTCGTCCGCTATTTCCTTCCGCCGCGCACTCTCACTTTAGCGTCTGAAGTCAGAGAGGGAGATCCGTAAGCAAAATAATTAATAATTCTCAAGAAAATGTATTTCTAAATAATTATATCAGTATGAAAACTTCGCTGTTAGCCTACAAACGGAATACGTTAAAAGTTTCGTACATTCGGGAATACTAAATTCTCTCGTGTCATTAGAACCCGTATAGAATGTCGTGAAGTTTAGGTACTTATTTAAATATGGGAGTACTACGAGTAGCTAGGAGTTGTTTAAAAAAATCTGATATTTCAGTTTAAGAATTCGTAGTACCTTGGCTTACCAGGTCGTTACGTTTTTAATTATTTTTTTCTTGTTTTTTTAGGGTTCCGCATCCATACGGAAGCCTATTACTAAGCCTACAACGTCTGTCTGTCCGTCTGTCTGTCTGTCCGTCCTAGGGCTGTATCTTTTGAACCGTAATAGGTAGCCGGTTGAAATTTTCACAGAATATGTGTTATTCTAATCATAATGTAATAATGATATACCGACAAATAATAAAAAAAGCAAAAAGGAAAAAAATAAGGGGTCCCCATACAAGAAAAGTGCTAACAATCAATTATGTTTACGCTTCTCAATGATAGATGGCGCGACAAACATTTTGGTATGGCAGATACAAATGATTTTGACAGTTATGGGTATAAAAGATCTACGGAACCGTCTGTGCTGTGCTGTCATACAAGACAGTTAGAGCACCCTATGACACCAATTATTTTTAACACCAATATACCACTTCAGCCCCTCAAAATAACTATTAAACAGCTCTTATAACGCCGCCTGTCTTAACACCATAATGTTAGTTGGGAACCGTGTCAGGGACCAAAGAATACTCCATCGTGCTTCAGTTTTTTTTTTATGTAATCCGGTATGCGTAGCTGAGTCGAACGTGCCAAACCGCATACTCCGACCAGCCAATATCACCTCCGAGAAGGTAGGTGCCATACCGAAGCCTCCCTGGATTGCTGGCTATACTGGACTAGAGGAGAACACAACCGAGGCTTCTATGCGGCCATCTTACATCCAGTACGGTGGTACCAGCCCAGTCGGCTACAATTTAAGCCTACCACCTAGTAAGGGGCAAGGGAAGGGACCTACAGTTTTACACCGGTTCCGAACGGTGAAGCAGCAGGTGTAGGTATGCACGTAAATTTTTTCGTCAGAAAAAACTCATTTGTACACGCCGACCGGATTCGAACCTCGGACCTCTCGCATGAGAAGCCGATGCCCAAACCACTCGGCCACCCGCCGCTTAAACACGGTTGACACTCACTGGAAATAGGAGGCGGCTATTTCATTAGTCTCATAATCGCGGTACTGAAATATTATTTTACGCAATTTTCGGCTATCTCGTCCGGATGTCTTGCCCAGGTGTCTGCTGTAAGTAGGATCATCAGCCTTAAATCAGGCTTTTATAGAGCCTATCTTGTTCCGGCAGCCGCTATTCACAGGACGTTTCCGCCCCGCGTGGGCGGACGTAGGGCGGACGCCGCGTTCCGCCCTACCGCGCTGGGCGGAGGCTGAAAGCAGATGGCTGATATTTTCGGCAGGTTTATACGCGGCGCGTTTGGCAAAAACCTCTTACAGACCTTTGAGTTGGTAAAATTTTCTGTGACCTTGGATTTTTTTTTATGGAAACTGACACGGGTAGCTTTTTTCGTGGTCAGTTCTCGGATGGGGGACCACTCGACCGTTGGAGGCACACCGTGGTTCGGATTCCACGTAACACTGTAGGTCCCTTACCTTAAGTGGTAGGGTGTATCCCGGCCGGGTTGGTGACATCGCACTGAGCAAAACGTCTCAGTTGAAACGGCTATGTAAATAGTTCGTGTTTTCCGTCCAGTTCAGTGTAGCTGACATGAAATGAAGGTAAGCACTGGCGTGGCACCTAGTTTACCCGGTGTTATGGGCTGACATTACGGATGTTGTAGGTGACGTAGTCGACCGTGTCAGTTTCCATAAAAATAAAACAATCTAAATACAATACTCACGTAAACGAGATTCCATTATAAAATACATACATACATACCACACGCCGTATCCCGACAACCGGGGTAAGCAGAGTAATCGGTTTTGTGCTGCATGTACTCTCATAAATTACAGCACAACACCGACCACCACGTTTAGAAACTGTTCGGACAATAATTTATCAGGCAGCAAGTAAGGCACGAAGGCCCACCTGCTGCATGACTCGGTGGAAAGACCGTGCCAAGGTGAGAGGTGGCTAGCCTGTCGCTTTTATGCACAGCATCTTGTCCTTATCCCTTAGTCGCCTTTTACGACATGCACGGGGAGAAATGCAGTGGGGCTATTCTTATTAAGTACCGGCCTAACACAGTTCCATTATAAAATCTCGAAGATAATGAAGAAATGTTGGTGCACGACGTAATTACATGAACCATCAAGGTCGTTTGTCGTTTTTTTCCTCCACCGCCACTAGCCCCGGACTATATCTAATTTGTTTGGGCCCTCGCGGGAAGGGCGAAATCTCTAATTAATCATCTGCTCAAGCTTCGCGGGAGATGGCGCCAGTGTGTCGAGATTGATCTAACGATGTACTCGTGAAGACTCGCTGAATATTCCAACTATGTCATCATGTATTTATATGTATAAACTTATCTATGTCTACTTATTTATGGTGTATCGTAAAATATTCACTGTCACAGATTTTTTGACGTGGATACGTCTTTAAATTTGCTTCCATAGTGGGAGCCAATCGAAAAAACTGATGATAACAAAATCGGGGGATACGGTTTGGTGTTGTAGCTTCATATCTATCATGTACATCCAAAATTTAATTACACCACTCGATACGTAAAGGATCAAAGAATACGTACACATATTCACGTAAAACACACGGCCGTGTCCACGACACCGCCACAACCCCGTTTTTTTTATGAAAAATGTCATTATATAAATAAATAAAATGATGATTTATATTTTTATGTAATCCGGTATGGATGGCTGAGTCAGAGGGGCCAAAGCGCATGCTCATGACCAGCCAATATCGCCTCTGAGAAGGTAGGTGCCGTACCGGAAACTTCCCTGGATTGCTGGCTATAATGGACTACTTATAAGGAGAACACAGCCGAGGCTGTGAGCCGGCCATCTTACATCCAGAACCGCGATATCAACCCAGTCGGCTACAATTTGAGCCTACCACCTAGTAAGGGGCAAGGGAATTTATTTTGATCAAGAGGCAACTTAAGCGGCGGTGGTTTGCGCGGTCTGAGTGGTCTCAGCGTCCTCTTCTCTTACGAGAGGTCCGAGGTTCGAATCCGGTCGGCGAGTTCGTGTGAGTTTTTCCTGACAGAAACATTTACGTGCATACCTACACCTGCTGCTTCGTCGTTCGGAACCAGTGAAAACTGTAGGTCATTTCCCTTTCCCCTTACTAGGTGGTAGGCTCAAATTGCAGCCGACTGGATTGGTACCACCGTACTAGATGTAAGATGGCCGCATAGCACCTCGCCTGTGTTCTCATCCAGGCCAGTAGAGCCAGCAATCCAATGGGAAGACTCCGATATGGCATCTACCTTCTCGGAGATGATATTGGCTGGTTTTGATATTGTTTGGATATTGGATATTGTTTGATATAAATAAAATATGTTTTTAATGACGACCTAGAAACAATCCGCTATATCTGAGCGTGGTTTCGCGAGGAGAGGTGTTCTTGGCTTTATCGACTGCACCTCGGCACAGTTACCCATGCAGAAAAAATCTGTCAAGTGTGAGTTTTACTCGCGCACTGAGGTTTCCGTATCTATCCGCTATCAATAATATCCGCCTATCTTTTTTCTTTCAACAATGCAATGCATAAAAACCTGTGGCGCCATCTATTATTCAGTAGCGTGACTAATCGATTTTTTCGCACGTTTGTTGTATGGGAGCCCCCCTTAATTTTTACCATTTTCTTTTGTTTTATCATTTGTTGTTATATCCGCCTTAATAACACATATTCTGTGAAAATTTCAACGGGCTACCTATTACGGTTCAAGATATACAGCCCTCGGACAGACAGACGGACGGACGGACAGACAGACAGCGGAGGCTTAGTAATAGGCTTCCGTACGGGATACGGAAACCTAATAAAGTAAATTCCTTTTGTTCAGTGTTCTCTTGCTACGTTTAAATGACCCGTCTTGCAAAGTAGCTTTAGCCACTGCTCTTTACACTTCGCGGTTAGTTAACTCAGAGTTAACTAAAGCAGTATACCTAGTTAGTGTCCTAACAGGATGAGTTCCATTAATGCCAGTCGCGGGAGATTAAATTTTACTTCAACTCACAGGGACTTTGCGTCGCTTGCTGTATATTTTATTTGGTTTTATTTTTATTTTTTACTAGCTTTTTCCCGCGGATCCACTCGCGGTAGACTCAGTTTAATAGCAAATCTGATTTAAAAACGAAAATTTGATATTAATTTTTTTTTTATTGACAGCGCGACATATGGCGTATAGCCACCCATAAGGTGTCTAACAACGCCCATGGACATTTGGTTGTATTGCGGGGGTTGCGAATGCCATGCCGGCCTACCAGGTGCCCATTCACGCCCCTCTTGAAGGACCCGAGACTGTACTTGGAGGGAAATATATGGGCAGGTAGAGCTTTCCAGAGTTTACAGGTGATAATGGTCGCTTCTCTTATATTCTATCTCTCTCCCGTCCATACTATACTTTATTTGATACTGTTCAACCCTAAGACTATTTAGCGTGATGGTATATAGCCTAAAGTGAGCCTCAAGAACTAATCTTTCCATTGGTGCAAACTGCATCAAAATCAGTGGTTCCGGAGTTTACCTTAAACATGCATAATAGAAATTGGAATGTCTATCTGTATGAATGAATTCATACAGATAGACGTTCCCTTTTATAAGATGTAGAGATAGTAAATCCATTAGGTGCCTGTGCACACTCGTACAAGTCGTAATATATGTAATGGTGGCACTTCACTTGGCTTAGCGTATTCGTATGCGTTATCGCTGTTATTTGGTCAACATTTTAGCGCAAACAACATACACAAATTGGGCATCCACACATGGACTCAAATAGCGAATAACTTGCTGGTGGATGGTGGACGCAACTGAACAAACCAAGTGTGGACAGCCTGCGCGAATATTTGGTATATTTGAGTCCTTTGAAGCGTGACAAAAAACCGACAAGCTGGCGGAAAAGCGTATTTGCTATTTGCGTTATTTGCTTTTTTGCACAAAGATACGAAATAGAAACGAATATGGCCTCTACACTAAGGCCCACTTGCACCAACACGAATTTAGATTTAAGTAGCGAGTTATGGATTTAAACGCGGTTCCCACAGTCAACGGGTGCTAGCTTAACGAGTTAAACTGGTTTATATAGTTAAATTCGTGTTGGTGCAAGTGGGCCTTAGCCGTTTTCGAGCAAATAAGGCAAATACACGAAAAGCTAAACCAAGTGAAGTGCAACCAACCAAATAATAGGAATATTTTGTGTTGTTGTGTTGTTCGTC
This sequence comes from Nematopogon swammerdamellus, assembly GCA_946902875.1. Taxonomy (NCBI): domain Eukaryota; kingdom Metazoa; phylum Arthropoda; class Insecta; order Lepidoptera; family Adelidae; genus Nematopogon; species Nematopogon swammerdamellus. Next base: position 2,938,627 of record OX336351.1, read on the forward strand.
GAGCAAAAAATAACCTTCGTTCAATACAGAAATTTGAATAAAATTTCATGGCTTCAATATAACGAATAAATAAATTAAATAATATATTAGGCGCGGTCAAGGTCAGTGACCTCAAATAATCATCTGTTTAGATACCCAGGACGTTTTCATCGCTAGACCATAGACATTATTTGTTAAATTTCTCGAAAACGAATGCTAAGCATATTTTTTTTTGTTTAACGTTTTTAAATTATTATGGGTATCTGTGCCTCCCAAAGTAGTCGATATTGGATACCGGGTGGCTAAGCTCAAGTTGCAGTGGGCTGGGCACGTCAGCCGAAGAGACGACGACCGTTGGAGTAACCGTGTCCTACACTGGCGGCCGTGGACAGGAAAACGGAGTGTGGAAGGACCACCCGCCAGGTGGGACGACGACATCAAGTACGTCGGCGGAAAGCATTGGTTCCGTACCGCTGAAGGCCGGGAGGACTGGGGGAAAATTGGAGAGGCTATGTCCAGCAGTGGACGCTTACACGATGACTAACTGAACTGACTGTGCCTCCCAAAATATTTGCATGTAAAGACCTTATAATAATCAAGTGAACAGAAGATGTAAGGGCATCGATGAGTAATTATATTGTTTCAACTACTCATCGCCATCAAATATCTGAAAGTTTATAGATAGGTACCTGTTGTCAGCCTCAGTAGTCCAGTGGTGCGGTAGGTCGACTGTTATTAAGCAACCCTGGGCGCGGTCAGTACTTGGATGCGTGACCGCTCGGTTTATCCCGCCCGGATTGGTATCACCGCACTGAGTGAAACGTCGGTCGAAACGGCTATGCAAATAGTTCGTGTTTTCCGTCCAGTTCAGTGTAGCCGACATGAAATGAGAGGAAGCACTGACATGGCACCTAGTTCACCCGGTGTTATGGGCTGACATCGCGGATGTTGTAAGTGATGTAGTCAACCGTGTCAGTTTTCATAAAAAAATAAGATAGCTACGTTCTTTGAAAATGTGGATAGTAGTGGATCATCGTACCTGCAGGTCTATTCTTGTAAATTCTGACAGCGGAATCAGCGCTGATGTGGCGCTGAGAGCTACTTTGGTAACTGGCTCTCAGCGCCACAACAGCGCTGATTCCGCTGTCAGAATTTACAAGAATAGACCTGCTGTTCAGAAAGCTGAAACAGTGCCTATGTATGTATAGAAACAAATGAAATCGACACACCTATGTTGTATGCTCCGTTAGGGGTCGCCACCTAGACCGAATTAACAAACGGTAATTACCCGCGAGAGCCCGTAGGCCGTGGCGGTTATAACTGCCCCTTTATTGTTAGACATTTAGCGGGATTAGGTAACTGGAGAGTTTGGCTAATTGGGATCGGGAACTTGTGGGAATTATTTCAAGGTCAAACGCTAAGATTGTAATTTTAAGGCCCAGACAAGTCTACAACGTGTCCCAAAACTCAACGTCAAGCGGGAACTAGGGAGTTTTTTATGATATGAGCATTTTTTGAGAAACGTTGAAAATTGACATTTTTAGGTACTACGACCACAAATTTGCAAATATAATTGTTAAAAAAAATTTATTGGTAGCCTAAATAACTCTGCTATTGATCAGTATCCCAAACTAAACCAGAATGCTTGTAGTTTAAAAAAAATATATTCGGTTCAATTTTTTTCTAAAAAAATAAATGACTCAGATTTCTTTTTAACCGACTTCAAAAAAAGGAGGAGGTTGTCAATTCGACTGTATTTTTGTTTTGTCCTCATAACTTCCGACTGGGTGAACCGATTTTGAAAATTCTTTTTTTATTTGAAAGCTGGTGCTTCCCGTGTGGTCCCATTTTAATTTGGTCAAGGTCGGATTAGAAAGCAAGGTGGAATCGCTAGGCCGAAGGCCGAGCGATACCGCGAGTACATTAATAGCAAAAAATTACTAAAAAAAACGGTGAAATTAAAAACTATTTAACAAAATAGAAAAACCGCCTTCAAAAATGTATGAAATAAAAAAAAATCTAACCCTAGAGTTGAAGGCGGTGCTAAAGCAAGCAAAAATCACCGACCGCCTTCAACACTAGGGTTCGATTTTTTTTTTATTTTTGTTATATTTTGTTAAATAGTTTTTTTCTTATTTTTCCCTGGGTAGTCTTAAACTGGCCTACTCCCTGGTTCCCGCTTGACGTTGAGATTTGGGACACGGTGTATATGCCGCCTCGCCCACTCTCATCATTTCGATTTAATTTTGATTTATTTTATTTAATTTGTTTAGCCATTACGCTAAAGTGTATGGAAAATTATGCAAGACATGTTACAGAGCGCGAACAAGGTTACATGTTATACAGAGCGTGTTACATCATTATGTGTACGCCGATAGATGACCGACCATATTGAACATAGCAGTTATAATTAGTTACATCATTCCTCGGTGCTTCCAAATCGTAGTACCTCAACCAAATTTTCCTCCCTAAAACAAACTTCGACCCACAAAAACATGAACCCCATTTAAACAGAGCTTCTAATTAAACCTAAGTGAGTCTCTGACCGCCTTAAGGGGCCTAAAGATGTGTGTGATACTAGATGGCGCTAGGTTGTTTTAATTTCTCAGAAAATCTTTACCTGAAAAAGGTACAATTCATGGATATGAAATTTTAAGTATACCCGCACCACATACTTCTTTTAATGTATTTAAGACAAACTTTTGCCCGCGGCTCCGGTAGACTCGGTTTAATAGCATATTCGATTTAAACGCAAACATGATAATAAACGATCGCTTCTCTTATATTCTCTCGCTCTCCCGTCCATACTATACTTTCTTTGATACTGCTCAGCCCTAAGGCTATTTAGCGTGATGGTGTATCGTCTATAGTGAGCCTCAAAATCTATTATTTTCATTGGTTCACCTCATAAAAATCTGTTCACCGGTTTCGATGTTTACCTCAAGCATACATACAGACAGACAAACGTCCCCTTTTATAAGAAGTAGAGATAGAGAAGATAGAGATAGAGTTAAATTTGAAGAATCTTATAATATCTTATAAATCTTATAAGAATAGTTTTGTTGGAATATCATTAAGTTTGGTCAATAGATAAAAATCACTAAATCAGTATATTTGTTTCATTTTTCCAATTCAGTGATTTATTCAGATTTTTCGTTATTCTTACAAATACGTCTGCATTACAAGGCCAATAAATACATATTACATATTGCGTTGTGTTCATAAATGTATTTCATGATTTTTATTACAATTGGCGACATTTTGTTCATTCAAAACACCGAATAAAATTATCGAGTACCTCTATCCCTTTCGTTCTTTCACCGATTCCCTATCGCTCTATCGCGCCATTTTTAGGTTTCTGTACCCCCCCGTACGGAAGCCTATTACTAAGCCTACAACGTCTGTTTTTCTGTCTGTCTGTCCGTCCGTTCGGCGTCCGTCCGATGGATGTATCTTTGGAACATAATAGCTAGCAGGTTGAAATTTTCACAGAATATCTGTTATTTTGGCGGATATAAAAAAACATGTTGTGGGCTGACATCGCGGATGTTGTAGGTGATGTAACCAATCGTGTCAGTTTCCATAAAAAAATCTCAGTGCGCGAGTCCGACTCGCACTTGGCCGCTTTCTTTTTTCTAGGGACATACGCAGCCTTAACGTCCGGCCTCGTTCTCTAATAGTAGTCAATTTGCATCCAACTACCGGAAACTGTGCGGATAGATCACGCAAAATCTACTTATCATCTCTGTGTGCGTGTGCAACTTTATCACACTTAAATTTGTTTTTTTTTTCTACTCTTCTGGTATGGAGAAAAGTGAGACAACTTGCGGATGACACGGTTCTACATGGCTCTATTCAGTTTAATGTCTGACCGTACATCCCGCGCCGGATTCATGGTCAGCGGACAGTAGAATTTCCCGGATTTGGGGTGAAATTTCATAAACAGCCAGTGCTAAATTTTAGTAATTTGCTTGCCTTTTCGGACAATAATATTTTGATATTATTAATGGGTAAGGAAAGTTAGGTATAAAGTAGAGCAAATTTTGAGGATTTCAATTTAGGAGTTGATTCATTGGCGCATAACATTTTGAATTATATGTCATGATTATTCTCTTTTTAGGCTACATGTATATGTATTTATATAAAGTTTAATAGTTCGTGTTTTCCGTGCTGTTTAGTGTAACCGGCACGACCGAAGGGAAGCACTGACATGGCAGCTAGTTCACCAAGGTGTTTGGGCTGACATCACGGATGTAGTAGGTGCTGTAGTCGACCGTGTCAGTTTATATAAAAAAGTCTATACACCCGGTATAGTGTAAAGACTTGGCGGAGGCACTACCGTGCCTTCACCTCAGATATTTGTAGATTCCAGCAAACTTTTAGGTCAAATCTTTATAAGAATCCTACATACAGGGTGTCCCAAAACTCAATGTCAAGCGGGAACCAGGGAGTACGCCAATTTATGACTAGCCAGGGAAAAATAAGAAAATAAAAATCTGAGTCATTAATTTTTTTAGAAAAAAAATTACGTGAATATTTTTTTTTGTAAAACTACAGGCATTCTGGTTTTATTTGGGATACTGATAAATAGCAGAGTTATTTAGGCTAGCAATAAAAAAAATTAACAATTATATTTGCAAATTTGTAGTCGTAGTACCTAAAAATTTACGAGAAACTATCAACGTTTTTCAAAAAATGTTCATATCGTAAAAAAGAAATGACTCCGATTTTGTTTTTCTTATTTTTCCCTGGGTAGTCATAAGCTGGCCTACTCCCTGGTTCCCGCTTGACGTTGAGTTTTGGGACACGTTGTATATAAAATTTCACCTTCTCACTTTACTAAGTGAATCCGCATTCATAATAACTTACCGCTGTCGGGCTCGCTGTATGGCAGACGTAATGCTCCGGAATAAGCCGGCGTCGTTACTGAGACCAAAAGGCACCAGCTTTGGAAGTTTCAAGAAAAATCCGCTCATAATGCGACAGTGGATGAATTGCAAAGGTGAGTTTGGAGCTGAACTTCACAATTTTCTAGATCTTTGCGTGCTTTCTTCCTTAGGGATATATTAGTACATACATACATTCCACAGGCTGTATATTGTATATGACTTATTAAATTTCTTTGTAATAAACTATTACTAAATTGTTGTTGAATTGACTGCATCAAATTGACGACGGCACTATACACCAGATAGGTAATGTAAATAGGCAGAGGGGTCAGATTCTTCAGTATTCATGTTTGTTTATGCTGTAAATATTAATGTTATTGTGAGCGGTAGTATGAGGTAATTATTGTAAATTATTTTTAATAAAATTTTAATTGAAAAAACAAATATAAGATAAGATAAATAAGATAAGATAAATTTTATTACAGACAATATACACATTACAATTTCGTGGACAATTACAGTTTACGGGTACAAACAAGTATTTTCGTATGGTACATATTACATATTATCCCCATGAATGAACCTGAATGTAATATTGCATTGGATGATTAAACTGCGCTTGGTTGTAAGCTGCCGGCTGCCCGTGTTCCGGCTACACTCTTCTGAGTCAGCTGGCATCTCAGAGTTTCACGTTTTGTTAGTGTTTTTATACTTGTGTAAACAATAGTTGAATGAGTAGATACAATAGTAAATAAATAAATAAATAGTAAATAAGTACCGTCACCAGACAATTTTTCTATATTTAATGTAGAATAGATAAATAGATAAATAAATAGCTAGAGAAAAAGAGAGTATATGTATGAATGTTAAAATACCTAGATTTTTTTCCTGTTTCTCAGTTTAAGAGACTGTATACACAATGATGATGCTTAGTACACTCATTTTAGAATATTGTTACGAATTAATCACTTTAAGAGAAAAAGAGGATTATTTAGGTCATGTAATTACACCCAAGGTATCCTCGCAATAACGCACTCCTTTTTCTAAAAGCCACAGATGGACCGAGTGCTTAAGCCGTGCACGTGTAAGTGTATGCCAGCTTGAATTTAAATTGTACATTCTGGGGGCTTGGAAATGAAAGAATCTTTGGGCGAATTTCGTTCGGCACGGAGCGGCGCGAGCGCTAGAAGCGACTCGTGTGTTGTGTCGGTGACTCGCTATAATGTGATGTTGTGGATGCTTTTTGTGATAAAGGACAAGTGTTTGGATGTAGATTTGGCGTATGTTTAATAATTCAGTTTCTTGAAGTAGCTGCTGCGTGGGGAACCTGTAGTTCTTTTTGAACATTACCCTTAGCACAGATTTTTGTGCTTTAAATAGTGTATCCATAACTGTTTTATTGCACCCACCCCATACCAATATTCCATATTGGATTATGCTATGGGCTAGGGCATAGTATACCATTTTTAAATGTGTTGTCGTCAGAATGTTTCTGACCTCCCTAACGAAGTATATAAGCCTTCTCAATCTACCAGCACTCTTTTCAATGTGCATAGACCAGTTTAGGCACTCATCGATGTGTATGCCAAGATATTTAACTACATTTGTCCTCAAGACTTTAGGGCATACACAATTTGCCATAGGTACAAATTCTGGGTTCACTTCAAAGTTATGGCAACTGTGCATGCGGAGTGCTAGTTCATGGGAAGGCTTTCTACTTGCTGATATGGCGAAGTAGATGCAGTTACTCTTCTTGACATTGAGGTTCAGGAGGTTGTGATCATACCACCACTTAGCTCTAGCCAAGCCAGTTTCAGCAGACTTTATCACTTTCTCCCAAGAGTCCCCCCTAAACATCAGAACAGTGTCGTCAGCGAACGCTACCACTTCTCCATTTGTTAGCTCCAGGTTACAGAGGTCATTGACATACATTTGGAATAGAACCGGCCCCAGTACACTGCCCTGCGGGACTCCATATGTCACTTCTGATACGTCACTTATCGATGCTTCATGTTTCGTAGCTTGTGTTCTGTTCTTAAGATAATCCTCAAACCAGTTACATGCCACTCCTCTAATACCAGCTACCTCTAGCTTACGCAGTAAGAGCGCGTGCGACACTGAATCAAAGGCCTTCTGAATGTCTAAGAAGACTGCAACACAATGCTGCCCGGAGTCAAGAGACGAAACTACATATCTCATGAGTTGTTCTAGTGCGTCCTCGGTGCTCATGTTTTTCCGAAAGCCGTATTGTCTCACTGAAATAAGATGATGCAGTTCGAAAAAGTCAGTCAGTCTTTTCTTCACAATTTTTTCCAGGATTTTCGAGAAGGTGCTAAGCAATGCTATAGGGCGATAATTCCCACATTCAGTCGCATCACCAGCCTTGTAGATCGGGGTTACCAAGGCACTTTTGAAGCTACTGGGGAATATTCCTTGTTCTAGACTAAGATTAAAAATATAAGCTAGTGGAGTTGCTAGGCTATATTTACAGGACTTTACTATTTTTGGTGTGACGCCGTCGACTCCTGGGGAAGATGTAGTTTTTAAATTATCTATAATCGACAATACCTCAAATGTAGTGGTGGGAGCGAAGTATATGGAACTGCCGATTCGATAATTTGGTTTATGCGACTGTATGAGGCATTGTTCTGTCGTGTTTAGCATGTCAAGTTTCTTTTGTGCAAGTATTTTACCTATGTTAGAGAAAAATATGTTAAGTGTGTTAAGTTTTGAATAAGTGCTGTTGTCATTAGTGTGTGTGTTTATTTGCAATATGTCAGTGTTTTTGTTAGTTGTACTATTCGTCATATCCTTTAAACAATCCCATACCTTTTTGCAATCTTTTCCTGCCTCCTCAACCCTAGCCTGAAAGTGTGTCTCCCTAGCCGCCTTCATTATTGATTTAGTGTGATTCCTGCACTTAGTATATTTTATTTGTAAATTAATATCATCTGGAAACCTTCGGGCTTGCATGTGAAGATAGTCTCTGGTTTTCATACATTTAACTAGACGCTTGGTGACCCATGGTTTTATATTTAAGTTTTTTGTTTTATTTTTAGTTGTACTTTTGTTTGAGTTCATTATGTTTTTTATTAGTGAGGTCAGAATGTCCATGGCTGTGTTAGGGTTGTTTATGTTAAGAATGTTTGTCCAGTCTTGTGTTGCCATTTCTTTTTCAATTTTGTCGTAGTCATACTTTGTGGTAATATTATTTGTAGGCTTTATTTTCTTATGGTTCAGAGTTAGCTCCATTAATATAGGATAGTGATCAGTTAGATCGGTTAAACATACAAGCGCTATTGGTTTACTTGTCGACCGAATCATAAAGTGATCAAGACAAGCTTGTTGCCGTGTAGGTATGTTTATCGCGGGAGTCAGGCTGTGTTCAGCTAGTAGGTTTAGGTAGTCGTGTGCATGCGTGTTTTGGCTAGTCGTGTTGAGTATGTTTATGTTCATATCTCCTGTCAGAATAGTTGTCGTACTATGTATATTATATTCGTTTAGTATGCTATCTAGTGACTGGAGGAATGGCCCTGTATTCCTGAAAGAGGGTGACCTGTATATGGCTATGACTGTAATTTCAGCTATTTTTAATATTAAACAATTTGCATCTTCACACAGTGGCTCGTATGTCAATGCGCTTAGTTGTTGTTTTATATATGCGACAATGCCATCATTCTGAAGTTGGTTTCTCTTTGTATTGTACGTATTATAGCCAGGGAGATTTTTAGACGTGTATGTTGATGATAGCCAGCATTCCGTTAGGATTATGATATCAAATTCCACGTTGAGTCGTTTTAACAGTATGCATAAGCTATTAAAGTTGCAGTTAATACTTCTTATATTAATTGTAATTATTGTAATGCTTTGTTCCGAGTTAGTGAAATAAGATTTACAGTGTTCTGGTGAGTGAACCATCGTAGTTTTTATAGCGCTAAATGTATCCAACTCATCAGCAAGACTTACCATATCCAACATTTATAATTCGTTCGTAACATTAACGACCAATTATTGTTTTTGAAAAAATAATATATTATCGTATAGTAAGCAAACACTATATGGTAATCAGGAAAACGTAGGAATAAGATATATTTTATAATATAATAAGTTAGCACTGTGTGTTTAGATGTAAACAAATATATAGGTATATTAGTGTAGAGGTAAAAAGCAAGATATGTGTGTTGGTTGATGGGAGATTCGGCTACTTTCAGTCAGATTTTTTCAAGGCCAGTGATAGTTTTTACCGTTATACGGTCAGAGGCCTCATCCTTTCTCAGAAAAACCAAGTTTCCCCTTGCCCAGACATATTTATAGTTTTTCTTTGCTCCTGCAGCCTTAGCTTGCGCTAGAATGAATTTACACCGCGGTGTGAGTCTTTCCGATACAAATATCTTGTGATGAGTGCTGGACAGTTTGAGTGAAGTCGAGTTTAGGCAATTGTCAGCACCTTTGTAGGACTTATTATATTCCCTAAACTTTATCAGTAAGTTGTCTCTTGATGCTTGCGAGGCCATCGTCAGGATGATGGGCCTGGGAGTAGGGCCGGGCGGCCTGGTCTTGTCCCGGCGAGTGTCTATGAGGCCAACTTCCTGAGCTGATGCCTGCACCAGAGCCAATATTTTTTTTACAGCAGTTTCCTCACTAGCAGATTCGTCACAGCCTCTAATTTCAATGTCCGACTTGATCTGGTTATATTCACTTAGGTCCATTTTATATTCTATGTTTTCCAACTGAATTTTCAACGTTGTATTTTCTTTTCGTAGTGATTGGACCTCAGTTTTTATTTTTCCCATTTCCTCAACTTTAGAGTGGAGCTCATCATATTTTTGCTGAAGGTAAGTCATTGACTTAAGTAACTCCTTGTTTTGTGAAATAATTTCATCGGTTTTAATTGTTTGCTGCTTAATTATTTTGTTTTGTTCGTTCATTTTTTCTTCCATTTTCGTCACCATACTTTCTTGCAGTTTCTGGATCTGCTCCTGTAGGATCTTGGTAACATCATGTGAGGCGCCAGATGGTGGCACTGGCTTCGAGTTATGCTCTTTCAGGGCTTGCTTTCCGACTTTCGCACCACTACCTGTTCCAGCCATTAGTACTGGAGTATTTGTATTATCTTTCCCACTCAGACTATCAGTCGCGAGAGCGTCCGCCTGCGAGCAGTTTTTTGGTGTGAGTACTGTTTGCAGAGCTGGAGGAGTCTCACCAGTTGGAGTTACCACCACGGCCGACTTTGCACGTGGGCTGTTCGTGCATCCTGTTCCCAGTCGGAGTGCAGCCGTGCAGCATGGGCATGTCCACTCTTTGGTTGTGAGTCTGGTACGCCTACCTTGGTCTCCCGGGAGACTAATACATGCAATGTGATAGATCTGCTTGCAGTCACGACATGTTATGCTCTTCTCTGTACCTATGTCCCCACTGCACGCCTCGCATGTAGTCATATCTACTGTGTTACGTCACTATGCCACCGTGCGCCGTCGTCGTCGTCGTCGTCTTCGCCACGTCAGACTTCCCAGTCTACTCGCAGTCGTAGGTGCAGTAGATGTTGCGCCGTGCCTGAGTCCCACTTTTTCCAATTTCGCCCCACTGTGCGCCGTGGCCCGTGCGTGCTCGCTGAAAAAACCGGTTTCGTCTCGGCACGGTCGGTGTCGGACGCTCGCCGCCACTCGCTTCGTGTTGCTCGCTCGCTCGCCGCCTCAGCCGACTCACCGACTAACCGCCTCGCCGCACCGGACGCAAATGCAGTCAGTACGATGCAAAAATCATGTGTTTAATTCACTCCACAGCGACGAATACAACGATTGACTAATGAATGATGCTTAGCACGATTGATAAACTACACAGTTAGGCACTAGTTCCGTGCGAGAACAAACAAAGTTAACTACAGCTAATTAGTTATGTTATGTGATGTATGTGTATGACACCGACTACACATCCGTTCCGTCCAAGGTGCCAGACTGAACTCCCTGAAATACAGGTACTCCTGAAATATAGGTATCTTTTTGTCATATTTAATTTTGCAATAACCATCAACCTTATACCAAGTTCATCCGGCGTTATGGTCTGACATCACGAATGTTGTAAGTGATGTAGCCAACCGTGTCAGTTTTCTTAAAAAATATGTGTGAAAAATTACGAAACACAAGACACGCTTTTAAGCATCGAAATTATCAACAAAACAGTGCCACAACCCCAAATTCCGTATTCCAGGTTAAACTGTAGGTCCCTTCATTTCTTACCTTACTAGGTGGTAAGGTTTATCCCGGCCGGCTTAATACCACCGCACTGAACGAAACATTACGTCGATCGAAACGGCTATGTAAATAGTTCATCTTTTTCGTTAGTTCAGTGTAGCCGACATGAAATGAATGGCAGCACTGACATGGCACTTAGTTCACCCGGCGTTATAGCTATTCTGTGGTTATGGTCTGACATCACGGATGTTGTAGGTGATGAAGCCAACCGTGTCAGTTTCCTTAAAAAATGTGCCATTTTGCCGCAACACAAACACGCTTAAGCATCGAAATCATCAACAGAACAGTGCCACAACCCCAAATTACCTTCACAATTTAGCCACTAAAGGTAATCGCTCCCGCCCGCAACGCTAAGATGTACATAGGCCGTTTGCGAACGCAAATGTACCCCACAAAAGGGGGCTTTCTTTATCTCCCGTAGAGATTTTTCAAAGCAGAAAACATAATAATGCGATAAACTGAGCAAAAAATGGACGGATGTTTTTTGTGGAGAGACCCTAGCCGGGTCGCTTTAGCGTTAGCGGCTTGGCTAAAAGTGAACGATCTTGCTTAATTTTTTTACTAGCTTTTTCCCTTGGCTTCGCTCGCGTGAAATTTATATTTAAAAAGAAGAAAGTAAGTGAGAAAGAAGGTCGAACTGCGTTCCTGCATTATTACCTTTATTTTGGCGCGCGGAACAATTCGGTTTGTATGAGAGCCATATCTTAGCGTAACCGGAACTGAATTTTATTTAGTCTATCCTGTGTCACGTATAGTTAAATGTGCTTGTACTAAGGTTTCATCGAATTCGGATAATCGGTTTACGAGTTATGGAGGAACATACATACATATAGAAAATATTTTTAAAAATTTTCAATTTAGTTTTAGTGTCATACTTACATATAGTCCAATAACGCAAAATAAATTTCATAAAACAAAGTAACTTACTATTGATGATTGAAAGCGTGACATGGAGCGCTGAGCCACCCATAAGTTGTCTAACTATAAGGATGCGTATTGGTTATAATAATATGTGCCTGTGTAAACATTTTCTATATAAATAAAATTATAATAATTTATTTATCATAATAATGCCCTTTCCTTAGTAATGCATTGTCTGCCCCTACGCGTTACCACATTCCAAGGGTTAGTTTGTAAATAATGCCGCAAGCCATTAAACTCTTGTTTTGTGACTATTTTACATACTGCTGAAAAATAAAGTATATTTTCGTTTCATTTCAATAATATTTTAATTTCAGTTTATTTCACACTTCAATCGTACCCACAATCCTAGACGTGACTGGTAGACATTGCATCTGGGCGTTAAGTTCGCAATTTTTTTGATTGTGCATTTAAACTATATTTTAATTTAATTTTATACTGTTTTCTTATATTTCATTTTATTTATATTATTAGACTTTCTGCTACTCTGCATAGCACGGGCGGACTTATTACCAGTCAGTCTACGTGTACGTACGTCTACGTACTACATACTCCTCTCCAATTTTTCTCCAGTCGTCCCGGCCTTCAGCGGTACGGAACCACTGCTTTCAGCCGACGTACTTGATGTCGTCCCACCTGCTGCCGGGTGGTATTCCCACACTCCGTTTTACGGGTTAGGCCACCAGGATCCCCTAGAAGGATCCCCCAGGCGATCCTGGTGAACTCATCGGTTCATCAGGATCCCCCAAACCCGAATATGCAATGTTAAGGCTCATTTACATAGTGCTAAAATATAACATACATATAAGTATATATGTCGCAGTATTATCATATGATTAGTAAAATTATGATTTTACGAATTGTGGTTAGTAAGATTGTATTTCTGAGGAGCGCGCGGGGCGGGCGGGAGATGAGCTTGCAGTGATTGGCCGATATCGCGTGGAGCCATGTCGTCCCCCCTTCCCTCCTATTCTCCCGTGCACACGCACACGTGCGCTCGCCGTCAGTCTCTTCGTTTTGCGGAAATAAACAGTATTGTTTTACGTTTGGTGATAGCGTGCGTACTAAACATACAGTAATGTATCTAAGTATTATGTAATAAATATTTTGACACGTTTTAACTTAGTTATTTTTTATTTATTAACTGGGTCTGGGTCCGTGCTCCACCTAGGTTCTCCACCTGTGTGAAGCATGGGATACTTATGTATTAATACAGACAATATGCGCCCTTCACCGTTCATGTAAAATTAATTTAAGTACATGATAAAGATGTGATAATAACTAATAAAAAATATGAGAAAATAACGACTATTAATTTTTGTTTAATTTATATTTAAAAAACCTAAATAACGCCATCTACATGTTCAACGTTGCAACAATTACCTAACTGCTAAATCAAGTATACCGCTGGCTGAAGTATTCACATACTGTTGAGAAAATTTGCAGCGATAAGTACACGGTCGATAGCCCGCGTGGATAACATGTCTGGTCAGTGATACCGCAGATACATGCGCCCTTCACCGTTCTCTTTCATCGTCAATAAAAAAATCATAATAAACTGGGAACGGTTCTAAAGTACCAGGGCAGCATAAATTGAAAAGAGGTTTCCATAATTTTATTATTATTATAATAGCGATTAACCATTGACTTTTAAGTTATTTCTATGCGATTAACTTATAAAAAATTATGGAAACCTCTCAATTTCTGCTGCCCTGGTACTTTGGTGATTTCATGTTTGTTAATGTTTCTTAATCCTGGCCTATATATATATAATATATTGTACATATTGTAAATATTTATGTTGTAAATATTGTATACTAGATACTTGATGATGACAGAAATGGTATGTAGCTAACGGCCAATAAAAAAAACCTCTAAGATCGAAACAATGAGATAGTATATGGATAGTATAGAATAGTATAGAAAAAAAAAAGGTTCTTATTTTCTCTGAGACATTACGTATTTATAAAAATATTCAATGTGAAAGCGACTTAACTTACTTTTACCTATAGGGGATCCTGATGAACCGATGAGTTCACCAGGATCCCCTGGGGGATCCTTCTAGGGGATCCTGGTGGCCTCACCCCGTTTTACTGTATACGACCGCCAATGCAGGAAATGATTACTCCAACGGCCGTCGTCTCTTCGGCTGACGTGCCCAACCCACTGTCACTTCAGCTTAGCCACCCGATGCCCAATATCAACTACTTTAGTACGTCGGGCATGCTTGGATAATTATGTAAATGAATTGCTTATAAACATTTCATAAAATATTTTCAATAGTCCTAACAGGAACAACATGTTGGATGGAGGATGTGTAGTCAACCATATCAGATTACATAAAAAAATCTAACCTACATTCGTCTTGTGGCTAGGCTTAGCCCTCCACCCGCAGCAAAATCCAAATGGGACAATAACTTCTGCCTTCGCCATCCGAACTCTACACAGTATGTAGGTACCTACAGTCTTGTTAAATGCGTATTGTAAAAAGCACACAAAGAAAAGTTTTAAAAAACATAAAACCGACTTCCTAAAAAAAGTAAAACTAAAAAACTATTTAAAATAAAAATATAAAAACCGCCTTCAAAAATATATGAAATAAAAACCTAAAAAAAAAAAGAACCCTAGAGTTGAAGGCGGTGCTAAAAAGGCTACACAAATCACAAAGGATATTATCATCCACTCATGTTTTCTTTCATGCATCATTTTTGCTTGCTTTAGCACCGCCTTCAACTCTAGGGTTCTTTTTTTTTTTAGGTTTTTATTTCATATATTTTTGAAGGCGGTTTTTATATTTTTATTTTAAATAGTTTTTTAGTTTTACTTTTTTTAGGAAGTCGGTTTTATGTTTTTTAAAACTTTTTTTTTATTTCACAGTTTTTTTTAGTAATTTTTTGCTATTAATGTACTCGGCGGAATCGCTCGGCCTTCGGCCTCGCGATTCCGCCTCGCTTTCCAATCCGATCTTGACCCAATTAAAATAGGACCACGTCAGCTTCGATAGCTCAGTGGTGCAGACAGTCAACTGTCGCTATTGAATGTTAAGCAACGCTGGGTGCGGTCAGTACTTGGATGGGTGACCGCTGACCGTTGGAGGCTGACCGAGGTTCGGATTCCTCGTAAAACTGTAAGTCCCTTCCCTCCTAATCTTACTTGGTGGTAGGCTTTAACCTGCCCGGGTTGGTACCACCGCACTGAATTAAACGTCGGTCGAAACGGCTATGTAAATAGTTTGTGTTTTCCGACCAGTTCAGTGTAGTCAGCACGATCAAAGGGGGAAGCACTGCCATGGCACTTAGTTTACCCGGTGTTATGGGCTGACATCACGGACGTTGTAGGTGATGTTGCAGAACTTAGTAGAATGGACAGACATAAACGTGTTACGGAACCCTACTTTTATTATAAAATAACCGTCGGAGGACCTTGGTTGAAAATTGTAAAATTTAGTAGAACGGATAGACATGCATTTGTTACGGAACCCTACATTCATTTTGAAATAAATGTTAAATTTAGTAGAAAAGACAGACATGCATTTGTTACGGAACCCTACATTCATTTTGCAGAACTTAGTAGAATGGACAGACATAAACGTGTTACCGAACCCTACTGAACAGTTGCACTCCGGGAGTGCCGGCAGATCCCGTGCCACTCTAACTTAACCCTTAATGCAATGACTTAAGGTTTCATTTTAAAAATGACGCTGACGCGATGTCGCGAATTATACATTTTTTACCCACCTAAAAAAGTGCCAAGCGCCGCTAAAGAAGTTTTCACTTCAACAACCTCAGGGTTATCCCCTTTCAAATAAAAAAAAAAAAGAATTTTCAAAATCGGCCCACAATTGACGGAGTAATCGCGTAATAAACATCCAAAAAAAGAAAAAAAAAAGTTTTAAAAAACATAAAACCGACTTCCTAAAAAAAGTAAAACTAAAAAACTATTTAAAATAAAAATATAAAAACCGCCTTCAAAAATATATGAAATAAAAACCTAAAAAAAAAACGAACCCTAGAGTTGAAGGCGGTGCTAAAAAGGCTACACAAATCACAAAGGATATTATCATCCACTCATGTTTTCTTTCATGCATCATTTTTGCTTGCTTTAGCACCGCCTTCAACTCTAGGGTTCGTTTTTTTTTTAGGTTTTTATTTCATATATTTTTGAAGGCGGTTTTTATATTTTTATTTTAAATAGTTTTTTAGTTTTACTTTTTTTAGGAAGTCGGTTTTATGTTTTTTAAAACTTTTTTTTTATTTCACAGTTTTTTTTAGTAATTTTTTGCTATTAATGTACTCGGCGGAATCGCTCGGCCTTCGGCCTCGCGATTCCGCCTCGCTTTCCAATCCGATCTTGACCCAATTAAAATAGGACCACGTCAGCTTCGATAGCTCAGTGGTGCAGACAGTCAACTGTCGCTATTGAATGTTAAGCAACGCTGGGTGTGGTCAGTACTTGGATGGGTGACCGCTGACCGTTGGAGGCTGACCGAGGTTCGAATTCCTCGTAAAACTGTAAGTCCCTTCCCTCCTAATCTTACTTGGTGGTAGGGTTTAACCTGCCCGGGTTGGTACCACCGCACTGAATTAAACGTCGGTCGAAACGGCTATGTAAATAGTTTGTGTTTTCACAAATCAAATCTCATCAAAGGGGGAAGCACTGACATGGCTCTTAGTTTACCCGGTGTTATGGGCTGACATCACGGACGTTGTAGGTGATGTTGCAGAACTTAGTAGAATGGACAGACATAAACGTGTAACGGAACCCTACTTTTATTATAAAATAACCGTCGGAGGACCTTGGTTGAAAATTGAGAAAATTAGTAGAACGGACAGACATACATTTGTTACGGAACCCTACTTTTATTATAAATAACCGTCGGAGGGCCTTGGTTGAAAATTGTAAAATTTTGTAGAACGGACAGACATACATTTGTTACGGAACCCTACATTCATTTTGAAATAAATGTTAAATTTTGTAGAACGGACAGACATGCATTTGTTACGGAACCCTACATTCATCTTGCAGAACTTAGTAGAATGGACAGACATAAACGTGTTACGGAACCCTACTTTTATTATAAAATAACCGTCGGAGGACCTTGGTTGAAAATTGTAAAATTTAGTAGAACGGATAGACATGCATTTGTTACGGAACCCTACATTAATTTTGAAATAAATGTTAAATTTAGTAGAAAAGACAGACATGCATTTGTTACGGAACCCTTCATTCATTTTGCAGAACTTAGTAGAATGGACAGACATAAACGTGTTACCGAACCCTACTTAACAGTTGCACTCCGGCAGTGCCGGCAGATCCCGTGCCACTCTAACTTAACCCTTAATGCAATGACTTAAGGTTTCATTTTAAAAATGACGCTGACGCGATGTCGCGAATTATACATTTTTTACCCACCTAAAAAAGTGCCAAGCGCCGCTAAAGAAGTTTTCACTTCAACAACCTCAGGGTTATCCCCTTTCAAATAAAAAAAAAAGAATTTTCAAAATCGGCCCACAATTGACGGAGTAATCGCGTAACAAACATGCAAAAAAAGAAAACATACCGTCGTTGAGAATCTCTTAGGTCTAAAGTAAATTGCTCGTGAAGACAAATGCAACGAGCCCAAACACGATGGGTTTATCATGTGTAGTTTAGGAGTTCCTATGGCCACCTTCTGTCTCCATCATCAGACCAGCTCGATGGTACTCGTACCCAAATAGTTTGAATTACGTCGCCGACGTAATACAAACTCTTTGCTCGTACCATAATAAATTAAGCGCACCTGGCCGGTCGGAAAAGATAAAAAATTTCAAATTTAGAATATTCATGAAACAAGGGTCCGAATATGTATCACTAGTATATCGATTCATGTATTTCAACAGGACAGAGAAAATTTCAAAATATTAAGTATTTAATACTTTAGTTCTTTTTTTTTTTGTTTTTTGGAAATCGGTTTAATATTTTTTAAAACAGTTTTTATTTCATTCTTTTTAGTAATATTACATAAAAAAGAATAATCGAAATCGAATAATCGAAATCGATTGAAGTGGTACAGAATTATTCGCCATATGTGTCAGACTGCAAATTGCTGAATAAGTCCACATCACAAAAGTTTTGCTGAAGGTAACCACACACCATACTAATTTATCAAACTAAAAATTGCCGAATACGACCACATCACAAGTTTTGCTGAAGGTAACCACACACTATAGTATTATGCTGATTTTACGAAAACCACTCAACCAATTTCGATAAAATTGAAATGGGACCACCTCGGAAGTATGACCTAACTAACAAAAAAAGAATTTTCTAAATCGGCCCTCAATTGACGGAGAAATCGCGTAACAAACATACAAAAAAAAAAAAAAATAAAAAAAAAAATAAAAAAAAACATACAGACGAATTGAGAACCTCCTCCTTTTTTGGAAGTCGGTTAAAAACATACCGTCGAATTGAGAATCTCTTAGGTCTAAAGTAAATTGCTCGTGAAGACAAATGCAACGAGCCCAAACACGATGGGTTTATCATGTGTAGTTTAGGAGTTCCTATGGCCACCTTCTGTCTCCATCATCAGACCAGCTCGATGGTACTCGTACCCAAAGAGTTTGAATTACGTCGCCGACGTAATACAAACTCTTTGCTCGTACCATAGTAAATTAAGCGCACCTGGCCGGTCGGAAAAGATAAAAAATTTCAAATTTAGAATATTCATGAAACAAGGGTCCGAATATGTATCACTAGTATATCGATTCATGTATTTCAACAGGACAGAGAAAATTTCAAAATATTAGGTATTTAATACTTTTTAGTTCTTTTTTTTTTGTTTTTTGGAAATCGGTTTAATATTTTTTAAAACAGTTTTTATTTCATTCTTTTTAGTAATATTATTAGTAATATTACATAAAAAAGAATAATCGAAATCGAATAATCGAAATAGATTGAAGTGGTACAGAATTATTCGCCATATGTGTCAGACTGCAAATTGCTGAATAAGTCCACATCACAAAAGTTTTGCTGAAGGTAACCACACACCATACTAATTTATCAAACTGAAAATTGCCGAAAACGACCACATCACAAGTTTTGCTGAAGGTAACCACACACCATAGTATTATGCTGATTTTTCGAAAACCACTGAACAAATTTCGATAAAATTGAAATGGGACCACCTCGGAAGTATGACCTAACTAACAAAAAAAGAATTTTCTAAATCGGCCCTCAATTGACGGAGAAATCGTGTTACAAACATACAAAAAAATAAAAAAAAAAAAAAAACATACAGACGAATTGAGAACCTCCTCCTTTTTTGGAAGTCGGTTAAAAACATTCTCTAATCTCTATTAGCTATCTCTACATCTTATATAAAAGGGAACGTCTGTCTGTATGTATGTATGTATGTTTGACGTAAACTCCGGAACCACTGAATAGATGTTGATGCGGTTTGCACCAATGGAAATAGTAGTTCTTAAGGTTCACTATAGGCTATATTATATACCATCACGTTAAATAGCCTTAGGGCTGAGCAGTATAAAAAATAGTATGGACGGTAGGGAGGGAGAGTGAATATAAGAGATGCAAACGTTTATTATATTATTTGCGTTTAAATCGGATTTGGTATTAAAACGAGTCTACCGCGAGCGAAGCCTCGGGCAAAAGCTTCCTTCCTTCCTTACCTATAATAAAATCCAACGTCTGCTTTCTGTCTGTCTGTCTGTCTGTCCGCTTATAACTCAAGAACCACTGAACCGATTTTAATAAAACAAAATTATAATAGATAGATAGATAGATAGATAGATATATAAGAGGAGTAACTAAATATTGATTATTATTAAGTAGAAAATATAATTTATGGCAACATTGTTGAATTTGGGTTTCAATGATATGAAAAGACTTGGCTCTGAATCTTACAACTTTTTACGGTGGAAAGGTTGCGTGCAAGACTTGGCATATTTTTATATTATATGTTTTGGTGGGATTTAACTATACGTGACACAGGATAGATCAAAATTCAGTTCCGGTTACGCTAAGTGTGACTCTCTTACAAACCGAATTGTCCCGCGCGCCGAATAAAGGTAACACAGAGCGCAGCTTGGCCTTTTTACTTACTTACTTTCTTCTTTCTAACTACGAATTTCACGGGAGCGAAGCCGCGGGCAGAAGCTAGTCTCGAACGTAGAATCCACGACTCCATTATAAATGCGTTTTATTTAGGAGAATATATCATTAGGATAATAATTTTACAAAATGGTGCACCTAGAAAACCTTCGTTTTTTTTATGGAAACTGACACGGTTGGCTACATCACCTACAACATCCGTGATGTCAGCCCATAACACCGGGTGAACTTGGTGCCACGTCAGTGCTTCCCTTCGGCCGTGCCGGCTACACTGAACTGGACGGAAAACACAAACTATTTACATAGCCGTTTCGACCGACCTTTCATTCAGTGCGGTGGTACCTTTCCGGCAGGGTAAACCCCTATCACCTAGTAGTATAAGAAGGGTGTCATATCACTTCGTATGGATGAACCTATAGTTTTTTGTCTGTAACAATTTGACGTCAATGCCCCCTATACTAGAAGACGCTTCTTTAGCCTTCTCTCTTAGAGGGACGTTTATAACAGGTTTTATATTCTCGTTTCCTCGTGAGCTTCAAAACTACGTTCATATAGGTGTTGCAACTTACGAGGACACATCTTTGCCGTTTTAGGATTTCGCAGTAAAACCAGGAACTATAATAGTCTTGCTACAATGTCTGTATGTCTGTCAGTCCGTCCCTCTGGACGTCCGTCTGTCTGGCTGTCTATTCGCCAGTCTATCCGTCTGTTTTTCAGAGTCTCTAGCTCTTAGATTAAATTAACTTTAATTTAAAACTACCCGACGACGTAAACCAGCTGCATACAAGGTAAAACTTCGCTCTTTCAGAGAGATGTATCATCAATATTAATCACATGATAGATTAAGTCAATGGTTTCAATATATGTATGTAAAATGTCATCTGTCAGGACAGATTGATAGCTTTTTGAAAACACGATTTGATTAACTTCTCTTGATAGAAAAAAAATATGAAAATGCCTCTGAATTTACATAGAAAAATGTATTGGACGTAACGAGACCGAAGTGAGGTCCTAGAAAAAAAAAAGATATATCCAAATAATATACATTAAAAATTCTAAAATGAACTCAAAATACAAATTTTAATAATTGTCAAGAATGAAATGGGTCACAAAAATAAAACAAAGAAAATAACCAGTTAAACCATCTAAATCTATGTATATTTTTATTTTCAACGCGAATAATACATTCTGAACCGAAAAGCCATCGTACTCCGCCCATTTAAAAAATATTGTGTGGGAAAAGTGGCACCAGTTCTTCTGTTAAAAGAGCTCCATGTTTTGTCCATAGAATATTATTTTCGAAAGACGATAGGTTTATAGATATTTCCATTAAATTAAAACGTAAACATTCCATGATAATTCCTCGTTATTTATGAAGCTCTGCCGAAATTCACTGAACCGGTAATTATTAATTCAAGACTATTTGAAATGCAAATATGAAACAAAAAGGCTTGACAAAAAATTTTGCTCCATTATTTTCGACTTTGTATCCTTTTTGTTCGCCTTCAAATATTGAATAATTTTATTAAATTATTATTTTACTTGTAAGTATAATTTATTATAATATTTGTAATAGACACGGTTATTATTATTATTATTTTATAAAAACACCGCATACTACAAGTATTACAGGTCTGTTAATTAAAGCTGGCACGTACTAACACTATCACATATTGCGCTTGCGTAGTGTCTGTGTCTGCACGGGTGACGTCGCACTGCATACGCATCACGAAAACCCGATCTGTCTCACTCGCACTTGCACATTGCATTGGTGTGAGTACTGTGCACGCGCCAGCTTTGATTAACAGACCTGTATTTATAACAATGCGACGGTTTACAGGCAAAACCACGGAGATCAAATTTTACAGGAGAAGGTGAAAACTGTTTTAGCTCATAAATAATGAAATAAATGTAAATATTTTGTGGTTTTTGTTCTATTTTGATTGCTTTTGATAGGTATAATTAAAAATTTGATTCAAAATAAATACAATTATTTGGACTATTTTGACAGGCTGTTGCGTGGCTTGCGAGAAATTGCGCGCAAAACCACTCGCTTGGGGAAGTGATTTATTGCCACTATTTCAAATTTAAATTCAATAGACCGTGGGTTGCGAGTTTTTGCAAACACAAAGTTTTTAATTTGAAATTTTTCTGTATACTTAACTCGATTTCAGCTTTTTTGTGGGTTACGAGGTATTGCCTGTAATCCGTCGAATGATGAATCAGAAAGTGATATAGAAGCCAAAATACCTACCATATACTACCACCTAGTAAGTTACGAAGGGAAGGGACCTACAGTTTTACGTGAAATCAGAACCACGATCGGCCTCAAACGGTCGAGCGGTCACTCATCCATCCACTGACCCCGCCCAGGTGTGCTTATGATCTGCAGTCGACCGACCGCACCACTGAGCTACCGAGGCTGACGAATTCAAAAACCTATGTAAAAGTCAAAATTCTCCCGTCACACATAGGCAACATTACGAAATAATATCAACCCGAAAGCATCACAGAACTGCACCAGAGGCGTTCGTTATACATTCATGAGCATCCAACACAAACTTCCCCTCCGTCCTTTGTTTGCAGAATGTGAAACTTAATTTTTTCTTCCCGCAAATTCCTCACTTCTAAGCTGATTACGATATCGTCGAACTTGGCAGGAATGGCAGCTCGCGAATCATTGTATACCGCTCTCGGAATTCTCAAATATACCCTAATCTGAATAATTCTATCCGTCCGGACCTTCGAGGGGCGTCGGCAGCAGAACCAAGACAAATAGAACAGAATAGAATAGAATAGGAATTCTTTATTGCAGGCCATAAATTAACAAATGATAATACATGAAGAAACATACAGAAAAAAATATCAAAACGCAATAATACTCAGAGAAACGAAAAAGCAATAGCATGCAAAGACAGATTTAATACTATAAGTGATTTCTTCCAGCCAAACTTTGGGTGATGAGAGTAAGTGAAAAAGATTAAAGGCAAGGGTAGTGCATACATTAGGACGGGAAAGTAATAACATACAATATAAAAATAAATATATGTTTAATTTAGATATATTTATATTTATTCACCATCCCCGTGAAATTTAGAGGAATCTGCATACGCACGGTCGAGGATGTCACCCTTCCACCGTTCCTGGGCTCCGCTCATAGCAGACCTGACCTCATAATATGAAAAATTCTTAAACCCTCACTTGGTGAGTTTGATGAGTCACATGTGTGACTGTGGAACGTTAGAAGGAGCAATGTCCCGGAGAGATCCCCTAAATTCCCAGGTTCACAGGGAGGCTGGGATCTGCCAAGGATAAAAATCATTCACGCGGAAATGCTGCAAGCTTCTCCGGGAACCGATCGCGCCCGGGTCCTGGTATCTTCGGAAAGAGAAGCGGGGGCTTGGCTACCCTTCCCCTCATATGAGAACACTTATTTGGCTACACTCATAACCTTCCCCTCATATAGGAACACTCATTCTTATACCTATTGTTAGTATTCTGCCTAAATCCTGCATCCTTTCCTCTAATGTAAAGTCTGGGGTCCTTGCTCTGGGAACATAATGTATAGGTGCACCTAACCGGCCGACATGGTATTCTCAGCCCCCGTAAATATCCGAATGCCCGTGGGCGCCGTCGGACTACACCTCTGCGTTATTCTGGCGCGCGCCATTTGTCGTGCCTTAAAAAAATGTATGGGCAGCAGATTATTTCATTGAAAAATTGTTGAAATCAAAGGTGGCTTGGTCTGACAGCACATTGGGTATTTCTAACAAGCGCACCTGAATCTATGTTCGGTGACCCGGTCTTCAGAAGGGCGCCGACGAATATTTTGTTTGCTATTCAAAGCTGCGAATACGAAAATTCTGTATGGCTGAGCATTTGACATACTTATATCCCTTCAAAGAGAAGGAAATACAAGGGATGCTTGTCTGATTGCAAACATATGCGACGGCGGGTTTGACATCAATTTGAGTCCTCTTAAATGGAATTATTCAAAATGAGCTTTGTGTTTCGTGTACTGTGTGGGGCCGGTAATTAAAAAGAATACCCCCACTGCATCTCTCCCCGTGCATGTCGTAAAAGACGACTAAGGGATAAGAACGAGGTGCCGTGCTGAAGGGTAACAAGCTATTCACCTGCTATTCTAATACGTTGCTAAACGTGGTGGTCGGTGTTCTGTTGTAATTCACAAGGGTACTTGCAGCACAACACCGATTACTATGTTTACCCCTCATTGTCGGAATACAGCGTGTGGTATGTGCTCAAAATGTAATAATACCCAGAGAAAGGCAGACTTAAAACTATAAGTGATTTCTTCCAGTCAAACTTTGGGTGATGAGAGTATGCGAAAAAGATTAAAGGCAAGGATAGTGCAAAAATTAGAATAAGAAAGTAATAACATACAATATAAAAATATTTAGCTTTGTGTACTGTGTGGGCCCGGTACTTAAAAAGAATAGCCCCACTGCATCTCTCCCCGTGCATGTCGTAAAAGGCGACTAAGGGATAAGGACAAGATGCCGTGCTAAAGGGCGACGGGCTCGCCACCTCTCACCTTGGCACGGTACTTCAACCGAGTCATGCAGTAGGTGGGTCTTCGTGCCTTACTTGCTGCTTGATCGATTGAATCTTGTTCGAATACTTTGCGAAACGTGGTGGTCGGTGTTGCGCTGTACCAGAATTCTTGCAGCACAACACCGATTACTCTGCTTACCCCGATTGTCGGGATTCAGCGTGTGTGATATGTGTTTTAATGATTTTGTATGTGTGATTATTTTATGTCTTCATTCTTCACGACAACAGCGAATTGGATGAACAACAGCGAATGCCATGGAGATAGGGCACGGCTGTGGGATGACGGCCGCCGATCGCTGTTCTGTGATTTATCCTTTCTTTAAAAAGTTGCCACTTGGGTCCAGGAGAGGCTATGTTGCCTTCAACTTACGCAAGACGCAATGATGTGTTTCCTCTGTTAAGTTCGACCCCTTTTCTTTCCTTACAAGTTTCCAAGACAGTGTCGTTCCTGTCTCGGATCACTCAGACCTAATTTTTTAAGTTTCTATACGTACGGAAGACTAATACTAAGCCTACGCCGTCTGTCTGTCTGTCTGTCCGTCTGTCCGTCTGTCCGTCTGTCCGTCTGTCCGTCTGTCCGTCTGTCCGTCTGTCCGTCTGTCCGTCTGTCTGTATGGCCTCCCTTAAAAGGCTGTATCTTTCGGACAGTAATAAATAGCCGGTTGACATTTTCACAGAATATGTATGTCTTATTATGACAGATATAACAACAAATAATAAAAAAAAATCATCAAAATCGGTTCACCCAGTCGAAAGTTATGAGGGGACAAACATACAAAAAATACAGTCGAATTGAGAACCTCCTCCTTTTTTTGAAGTCGGTTAAAAATAAGAAAAAGGAAAAATTCCCGGGGGTCCCCATACAAGAAACTAAAAAGTGTATGCGCGCCATTTACCGAAAATAGTATGGAGCATTTTAACTAATACATGGCGTGAGTGACGCTGACCATGACATGGCGATACGGAACCCTCTGTGCGCGAGTTCGACTCGCACTTGGCCGGTTTTTCAGAATTATTTTTGTTCTATCGTAAATGGTAATACCTACATACCGGTGTCAAATTTGGTATGATTATAGAACAAACTCTAAAGTAAGACAACAATAAATAATTCAACCAATTTTCTTTTCATTATTTTGTTATACCTATTTATGTGTGTGATTATTGAACAAGAGAAATAAAAACCATTTCATTTAAAATTATAAATAAAAAGAGTCGGGGGACCGCTAATAAGTAAATACCCGCGCAGATCTGAGTTTTTATATTTTATTTGCTTAGTCAGGGGACCGCCCTGACTCCCTTACTTATGTAGATAAGTAATTGGAAATTATTTTGAAATTTTTAAGGGCCGGGGATTTTTTAAATTTGTAATTTAACTTTTATTTCAAGCTTTTTTAAAAAACCCGCATGCTCCACTTTTGAAGATAATCAATTTTTTTATTACTTAATTACTTGATTACAAACATAGCTAAGAACCATCCCGATTAAACCAGCTTTCTAATATAAAAAAACCAGCATCCAAATCGGTCCATCCGTTTGGGAGCTACGATGCCACAGACAGACACACCCATACACACATACACACGCACACGTTAAACTTATAACATCCCTCTTTTTGCGTCGGGGTAAAAACTGCCCAATTACGTCTTGGTACGAAAACATCGGCGCGCGAGTCCGACTCGCACTTGGCCCGTTTTTTTAGGGTTCCGTATCTGGTACGGGGCCCTATTACTAAGCCTACGCCGTCTATCTGTCTGTCTGTCCGTCAATCCGTCCGTCTGTTAGTCCGTCCGAGGGCTGTATCTCTTTAACCGTAATAGTTAGCCCGTTGAAATTTTCACAGAATATGTTATTATGGCCGATACAACAACAAATAATAAAAATAAGAAAAAGTAAAAAATTCACGGGGGCTCCCATAGAAGAAAGGTAAAAAGTGTATCCGCGCGCGCCATCTACCGAATAGAGCGTGAAGCATTTTAACTAATCATGACATTTAACTAATATGAAGCATTTCATAACACGCCATAGATGGCGTGAGTGGCGCTAACCATGACGTACCGTGTGGGGCCGGTACTTTAAAAGAATAGCCCCACTGCATCTCTCCCCGTGTATGTCGTAAAAGGCGACTAAGGGATATGACTCCCTTCTTATATTACTAGGTGGTAGGGTTTAACCCGCCCGGGTTGGTACCACCGCACTGAATGAAAGGTCGGTCGAAACGGCTATGTAAATAGTTTGTGTTTTCCGTCCAGTTCAGTGTAGCCGGCACGACCGAAGGGAAGCACTGACGTGGCACCAAGTTCACCCGGTGTTATGGGCTGACATCACGGGTGTTGTAGGTGATGTAGCGAACCGTGTCAGTTTCCATAAACAAAAATTTAAAAAAAAAATCATAACACGCCATAGATGGCGTGAGTGGCGCTAACCATGACATGGTGATACGGAACCCTCGGTGCGCGAGTTCGACTCGCACTTGGTCCGTTTTTTTTGTTTCCTTCCATGCATATAGTGTTTTTCTTTCAATTGTGTGCAATAAAGAGTCTCTATTCTATTCTATACTAAGTAGATATATAAAAGTATTTTCATTTTCATGCTGACTAAATTTAAAAAATGCAAGAGCGTTCTCGCAGTTCGCGCAAAGCGTCGTCCTTTTTGGACAGTTTCGTTTCGCACTTTGACAGCAAGTTGCGAGACAACGCGACTCCAAAACGACTAAGACTTGAGGAACAATTTTCCTAAGAGCTACGCCCACCGGGGGAATTTACAATTCGCAACTCGGAGTTAGCAATGTCATTGTGGACAGAGATATTTAATAATTGAAATAAGTCAAGGATGTATTTTTAAGTATATATGTATTAGGGTGATATTAAACTTCTTACTGTTAAGCAGCATCCACACGTTGGCCAAGTAAGGCAAACGTTTTAGCTCTAGCTCATTCTAACTAAGCAATTAAAGAGAGATGAAACTAAAACGTTTGCCTTGCTTAGCCAACGTGTGGATCCGGCTTTAGAAGGAAAGCTATATGAATGATTCGCCATACGAAATCTGTCACATAACGTTATAATATATTCAAAAGGAAGTCTCTGGCATGGTACCATTTCTTGGAGGTGACATTGGCTGGTCGGCATCTGCTCTGGCCCCACGCACTCAGCCACCCATAGCACATTACACAAAAAATTCAAATTTCAAAAGAAAATTAGATAGATAGAAAATGCCTTATTGCTCCAGTAAACATTAAACAGTAACAATTACATTAGAAAATTTACATAAGGTGCAAAGGCGGACTTATCCCTTACATAGATTTCTCACAGTCAACCTTTAGATGTTTGATATTCGATATTATAGTGGAATGTAAGTAGGTAGTAGCAAAAGAGTTGAGCGTGAGAATTGAAGATAAAATAATAATAATAAGAATACTTAATAACAATACAAATATAAGTACATGCTAGTTAAATACAAGCCATACATGTGGTAATACATATAAATTACTAAATATATAGAAAATTATGTACAAAGAAATATAAATACATACATACTTTTATCTTTTATCTTCACTCAAATTCGTAACATCGAGTTTTCTTTTACAACGGTGTACTAAGTAGTTGCCTGTAGTCACATGCAGAACATAGTCAAAAGGCCCAAAGTCTCAAGCTGGAGTCGCGGGATGTCGAGAAAGACTACATCTGAATAGGACAGCTAAAGCTTAGAGATCGTACGGTGCGACCTCTTAACAATTCATAAGGTGTGAGAAGGAGTTAGCGAGAGAAATAAAAAAAAAGTGCAAGGAGCACAAAGTCCTCCACTGTTCCAAAAGGCTAGAAAGATGGGAGTCACGTGCGCACACCCCTCGCTACCATCAACATCCGACTAACGACGGACGAGCACATCGTTGATTGTGACGATGAGAAGGTAGGAAGGAGTACGAGGATTTTGATGCTAATTGTATGTTTTTAGGGTACAGTACCAAAATGTTAAAAACCGGCCAAGTGCGAGTCTACTCGAGCAACTAGGTTTCCGCATCGCAAAAAAATGGAAAAAAATCATGTTTCTTGTGTGGGGACCACCCTTATTTTTTTAACTTTTCTATATTTTATTATTTGTTGTTATATCCACCATAATAATTAATAACACATACTAGTATTCTGTGAAAATTTCAAACGGCTACCTATTATGGTTCCAAAGATACAGCAGTAGGACAGACAGACAAACAGACAGACGGCGTAACCTTAGTAATAGGGTCCCGTACGACGGATACGGAACCCTAAAAAGCCATGAGCCCGAAATGATACCACCGCACTTAATGAAATGTCGGTTGAAACGGCTATGTAAATAGTCTGTGTTTTCCGTCCAGTTCAGTGTAGCCGGCACGACCGACGGGAAACACTGATGTTGTACGTGATGTAGCCAACCGTGTCAGTTTCCATAAAAAAAAAAATTAAACCTGGTTGAATTTAATTTTGTAAAGACGAGAATGTGAATCCGAATTCAGGTCAGAACATTTTTCAAGGTGGATTTTCATGATTTTACATTTTCTTTCTTATATACACTTATTATTTATATATTTTATTGCTCCCTACAATTACTACAAAATTATTGTACATTATCTGTATCTACGTAAATATGTCATGAATTATTTTATTAGGTACAAAAGCACCCGTAGATAAAAAAAAACGCTTTCTTTAACCGACAGCAATGTTATTAATAAATTGATATTTAATGTTGTATTCACAAAATTACATCAAATTGAACTTGTCCAAGAGTGCTTTATCCGCAATTTATGAATACATTCAATAAACAACAAAGTTTCTCCAGTTCCTCTGACCTCTCAAGAAATGTTAGCAACTCGCGTCGCGAACCTAACCAAATATACAATTTGAATCTTTGACGCTCTAACTTTGGTACCCGAAAAGTTTCCAAAACCTTTATGAACCTATGTGAACGCTCCAGCGAAAAACGCCCGCCCGTCCGCGCTACACAAACTTCTAGTACAAAGTGGTGCTAGAGTTGAAAAACTTATTTAACTTGCGGACCGAGCCAGGACGTGTCCTGTTTAAACACGCGGCTTTCATGCTGACGGGATCACCATGGAATCCAGATGAGCAGATTAATAAGATTATAAAATCCAGATGGGGTGAGAAGATTTAGATTATGGAATTCAAGCACAGAGAAATTTAGTTTAAGGAACCAAGTCGGTGAGAAGACTTTGCATTATGAAATCCAAGCGGCGATAAGGAGAAATTAAGTGTAAGGAACCACGACGACGACGGTGAGAAGATTTTATATTATGGAATCCAAGCACTCGAGAAGATTTTACATTATGGAATTCAAGCACTGAGAAATTTAGTTTAAGGAGTCAAGACGGTGAGACGATTTTGCATTATGGAATCCAAGAGGTGATAAGGTACATATTATGTAACACAAGCAGTGTTATTGTATGGATGGTCAATAAAATACTTGTAATAATATGACGTTTCTGAGGTTCATTTGCCCTTAGTGACTGACTGGCCAAAAGCGCCATTACAACAGACAGACAGATAGATGGGGACACCTTCCGGAGCTGGTGCGCTATAAGGGGAGAGGGGGGAGGAGGGGAGGAGATCCAGAACGCCTCGCGGGGCCCTACGTGTGGAATTGGATAGTTGTATTCGCGTTAAGTGTAATCTTCGTTACGGTCGCCGCAAGGCGGCCACTCGAACGCAATCCCTGTGCGTGCATCGGACTCGGATAATACATGCTCTGATGAGCGATGGTAATACGATACGAGTATTACGAGTGCTATATCCGAGAAAATGGTGCGCTCAGGAGGCGGTGGTTGAAGGTGCCCTTAGTGATTTAATTACTTCCAGAAAGTATACCGTGCACCTGAACGTAGCACGGACTTCGGTCTCGCCCCCTATTGACTTACTTTATTCGAGAAAGCATATTATAGTTTACGTGAACGCAGCTCGGTCTTTGACCTCGTCCTTAGTGACTTACTTTCTTCGATAGAGTATAAGCATTGCTTACGCGAACGCGGCTCAGCCTGCGGCCTCTCCCTTAGTGAGTTACCGTTTTTGAGAAACTTGACTTTATCTGAGCGCAGCTCGGCCTTCGGCCTCGGAAAAAAAGGCGACAGCGGGTAAACGCTATAAAGAAGACTTCACCGCGATCGAATCCACGAGCACAGCTATCTGCTATAAACGCGAGTTTCACCATTGTTCGGATTTCCTTTAAGAGTCTGGATTTCATGGAGAGCATGCGCGACTACGAAGGAGATCTCAGAGTAAGGGAAGCCAGGATCTCATACCAAATGCAAGGGCTATCCGGTCTCCCCGTTGTTTGCACTAAGGCGAGTATGATATTCGCCAAGTGGGTCGAGTGTCGCGACGTAGTGGCATTCAGCTAGGAAACTGCTGCGCGAATTAGAAACCTATCATGACAATTGAACATTATTTTGACATTATTATCATACATACATACATAGCGTCACGCCTGTTTCCCGGTGGGGTAAGCAGAGACAACGGGTTTCCACGTGCCACGATCCTGACACACCTCTGCCGCCTCTTCCACTCCCATAATGTTCTTCATGCATGCTCGTCGGTTACGGGTACTACCCACTTGCTCCTTTTTGAGCACATGCCCGATCTGGTCCAGGTACGTGCGTCTAGGGCGACCCTTCCCGACTCTTCCACTCACATTTGCTTCATAAATTTCTTTCGTTAGTCTCCTATCATCCCTTCTTCCAACATGACCGAACCGCCGAAGCATCCCTTGTCACTATATCTTCTTTCAGTCCACAGCGCTCTCGCACTACACTATTTCTCAATCTATCTTTCATTGTAACTCCACACATACTCCTCAACGCGCGCATTTCATTAGACTTATTTAGTACGTATATAACAATTTGGACAATTTTGTATCAGATTTATAACACATACGTGTCAACATAGGTGAATCCTTTTTTTAACAAACAAAAGCGGTATTATTATGTTGGACGCCTCCGTCTGTCTGTCTGTCTGCGTGTGTCTCTATGTGGCATTGTAGCTCCCAAACGGATGGACCGATTTGGATTTTTTAAGAGAAAGCTGGTTTAACTGAGATGGTTCTTAGCTTACTAACATAATCAATTATTAAAGTAATTATAAAGTAATTATTATTTCATTTTATTATAAAAAATTACGTCTCAAAGATGGACCGATTTGCATGCGGTTAAAGCTTGATAAAAAAGTTAAACCCCTACCCTTAAATTTAAAAAGTAGATAAAATATAAAAACTCAGAGCTGCGCGGTTATTTACTTAGCGGTCCCACGACGACGGCTAAACGAAACAAAAAAAAATTTGGATTGTTTAAGATGTCGGGGTTTTTTTTTGTTCAATGTTTTTTTGCGAAAACTTTTGCACAGTCGCTGGGCATAGTCGAACCTTAAGGCCCAATTCTCCAATCACAGTTAGACGACGAACAACAAACTCGATAGAAAAGGTCTTAGGGCGTCTAATTCCTCGGGAGAATCTTTGGTTCACCTCCAGGTGTTCGCAGATAAGCCTCCGGGGATACATCCCTCTGTGCTATCTGTTTGAGCCACAGCTCAGCCGATTTTATTTCTCCGGACAGCGGCCATTGTGTTCCGGGTGACTACTCAGACATAATCGTGTATACAAAAAGTTGATGCGAACCTACTGCCTGCTCTCTGCTAGCGATTATAGCAAAAATAGCGATAGCCGCAGCTAGCTCACTCTTTTTTTTTTAAGTGCGACATATGGCCCTGAGCCACCCATAAGATGTCTAAAGACGCCCATGGCCATTCGATCTTATGCGAGGGTTGCGAATGCCATGGCGGCCAGACATGTGCCCATTCACGCCCCTCTTGAAGGACCCAAGACTTTACTTGGGGGGAAATACTTTTTTTTTTATGGAAACTGACACGGTTGGCTACATCACCTACAACATCCGTGATGTCAGCCCATAACACCGGGTGAACTTGGTGCCACGTCAGTGCTTTCCTTCGGTCGTGCCGGCTACACTGAACTGGACGGAAAACACAAACTATTTACATAGCCGTTTCGACCGACCTTTCATTCAGTGCGGTGGTACCAACCCGGTCGGGTTAAACCCTACCACCTAGTAATATAAGAAGGGAGTCATATCCCTTAGTCGCTTTTTACGACATACACGGGGAGAGATGCAGTGGGGCTATTCTTTTAAAGTACCGGCCCCACACGGTACATAGACAAATTGAGTAGATCGTTGGAGCGAGTGAGACGTATCGATGAATTTCTAATAGATAGTAGCACTGGTGTGTAACGAATAAAAATTACTTGCTTGCTGCCTTCGAAAAAAGTAGGACGGTAAACCTGAAGACTGCTCGACCCTCGGTCTCATCCTACCTAAGTGACTTGCTTTCTTCGAGAAAGACTGTGTCCTCTGAATGAATCTCGAACTTCGGTCCAGAGATACGGTGTATCTAGATCTTATAAAATCTACACCTGCTGATATTGCAGTGCACGAAAAGAAATAATAGAGTGAATTATTTCTTTGAGCGACATTTTGGCACTTACACTCATCTATACGTTTTTATCATTTTTTTCGCGTTCCGTATCCGTCGTACGGGACTTAGTTCTGACCGCTCCACGTTCGCACGTCGATCCATTGCACCGCCGAGGGACTGAGGCTGACTTGATTTTCTTGGGGAAAATATATGGGAAGGGTTGGAGTGTTTTAAACTTGAAATTAGACATTATACTCTATTCCGCCAGTGTTGACAGTGACTCATCACAGGTGTCCCTCCCAACCACCGAGGGGGTGAATGCGCTTTTACATTATGTACCTAGCTCACTCAGTGTTCGTGTGGAAGTCACTCGACACGGACGCGTTTGTTCTTGCCGTCGCGCGCGCATCGCAATTCTTAGCGTAATTTATAAACATTGTTGCCAGTATTCCGACTTAGAGATATTCCGAATACTATTAGCGGATTTTCAAAAGTATTCCATCCAAATTTGTATATAGAAAATTTCCCAGAATAATACGATTCTCGGTAGGTTTTTTTTAAATTTTAATTGAGGAATTTAATTATTTCTAGATAATTTCTTGGCCAACTTTATTACCTAATTTATTTTTCAAAACGATTCACTCTGACGATAAAAATTAATTCTGTTCGCACCGGTTCAGAGAATTCGCCTCTATGTAAACGCTTATTATTTTCGACATGTCATTGCCAACAATGTCCGAACAGAGTATACAAATATTAATTCCAGACCCCTTTGTAGCAATGCTATCATTAAAATGTACAAGTTCACCTCACGATTCCTTATCGAAATTACTGCTGATGACGCATATGAATCGTACAAAGAAATTCCAGTACAAAGGGCACAATAGCAGAAATTTATCTAACGACACGCCTGGCTCAGCGCTTGGGCCACTCCCGTCCTGGCTAGTACTCGTGAAGGGCGAAAGGAGACACACAAAGGACGTGTTGATAAAAAATGACAATAGATCAGACCTCCACCGCGTCCTCGGAGGGACGGATCTCGAGGGATCAGGAGCTCTATTCCAAGCTATGCGCGACATAAGCGGCGGGTGGCCGAGTGGTTTGGGCGTCGGCTTCTCATGCGAGAGGTCCGAGGTTCGAATCCGGTCGGCGTGTACCAATGAGTTTTTTCTGACTAAAAAATTTACGTGCACCTACATCTGCTGCTTCACCTTTCGGAACCGTTGTAAAACTGTTGATCCGTTCCCTTGCCCCTTCCTAGCTGATTGGCACCACCGTACTGGATATAAAATGGTCGCATAGCAGCCATGGTTGTTTTCTC
Source organism: Nematopogon swammerdamellus (assembly GCA_946902875.1). Lineage (NCBI taxonomy): Eukaryota > Metazoa > Arthropoda > Insecta > Lepidoptera > Adelidae > Nematopogon > Nematopogon swammerdamellus. The sequence goes on from OX336351.1 coordinate 2,973,137, forward strand.
TAGTCCAGTATAGCCCGCAATCCAGGGAAGACTCCAGTATGGCACCTACCTTCTCGGAGGTGATATTGGCTGGTCGGAGCATATGCTTTGACCCCTCTAACTCAGCCTGCATACTGCATTACATAAACAAAGTCTAAAATATTAAATTCATACAGACATACATATACGAGTACACCCCACGCTGTATCCCGATAATCGGGGTAAGCAGATCGGTGTTGTGCTGCAAGGATTCTGGTAAATTACAGCACAACACAAAAATGAAATGACATGAAATGAAATGTTTTATTTTTCGTCACACAACAACTCAAATAATTACAGACACAAATCCTATTACTTTAAGTGAGCTAATTTATACCTATATATATATATATATATAATTGGTTTCTCGGAAACGGCTCTAACGATTTGGATAAAATGTTGTATTTTTAAATTATTTTTTTTTTAGTTTATTTAGATAGGTGTATAGTGCGCGGGACGGCTCTCGGCGTGTCGTCGCCGCAGCGGGCGACCCGCCACGCGAATACACTATACAAGTACGGTGCGGGTGCGAGGGAGAACACTGACGAACCGCTGCGGCGGCGACACGCCGAGATCCGCCTCGCGCATTATACACGCCGAGCGAAGCTCGGTCGCCCAGGGGGCTTATTCCGAATGCTAACGCCTAATCGATCTCGCTTAGGCGAGAGCGAATATCGCTTAGCTCCTCTTTTGTATGACAATTCGTATTTCGTACGCACGCAAACTAATACGCAACGACATGAGAGTGTCGAGATATCGTCCGTGACGAGAGACGTCTGGCGGGAGGGTCTTGGCTGCCGCCGAGTCGGTATCGACTCTCGCTCTCTCGGCGATCGACGATACGTCATAGTGGCGTTCTTTTCATACGAAAGAGGAGCTAAGCGATATTCGCTCTCGCCTAAGCGAGATCGATTAGGCGTTAGCATTCGGAATAAGGCCCCAGGTACTGAACTTATAACATGTGATGAAACGGGAGCCCACTCAGCTGACTCACTATCTGCGACAGCGAAGCTGATTTTCAGGGGCTCCCCTTTCCAATCAAGGACAAGACTAAAAACAAACAAACAACAATGACAATCAACATATTATACAAAAACATTAAAATAACTAACAGATCGATGAAGAATAATATGCCAAGAAAATATTATGTTCAGACTGACTTCACACACGCTGCTACAGGAAACAATGCGAGGGCCGCTCGATCATGCCGCTTTATATTACGTGACTTGAAACCTTGAAGCCTCATTTCCGTATAGGTGTTTGGGAAAGAGTTATAATAACTGAAAGAGGAATAGAGGGAACGTTAGCCGATAACACCGAAATGCAGTGTATTTTTAACCGGCTTCCCAAAAGGAGGAGGTTATCAATTCGAGTGTATGTTTATTTTTGTTATTTTTTTTTTTTTTTTTTATGTTTTTTACGCGATTTCTCCGTCAATTGAGAGCCGATTTAGAAAGTTCTTTTTTTGTTTGGTAGGACATACTTCAGAGGTGGTCCCATTTCAATTTTATCGAAATTGATTGAGCGGTTTATGAAAAATCAACATAATACTATGGTGTGTGGTTACCTTCAGCAAAACTTTTGTGATGTGGATTTATTCAGCAATTTGCAGTTTGACAAATATGGCGAATAATTCTGTACCACTTCAACCAATTTCGATTATTCGATTTCGATTATTCTTTTTTATGTAATATTACTAAAAATAATGAAATAAAAACTGTTTTAAAAAATATAAAACCGATTTCCAAAAAACGAAAAAAAAAAGAACTAAAAAGTTTAAATACCTAATATTTTGAAATTTTCTCTGCCCTATTGAAATACATGAATCGATATACTAGTGATACATATTCGGACCCTTGTTTCATGAATATTCTAAATTTGAAATTTTTTATCTTTTCCGACCGGCCAGATGCGCTTAATATATTATGGTACGAGTACCATCGAGCTGCTCTGATGATGGAGACGGAAGGTGGCGAAAGGAACTCCTAAACTACACATGATAAACCCATCGTGTTTGAGCTCGTTGCATTTGTCTTCACGAGCAATTTACTTTAGACCTAAGAGATTCTCAATTCGACGGTATGTTTTCTTTTTTTTTATGTTTGTTATGCGATTACTCCGTAAATTGTGGGCCGATTTTGAAAAATCTTTTTTTTTTTTGTTTGAAAGGGGATAACCATGAGGTGGTCCCATTTTAATTTGGTCGAGATCGGATTGGAAAGCGAGGCGGAGGCGGAGGCCGAGTACATTAATAGCAAAAAATTACTAAAAAAAACTGTGAAATAAAAAACTGTTTAAAAAAACATAAAACCGACTTCCAAAAAAAGTAGAACTAAAAAACTATTTAAAATAAAAATATAAAAACCGCCTTCAAAAATTTAAGAAATAAAAAAAACTAACCCTAGAGTTGAAGGCGGTGCTAAAGCAAGCAAAAATGATGCATGAAAGAAAACATGAGTGGATGATATCCTTTGTGATTTTTGTAGCCTTTTTAGCACCGCCTTCAACTTCAGGGATCGTTTTTTTTATTTCTTAAATTTTTCAAGACGGTTTTTATATTTTTATTTTAAATAGTTTTTTAGTTCTACTTTTTTTGGAAGTCGGTTTTATGTTTTTTTGAACAGTTTTTTTATATGACATAACATTCCTTGCCCCTCACTAGGTGGTAGGCTCAAATTGTAACCGACTAGGTTGCTAGTACCGTACTGGATGTAAGATGGCCGCATAGCAGCCTCGGTTGTGTTCTCCTCTAGTCCAGTTTAGCCAGCAATCTAGGGAGGTCTCCGGTATGGCACCTACTTTCTCAGAATTGATATTGGCTGGTCGTAGCATGTGCTTTGGTCCCTCCGACTCAGCCACCCGTACCGGATTACAAAAAGAAACATCTGGCGACCTTATGGCTAGCCACAGCATGGAAAACGGATACTTAGCCGGTAGCCTAGAGTGGGACTAGGACGGGGTACACAGGACAACAAATGTCTAGGACAACAACTGTCACCCTCGATAGCTCAGTGGTGCAGACAGTCGGCTGGGCCGGTCAGTACTTCGATGGGTGACCGCTCGACGGTTGGAGGCTGACCGTGGTTCGGATTCCACGTAAAACTACGTAAAGGTAAGAAGGGATTGGTAGGTCCCTTCCCTTCTTAGCTTACTAGGTGGGAGGGTTCAACCGGCCCTGGTTGGTACCACCGCACTAAACGAAACGTCGGTCGAAACGGCTATGTAAATAGTTCGTGTTTTCCGTCCAGTTCAGTGTAGGCGACATGAAATGAAGGGAAGCACTGACATGGCACCTAGTTCACCCGGCGTTATGGGTTGACATCACGGATGTTGTAGGTGATGTAGCCAACCGTGTCAGTTACCATAAAAAAGAAAAAAAAATTCTGGCTACTACTGGCTAATACGTTCACTCCATTTCTACAGTTGAAACTCTTTCGTGAAACTTCGGCTTTATATTATCAGCGTATTATATTAATATTGAGGACCGTGAAAGGCATTTGAATATGCTCTAGCTAGGCCTACATTATAATATTTATATCACCCATTTTCGGGGTTTTCGGACAAAACTTTCGGGAAAAAGATAAATTTTTTTTACAACGTTCACACAGAGTACTATAAAAATCGAAAACATTTTATTAATTTCAAATTATGTGTTTAATTGTACCAAATCGAACCATTTAAATGCTGACGATTTGCAAATCTGACCATTTGAAAGTCCCACGATTTGAAAATCTGACCAAATGAAAACAAAAGCTATTTTCGTATAAAGTTTAAATTTTCTAGGACTAAGCCAGGCCTCACGCATACCTACACGCTCGCCCACACAACTGCCGCGCAGCTGCAAAGCAATAATCACTTTACACTCGATCGTTCAGGTACATTTTCGCACTCAGCGATTGGCGACGTGAAACAGTAGGCTATTAAAGCCGAAGGTATCGAACTTTTTCTATAGAGTGATTTATCTGTTACGAAGTAACTATTAACTAATCTGTGACTAAGCGTTTATACAAACCGACATACGGACGGACGGACAGGCGAACAACGAAGGCTCACTATAGTTTCTTTTATAACATTTCGGTACAGATCTCTAAAAAATACATCAAACTTGTAGATAGACAGATAGAAAATGCTTTATTGGTCCAATACAAACATGTAACCCGGATTATCTAAAAAAAAATATTTTCAGATTACGCTTAACTATTCGCGATTATTTCATACATAACCATTCATATAATGGTTGTAATATCTATGATCTTAACTAAGCGATAACTATCGGTCATACATACAGGGATGTTTCAGGATAGGCTTGAGAAACTTCAGGAATAGAAAGTACTCATTATTAGAAGAAAAAAATTCTTATCAATCAAATCAAAATTCCAATTATTTTTTCATACAAAAATTTTAAATTGTAATAATAAAAACTCGATGGACAGTGAAATTTCGCAACAGTCTAGGGAGTGCAATGACCTAGCCATACCCCTTTTTCTTTTGATTTCATTCAAATTTAAGTATTTGGAATTTACCTAGGTACATAAAGTTATATTCCACTAGTTAAGCATATAAGTTAGTCATTTTATGTTTATTTAATAAAGGTGGACGTTAACCGTCCACCAAAGTTCGATGAAACAATAATTTTCATCAAAAAGTACCTACTACAAAATGCCCGAATTTGGGAAAAAGTTTCAGAGCTTTTCGCCTTCAAATGTGGACCCCTTTCGAACCCTGAAGTTATGAAACCCTATCCTAAAACATCCTGTATATCAATTCTATCCGCACACCGCAGATTCCAGATGCTTGGTCGGCCATCTAGCCATAATTGTCTTATCTGTGGCTCACACACACATGCTCAAGGCGAGGGATGTGTAATCACTAGGCGCGTGGTCTTCTCGCCCCGTTATAATAGGATTACGACGACCGCACGATAAACAGTTCAATTTTCTGGTATATTGACCGCGCGGCGACCTTGGCTTGACTTCGGCTTCAGGAAGTTGGATATTGAAACTTGGCATGCGTGGATATTTTGTTGTCTGTTACAAATACAATCTCCTTAAGAAATTATTTAAAAAAAAACGATCAAGTGCGTGTTAGACTCGCGCGCCCAGGGTTCCGTATCAGTCAATGATATCCTATTTCATTCTCACGTATTTCGGGAGATGTGTTCATTCGTGTAGCTAAACTCTTTTTTCTTCTTTTATGTATGTAAACTTACTTTCTTTATCTTTAACTATATATTTTCTTCTGTATGTTATCTTCTGTCTTGTGTATCTCTGTGTTTTTGTGTGAAATAAAGCATTTCTATTCTATTCTATTTTCCATAACGCAGCTCAGCCTTCGACCTCGCCCGTGGTAAGCCTCGTCTTACTGTTTGCAAAAAAGTATATATTTTACCTGAACAGAGCTCTGCCTTCGGCCTTGCCCTCACAAATTTAATATTTTCCAGAAATTATATATTTTATCTGAACGCAGCTTGACCTTCGGCCTCGCCCACATTGATTTACTGTTTCTGAAAAAGTATATCTATTGCCTGAACGGAGTTCGGCCTTCGGCCTCTCCCTTAGTATCTTATTCTTTACGGGAAAGATGCATAACTGAACTCGGCCTTCGACCTCGTATTCAGTGACTCAGTATCTTCGAGAAACTATATGAAAATGTAACTTCTTTGTTATATCGAAAGATCACTCTTTGTGACATGTAATCTAATCTAGGGTTGGAAGAATGAAATCTATACCAGCGATAAGTCCGCCTTTGCGTGCTATTGTCTTCTTCCTTTCTCTTCGTACAATTGTAAATAATTTTAATTCTTTGTTTTTCTAATCGTGTTTTTGTTTATTATTTCGTTGCAATAAACGTACATATATTTTCTATTCTATTCTAAGATAAAAATGAGTTGTTCACTTCAGTATTTTTGGAAATCGAATTTCAAGTGAGCGCACCCGTGGCCAAAAAGTGCCTGTATCCATTCAATGACAAGATTGTCCTGTTCGTATCAATTCAAAATACAGCATTAGTTTATGTGGTAGATTCATAGATGTTTAAAGTTTAAATAAAAAAATTATTCAATATTTGACACATTAAACGTGCACAATATATATAAAAAAAATTATCTGACGACGACCAATAAGTCGAAATATCATAAAAATATTTTTTTTTTATTTCTAATGTACAAAATATATATTATAAAACAACTAAAACCAAATATTGGTGAAAAAAAAATGTAATTCATATTTCTTAAAATAAATTAGATAGATAGATAGAAATACTTTATTGCTCCAAAAAACATTTAACATAAACACACAATAAGAAATTTACATGAGGAGCAAAGGCGGACTTATCCCTTACAGGGATTTCTCCCAGTCAACCTTTGGATGTTTGAGAGTCGTATGTTGCGAGATATAAGTAGGTAGTAGCAAAAGACTTGAGTGTGGGAATGTAAAATATAATATAAGGAAAATAACTATAATATACTATAATATACACTACATATAAGTACATACTAGTTAATTAAACGTATAAATTACTATTTATAGATTAAATTAAATACATATGAATTACAATTTATATAATACATAATACCTAAATATATACATACATACTTGTCCATTCAGAATTAAATTGTCTACCTACACTTGTAGAATTAGATTGTCTACCTACACAGTAGGCAGATAGTAGGTAGCTTGTGGTGTGGAATTTATTCAATGTGACAATTCTCCAGAAATTATTTCTCTTCCCCGTGGGCAAAACGACAAATGACATGATCATTTATTTGCTAAACGAAATTACTTCCCAGCATTTTTGTACCTCCAAAAATGCTTCAGCGAGAGAAACAAAATGGCGACCTAGCCAGAAATTCCTTCGTCTAATTTAGTTTAGCATGGACGTGTATAAATGAGCAGTTACAAATTTAATTTCGAGATGATATTTATTGAGGAAGAACGCAGTGTTATTCGCTAAATTAAAGATGGGTTTTTATGTCGAGCGTCCGGACTGGTGATTACAATTCGATTAGTCGAAATGGTCGAAAAAAAAATTGGACTACGAGCAGTACGGGAGAGAGAGAATTATAAAAGAAGCTAATCTCACAAGAAAACAACGTCACATAAAAACTTCAATTTAGAATTCTGTTCTTTTTTTAATTTTCAGAAATCACAAATATGGCCAGTACTGAAAGGCGCGGGGCGGTGCGGAGCGGTGCGGAAAGTCGCAGGGCAGCGTGGAGCGGCGCGGGGCGGTGCGCGACAGCGCGGACCGGCGCGGGGCGGCGCGGGACGGCGCGTTGCGGCGCGAGTCGGAGGGGGCGGCGCGGGACGGCGCGGTACGGCGAGGAGCGGCGCGGAAAGGCGCGGAAAGGCGGGGGACGGCGCGGGACGGCGCGGGGCGGCGCGGAACGGCGCGGTGCGGCGAGTGAAGCCACGGGCAAAAGCTAGTAAATTATAATATACACAAAGACCCGCGACTATAATTTATACATGTTTCGCTTTCGGTATTTATAATTGTATTGTATTGTATTGTATTGTATTGTATTGTATTGTATTGTATTGTATTGTATTGTATTGTATTGTATTGTATTGTATTGTATTGTATTGTATTGTATTGTATTGTATTGTATTGTATTGTATTGTATTGTATTGTATTGTCTACTGATCCTTGAAAACATGCAGACATACGTATAGAAAAACAACGTCCTCTACATATGTTCCTCTTTAGTTTATACAAGAATTATACCATATTTTATGCGGAACGTAATAAATAACGTTCCGGTGAAATGTAACGCATCATGTGAGCCCTACGCGAAGCTGCGTAGCGGGCGCGGCGTTGTTTTTGAAAAAAATAAAAAAATAAAAAATTTTAAAGAAAACAGCAGGCAATTCAATTAAACGGTAGCCAGAGGACAAATATTTGAAACAAATTGAAACAACGCAACAGGAAATTGTTGAAACGCTAAACGAACCGACCTCATGATTATATCTGGAGCAATTTATATCGGGGAGATGTTTGTTTGCGGAATTTCAAACGCAATTACTGACGTTAACAGGCCGGAAGTTGAGCATTGCTATAACCGATATGTACTTATACACAGCGTTCTTGGGGCTGCTGGAGTGAATTTTTATATACTCAGCCAGCTTTTTTAATTTTTTTTTTTATTGCTTCCGAACTAGCTGGCTGTGCCCGAGGTCGAAGCCTCGGGCGCAGCCGATTTCACCGCCGAGGAGGTGCCAGTCCGGCTTGGAGGTGGACTAATGTCGCTGGGGAAAGGCTAATTAATTATTAAATTCGTGGATTGTAGGAGTGTGGAAAGTTATTCCCCGGAAGCCCGTTCCACACCTTTGCAGTGTGGCACAAGAACGATTTAGAGAATAGTGCAGTTCGATGTAGTCTTCTGTCCACTACAAATGGGTGTCTGTGCCCAATACTTCAACAGAAGATCAGACACAGCCAACACCATTCCTCTCGAAACCACGCTCAGAGAGGCACCATGCTGGCTATGAGGCGATTGAATGCGTGACGCTCGCTAGTGATATTTGTATGTATTGTTTATTTGTTGTTGTTGTTGTTGTTGCTTTAGTTTGGGGTTGGCTCTAGGCCTGCAAACTAGTCCCGCTTGTTTGGGAACCTTCGTTCAAAACCCCGCGATCTCCAGCTTCTTCTTCCATGAAAGCCGCAAGTCGACTGGGGAGTCTGCAGACCTCTGCAACGGAAGATGGAGAACGGAGTATGTCTCTTCGTTGGTTGTCAAGCACACTGCACTCCAACAAAATATGCTCGCCCGTTTCATCCATCGCAAAGCATCCCCTGCACAGTGCACTATCCGTTATACCTATAGTGTGTAGATGTTTATTTAGTGAGCAGTGGCCGCTCATCAGACCAACGGTTATTCTCAGCTTAGCCAGGGCCAGGTTGATAAGCTTCCGAGCCAGCATTCGGTCTGGCTTAGGAAGAGCAGCTCTCGACTGTCTGCACTCTGAGAGGCCCTTCCATCTGTCCCTTTGTTTCCGTGATGTCGACGTGTACAACCAAGTTCTCTGTGTGCTGGCTGACGGCATTATCACGGGTTCCGCTCCTATGGGTATAGTTCTGGAGCCACTTCGGGTGAGATCATCAGCGCTGTCGTTTCCGTCGTCATCGTTGTGGCCTTTATCCACTGGGAGATCACCTTTTAATTATTGTTTATTGTAAACCATTTTGCTATAAAATAAGGTAAAAAAGGTCGGCTTCATGCATATCTGCATTATATTCAAGCAAACCTTTGGGATGTGAGAGAATATTAACAAATTCCATACATAAATATTTTACAATAGACGTACAAGTACATACATGATTATAATCTTTTGCCGGCGGCTTCGCTCGCGGTAGACTGGGTTTAACAGCAAATCCGATTTAAACGCAAATATTACAATAAATGAAATATATTATTTATAGGTAGTTTAAATTTTTTTTTTAGTTTTAGTTTATAAGTTATTTTAGTTTAGTTTTATCATATTTCTTAATTTTAGTTAAATTTTATTGTATTAGGTTATTTTGATTAATTAATCAATTTAGTTAGTATTTTGCATAAACCATCGCTTTTCTTAAATTCTCCGTCCATACTATACTTTCTTTGATACTGCTCAGCCCTCAGGGTGTCTAGCGTGATGGTATAGCCTATAGTAAACCAAAATAGCTATTCATTCCATTGGTGCAAACCGCCTAAAATCTGTTCAGTGGTTCCGAAGTTTACCTTAAATATACACATACAGACGTTCCCTTTTATAAGATGTAGAAATAGAGATATAATTACATATACAGGTCTCGAAAAATTCAACATCAAGCGGAAACCAGGGAGTGAGCCAGTTTATGACTGAGTTTATTACCCAGGGAAAATTAAGAAAAAAAAATTCTTTTAATGGTATAAGCATGGTATTGAAACAGGTTACAAATTTTAATGAAACGGCATGCAATATTTTTAGGTACTATGACTACAATTTTTTTATGATTATTAAAATGTTTATACTCGTAGCCTAAATAACTCTGCTCTTGACCACTATCCCAAATAAAAACATATTTTATTGAATACTAAACCTCAAAAAAATTTTGTCTAAAATTTTCGGACACCTCACAGCATCAACACCTCATCAAATTGAATATAAATTTAATTGAATCACTTTAAAACGTAACCAAACACTCGGTAATTGGATCCGCCCCGTCTCACGTACAATTTGGGCATTTGAATAACCCCGTTTAGTGGAAACAATTTTGCCGTAAGGTTTCCGGTCCGAAAAATGTTACTAACATTTGTGACTAGTGAAATCGGATTCTTTGTTTTGTTAGGGTTTCCAGTGAACATTTTTGATAACTTTCACCGCCGAGGAGGTGCCATGCCGGCTTGGAGGTGGGCTAATGTAGCTGGGGGAAGGCTGTTAACCCGCGATTTGAAGATCCGTGGTGTGGACGACGGACTTAATATGTATATGGGTGACGTGTGCACGACATGCTCTGCATGTCGCCCATAAGTGCAGTGTGTGAGTGTGAGTAAAAGACTTGAGCGAATTTGTGAACATTATGAAAATAGACTAAGGCCGGGGGCGGTTCTGTTTAATCGATCGAGTGAATTTGAAGTTACGCGCGCTCGGTGTAGCCGCCTAGCGGTGGTAGTTGGAACCGCGCTCGGGCAAAATGGCGCGAAAACGTAGAGAAGTTTTACCCTATATCTAGCGACTAAGGTTTAGTTGTAATTGATAATATAGTAGATATAGGTGTAGTTAAGATTTCTCTTTAATGTTAATGGGTAGGAAAATAAACAGATAAGCTGCTGGTGTTTCCTTTCGTGGCTTTGCCGCCCGCTCCTAGCGACGCTCCCCCCCGCTCGCCCCGCAACATGCGGCGTCCGCGAGTGAGAGTGAGCATCTTGCCGCGCCGGGGCGCCACTGTGTACGCAAGGAATAAAAACGATCGCACCCCGGCGCGCGCGCCTTTTTTCAACGAAGACGAGCGAGCGGCAACAAGTACGGAAGGAGCAAGTGATTCTTAAAAGCAAAACCATCTTTCATTAAAAATATACAGTCCACAAGTAATCGAAGCGCCCTGCCAGGATACCGACCGACTATAGGCGGCCCTGAGGGTGACAATTTTGGACGACGGACTTAATATGTATATGGGTGACGTGTGCACGACATGCTCTGCATGTCGCCCATAAGTGCAGTGTGTGAGTGTGAGTAAAAGACTTGAGCGAATTTGTGAACATTATGAAAATAGACTAAGGCCGGGGGCGGTTCTGTTTAATCGATCGAGTGAATTTGAAGTTACGCGCGCTCGGTGTAGCCGCCTAGCGGTGGTAGTTGGAACCGCGCTCGGGCAAAATGGCGCGAAAACGTAGAGAAGTTTTACCCTATATCTAGCGACTAAGGTTTAGTTGTAATTGATAATATAGTAGATATAGGTGTAGTTAAGATTTCTCTTTAATGTAAATGGGTAGGAAAATAAACACATAAGCTACTGGTGTTTCCTTTCGTGGCTTTGCCGCCCGCTCCCAGCGACGCTCCCCCCCGCTCGCCCCGCAACATGCGGCGTCCGCGAGTGAGAGTGAGCATCTTGCCGCGCCGGGGCGCCACTTTGTACGGAAGGAATAAAAACGATCGCACCCCGGCGCGCGCGCCCTTTTCAACGAAGACGAGCGAGCGGCAACAAGTACGGAAGGAGCAAGTGATTCTTAAAAGCAAAACCATCTTTCATTAAAAATATACAGTCCACAAGAAATCGAAGCGCCCTGCCAGGATACCGACCGACTATAGGCGGCCCTGAGGGTGACAATTTGGTCCTTCGAGCCGGATCGTGATCTGCGAAGCTGAATTTGGTTGTTACGTGCCGAGATCGTGACCTGCGAAGCTGAATAAAGAAGACATCAAGCCGTCCGTCGCGACTCGCCGCCCGTTGTTCGTCTGACCCCCCCTCACCATTCCGACCATTCGTTTTCCTATCGGACGGAGCCCGCGTGCTCTAGAGAAGAGTTCACTTCGCGCGGCGGCCGATCTGTTATCGCATCGTCTCGCTCGGCGACACGCGACAATCGACCGCCTAGAAACATCCGCGCCGCGTTCATCATGGTCAACACGCGCCAAGGAGCCAAGAACATCAACGAACCTCCACCATCGTCGTCCCGCGGCCTAAGAGAAGATTCAACCACAGAGGCTACTAACGACCCGGTCGCGACCGAGCCACATACGTCAGTGATGCCTCCCGGTGGAATCCTAGGACAGCCGCTAACGACGAGTGAAGATACGCGATCCGTGTTGTCAACAGTGCGCTCGCGACGCACGACCTCATCGGTGCGGCGGCGGCGCGCGGCGGAGCAACTCGCCGCGGCGGAGAGACTCGCGGAGATCGAGAAGAAGAAATTAGATATCGAGGAGGCGCTCGTTAGGAAAACATTGCAGCTAGAAATGGAAGATATCGACGAGTCGGAAGAAGAGAGGGAGGAGGAAGTTGAAAAAAGCGCGGAACATGAGAACGTACGCTCCAGGACAACAGACTGGGTGTTCGGCTCTCGTGAGCAACCTCCGCCGGCTACGGATCCGCCGACGCAAGATGCAAGGAAGGAACCGACGACGGAGGCCGTGTCTGAAACCGCGCGGCAACGAGACAAGGCCGAGGACGGTGTACAGAGTACGGGTGCGAGCGAGACGGCACTACAACATCCGCCCGCGCAAACGGCAGAGAAAGGATCGATATTGGAGATCGATTCCGGTATCGCGCGGCGGCAAGAGGACGTCGTTAATAATGCAGGAGTGAGCGAGATAGCGTTACTCGCACGTGAGCTTAAAGCTCTAGCGTCGACAAGCCGAGATCGGTGCTGCTCAGCCAAACTTCCCGATTTCTCGGGGGCGACCGCGGACTGGCTGGCGTTCCGGTCCGCCTATCAAGAGCAATGTCGTCGCTTCGATGCAATCGAGAACCTAGCACGCCTTCGCCGCAGCTTACAAGGAGAGGCCAAAATGGTGGTCTCACACCAACTGCTCGCGGGCGGGGACCCGGATAGAGTTATGCAACTCCTAGAGAAAAAGTTCGGCCGAGATCAAGATATTGTGCAGTTTCAAATGCGTAGAATGCGCAACCTGCCGAACATAACGGACATTCCCCGCCAGCTAAATGATTTTGCTTGCACAATAGAGGATGTCGTGGCTACGCTACGCGCGCTAAATCAAGAAAAATACCTACACAGCGTAGACGCAGTGCAAGTGATAAAAGCGAAAATAAAGCCGCTAATGTCAAAATATGCGGACTTTTATTACCCAAGGAGAGGCGAGAACACGCCGGAGCTAATAATACTGGCAGAGTTCCTTGAGCGTGAGAGTGATAAAATAGCAGCCGCTTGGGTTTTAGAAACAAAGGACGTAGCGGCGAAGGACGGTGCGCGAGTACCTGCGAGCGGTGCCCCGACCGGCCGGCCCGCTGTAAAACAAATGGCTCACGCGGTCAACATGTGCGCGGCCTGCCCGCACTGCAGCTCGGCCGACCACTCGCTCGACGGATGTGGGAAGTACGCGGAGTTAACAATAGACGAGCGATGGGAGATTGCAAGAAATCTGCGGGCATGTTATAGATGTTTACGACTGGGACACCGAGCCGGCGTCTGTAGGACAAAGAAAAGGTGTAATGTGGCAGAATGCGGCCGGCGGCACAACACATTGTTGCATCAGAGTCAATCTACCGAGCCATGGCCGGCGGAAGAGAAGGACGCCTCGATGCCAGAAGAAAGCGCGACGTGTGCGGTCGGTAGCGACGACCGTGCCATGCTGGCGATTGTTCCTGTCACTATTTACGGGCCGTGCGGGCACGTCGCGACGTATGCAATGCTGGACAGCGGCGCGTCGACGTCACTCATCAAAACCGAGTTGGCGGATCGAGTCGGAGCAGTCGGAGTGGCACAAGAACTCAGCTTGGCCGAGACGACGACGCAAGCGAAGCATCAGTCGAGACGGATGAACCTCGAGATCGCCGGGCCGACTCACGTGAAATATAAGATGTTCGACGCATACACCGTAGATCGAATGGCGCTGCTACCGCAGTCAGCAAAGGACTACGGACACCTGCCACATCTAAAGGGACTTCCAATCAAGCCGTACGCCAATGTAACGCCGGAAATAATAATTGGAAGGAATAATTATCATTTAATCGCTGTGCTTGAGACAAGAATTTATGGATTGGGATATGAGCTGCCATCTGCGGAACGCACGCACCTGGGTTGGGTGGTGTGTGGCCCGACCGGGGGGAGGAGCGGTACCGCACGCCGCGACGCGGCGGCGGTACATTTCGTCGGGCACGCATCGCCAGCCGACTTAGATGCGATCGGCGTGCAGGCTGAAATTACGGACAGCGCCATCTCACTGCCGCCCGAGGAACTTGAAATTGAAAGAGCGACTCAAGAATGCGAAAGTACAATTGACGTCATAAAATCGACAGATGTCGTGCCCGCGCCCAAGCAAGAGCGATTTTCTAATTGGCGAAGCCGCCGACGAGACAAGGGCTTCATCCGCGTGAAAGAGCCGCGCCCACGTTTCAGTGGGGCCAAGGAGAGAAATAGGTACGGCGCGCTGTTTAGCTGGCTAGTAAGGCGCGCCATGCACGTCGAGGTCGCGGCGAGACTCACCACCGACACGGCCATCTCCGCCCTCTGGCGAATGAGAGTGCGGAGGGGCCCGCCTGCCGAAATCAACGGTGACAACGAGAAAACTGAGGGGCGCCGCCGTCGAGCTGCGCCGCGCCTGGGCGAAGCTCGACCTACAGCAGATCCGGACGTTCGCGCTCAACCGAGGCGTGAACTGGCGCTTCATACCACCGGGCGCTCCGTTCATGTGCGGAGCGTGGGAGCGCCTGGTGGGCTCCATCAAACGGGCGCTGAGCGCCACTCTCCACTAGCGAGCACCGACAGACGAGGTGCTTGCCACTCTGCTAGTCGTGGCCGAGCACACTGCCAACGCTCGGCTACTGATGCACGTGTCCGTGGTTCCAGACAACCCAGAGACCACCCTTTGCTGGGGAGCTCGGCCGGGCTCCCGACGCCGGGCGCCTTCGACGACGCTGACCTGCTGCACCGCCGGCCGTGGCGTGCAGCGCAACGCCTTGCGCTCGACGGCTGGCCACGTCCGCGTCGCCGACGTCCGCACGATGGAGGGCGTGCTCCGCAGATCGGCGCATAAGATCGTCCGTCTGCCGGTGGCAACAGTCGACAGCGATGCGCGAGTCGACCGGGGGGAGAATGTGGACGACGGACTTAATATGTATATGGGTGACGTGTGCACGACATGCTCTGCATGTCGCCCATAAGTGCAGTGTGTGAGTGTGAGTAAAAGACTTGAGCGAATTTGTGAACATTATGAAAATAGACTAAGGCCGGGGGCGGTTCTGTTTAATCGATCGAGTGAATTTGAAGTTACGCGCGCTCGGTGTAGCCGCCTAGCGGTGGTAGTTGGAACCGCGCTCGGGCAAAATGGCGCGAAAACGTAGAGAAGTTTTACCCTATATCTAGCGACTAAGGTTTAGTTGTAATTGATAATATAGTAGATATAGGTGTAGTTAAGATTTCTCTTTAATGTAAATGGGTAGGAAAATAAACACATAAGCTACTGGTGTTTCCTTTCGTGGCTTTGCCGCCCGCTCCCAGCGACGCTCCCCCCCGCTCGCCCCGCAACATGCGGCGTCCGCGAGTGAGAGTGAGCATCTTGCCGCGCCGGGGCGCCACTTTGTACGGAAGGAATAAAAACGATCGCACCCCGGCGCGCGCGCCCTTTTCAACGAAGACGAGCGAGCGGCAACAAGTACGGAAGGAGCAAGTGATTCTTAAAAGCAAAACCATCTTTCATTAAAAATATACAGTCCACAAGAAATCGAAGCGCCCTGCCAGGATACCGACCGACTATAGGCGGCCCTGAGGGTGACACGTGGATTGTAGGAGTGGGAAAAGAAATTCCCTGGGAGCCCGTTCCACACCTTTGCAGTGCGGGTCAAGAACGACTTAGAGAATCGTGCAGTTCGAAGAACTCTTCTGTCGACCACAAAGAGGTGAATACGTCGTCTCTGAATAGAATCCAAGGCTGAAAGAAGGTACTCAGGGGAACCCTCCCAAAGATGACTGTAATATTCCATCAATGGTCTTACTTGTGCTTTGTAGAGTGTAAGCAGTTGGACCGGCGTGAAAAATCGCCGAAATCGGTAAAGGATCCCTAAGTTTCGAGACGCTAGTTTCGCCTTGGACTCTATGAACGATCGAAACCCAACGTCCCTGGACACCTCCATACTCAGGACGCCCATCATTGGGGACTGGCCTTCTTTTTTTTATGGAAACTGACACGGTTGGCTACATCACCTACATCATCCGTGATGTCAGCCCATAACACCGGGTGAACTTGGTGCCACGTCAGTGCTTCCCTTCGGTCGTGCCGGCTACACTGAACTGGACGGAAAACACAAACTATTTACATAGCCGTTTCGACCATCCTTTCATTCAGTACCAACCCGGGCGTGTTAAACCCTACCCCCTAGTAATATAAGAAGGGAGTCATATCCCTTAGTCACCTTTTACGACATACACGGGGAGAGATGCAGTGGGGCTATTCTTTTAAAGTACCGGCCCCACACGGTACCAAACCTGCCAAACCAAATGGACTTTCCGTCAGACTGTAGCCGGCCAGATTATTATGTCTAAACATTTGCCTATATCGGGACCCACAGGGTTTTTGGGGCTGGAGTGAATTACAATTTGCACGTGTGACGCTATCGATCGATATTTACACATCAACATTTTTACTCCTTACACTCAATCTAGATCTACTGATTGGTACCACTGCGCTGAACGGAGATTTATCGAAACGGCTTCTTAAATAGCTCGTTTCAATTCCGC